>JAMXBB010000004.1:10374317-10842728 GCA_024138015.1 Lumnitzera littorea
TAAATATTAATCAACAGATACATATTCGCTTCTATTTAGTTTATAAATAATGAATTTATTGAAATGATATTATTAGATATAAATAATACAATAAAAATAAACTAAAAAAAAAAAAAACATTGCAAACCCCCTCTCCTAGACCTATCTAAGAGTTAATTTCGAACGGTGAACCGACCATTGAACTGTCGAGTCTTAAGGGCTAAGCAGTTCAACCATAGCAACTCATTAAACCGACAGGCCATCGAATCAGCAAACCAAACAGCTTTTAAAACCGACAATTTAGCTTGATGGTTTGAGGCTAGGCCAATCCTAAAAATTAAAAATATATATTAATGATACATAATATAAATAATGCAAACATACTATATATATTGTATATACAATATATATACTCTACATTATACTATACATAATATAATATATAATATATAATGTACATATATAACACAGCATCATGCATTTTAACTTACATAATTCAAATGAATTATTTCGATGTTGAAAAAAATTAAACCAAAAATAAAATTTTTGATTCACAAGTAAAGACAATTTTTTGGATTTACTTAAAAAAAAAACAAATAATTCATAAATTATTTACAATAAATATGAAAAATTTGGGGAAAAAAAAAACCCATGGTTCAAAAGTCAGTTTCAAGCCGAATTAAACTAGTGTATAGATCTACCATCTCCTATGTATTATTGGCCCATAATCCCCACGGTACCGGGAGGGTATTGGGGTCATCCACAAGTTTATAAACATTCCATCTTACATATTACGGCAGCCTACCATAGTTAAGATGGTGGGTTTCTCCTACCGTTATAATCTGCTCTTTTTGAGAAAAGGAATTTTGCAAATTCAATCATTCTGAACAGAAAATATAACGGCACTAAACTAAGGTGGAGCCAGGTTAAGTTCACATCCATGCCAAAATCCGAGCTGCTTTCACAGAGAACTTCTGCATCCAAGACAGAATCCGCATTCATTATCCGACATGTATTATAGTTTGAGTGTTTGACCAAGTAAAGCCTCAGTACCCCCGAGATCGGTCGACCACACCCCGTGGATCCAATTTTAGTCAAAACACATCATGTGTTTGCCAGAATTTTTCACACAAGACAACAATTGACGGGACAGCCCAAGCATGAATAGGTCCAACAGAGTTCAGACAGACTTCACAAAAATCAGAGTCCCCCACACACATGCTTTTACCAGAGTTTGACTTTCTTTGGATCTTTTACAAAAGATGTCCAACTAACAATATCATGGGACATGCAAAACGACTGAACAATTCTTGTAAACTAAGAACTTAAAATGAATCATTTATTACCCAAAAAAAATGGTATATCATCATCTCCAAGTACAAGGGTTACTGACACTGAACATGACTAAACTAACCTAAAACTGATTCAATGTATAAGAAACCATGTGAACAAAAGGCCGGCACTGAAGTTTTTCTTGCCCCGGTACATGGCTCTACCATCTAAAGTTTTCCTAAAGGACGAGCAAAACAATAATGGAGGAATCAAGAAAAAGTAAGGAAAAGAATTTCCAGGCAGCCACTCTTCTTTGTCTTCTTAAAGGATGCCCGAGAGTGAAGTATTATGTATGTGCAGCTGAAAGCAATAATATGGAGGTATTTACAGAGTCAAAACTACCGCTTCGACTTCCAAAGTAAAAAAAAAATGCCGAATTATGAGCTCATTCAAGTTATAATCATCTCGGACGTCCATGAATCTCTTCGTTTAAGAGTTTTATTAATAAGTTTCGATCAACCATGGGCCTAGCATCACTTAGAATGCTATGTAAAGCGCGCAGCTCCTCTAAATCTGCTTTCTTGGACAGGCCTCTAATTGCGTTATCAACTTCAACAGGCAAAGCAGGGCTTCCCGAAGCCTTGGAAATGTTTTGTGCCGTGTCCACCTTTAGACAGTTTCTTGTGCTTTCTTTATCTTGAGGATGCTGTAGTATCCGGATCTGCGGTCTAGAGTAAGGACGGGAATCCCAATAATCACTGCAGACTCTATCCTGGTCCATTGCTTCTATCGCCTGATAGCAAAGAAATATGAGGTATCAATCCATGGTAATTCAATACTTAATGGAGAGAATTTCCTCTAAATTGAATGACGTATCATTAAGCAACAAGCTAAACCAGGAGAAAATCAGATACTAATCTGACTATTCTCACATTTATCTAGCTTCAACAAAACTGCGTGCAAGTGAAAAAATTGGTTAAACACTAATTTGTATTAAACTAGCAAATGGACCATATCATTGAACCTTTGATCAAAAAGAGCATGAGGTGGATAAAACAAGAAACAGCAAGAACATAGAAGCACTGAAAGATCAAGTGAAGAATTCAAGCACAGAGCTGAAAATGTAAGTCATATGCACCAACTAACCTGCACAACAGCTGGGGAAGAAAATCCAAACATTTCATGACCATCAAGGCTGCCAGGAGGTTGCAGAGGAGGAAGGTTCATCCTACCCACTCTATGTTGCTTTGTGATCTCCACGTTGACTCTCTCTCTTACCATATCCCAGCACTTAGTAGGTGAAACATGGATAAAAACCTCACTTGGACAATGCTCCAAAGATGCCTAAGGAGTTGTACAAGCACCAGCTGAGAATTAGAAGGAAAGTGACCATATTTACGCATACAACATTAAAAAATTAGTAGCTTCCAACACTAGATCCAAGGTCACTTTACATCTCACACTCGCAACCCCATGTCCTTCAACAGAACAAACTTAGTTATTCCTCTGCACCTCAATTTTTCGATATCATTCAATAGAAAACTCCTTAATAGAATACGACCATATTGTTCTTAATTTTCAAGTAGACTTCTAAAGAGCAGCCAAAGAATTAAGATTTTTAAAGCATTGTGGTGTCACTCTCATCAAAGAACATAATAATAGCAACATCTATATGTGAAGGACATGATTATCCTACTACAGTGTCCTTCAAATTAGCAAAGCCAATGAAGGAGAAAGAAGATCATATTTCACAAAATCAATAAAACCGAATAGCTTTATGAACGTTTCCCATTTTGTATGCTTTTTACTGAAAAAGTCTCTGCGTTAAAAAAGTAAACCAGACACATGGTTATCAAACTGAGAAGAAATATCTGAAAAGTTCGGTAGCTTTAATCTCGAAGAAAAATTATTAGTTGTTTACCATGAATAAAGGCCCAATTTCTCCTCCATCCAGTATTTCCGAGACATAGTACGACATGTTTGCTGGCTCTAAGACACTAATGTACCTTACTCGGCTTCTAAATCCTGCATAATAACCTTAGGGTGTAAGAGTCAAAATATTTATTAAAAATTAAATTAAATTAAAAAAGTATTTCCTTCAACTCAGTTCATACTCAAAAGTACAAGCGACCATGGGTATGTGCAAAAAGCATTAAAAATACCTTTAGGAAAAATTGCTTTGCTATTACTCCACAATTTTCCAGGCAGCACAGCCCCATATTCCAAAGGCTCGACATTGCAATTGATCCTCCTTACCACCTTTGCAATACGTGGACCCTTCTGCCGGGAACATTTGTCCATATTGCTCTGTGTAAATGATGAACTTTCAGAAACACTTCCTACATTATTTACAGTAGTGGAGACCACATTAGTTCCACAGATATCTGTCTTATCCTCATAAATAGGCTTTTCATTACTATGAAGCGGAGAATGCTGGAGTGGGGACGCAGAATTTGCTGTAGCATAATTCTCCATGACATCATTATAGGTTTCCTTTAAAACAAAAGAATCCTGAGTATTTCTGAATTCTGAGCACGTAGAACTAACAGCCGAAGGAATGGATTGAGAACGAGAATGCAAACCCCCTCCTTCATTTTGTTCATGATTTAAGCTAATATTTGAGCTCTTTACACCATTTGGAAACAACTTGGTGCCTTCCTGACTGGCACATGGAGAATCACTGGCAGAGGGAGTCAAAACCATGTCCTTGCATGAGTGGCAGCTGCTTGGTTTATCATCACCAGAAGCACTATTGAAAGGATCTGCCCTTATCTCAAAGCAAGCTTCTTTGGGCATATCTGAAGCAGGCTTCTCCAGCTCCTCACCTTCATCATCACTTAGAAGTATAATCTCATTTTTCACTGATACTGAAGCTTTGGTGTCTTCAGGTCCCTTGGCAACACAATCAGAAGCAAGTGATGGATGTTCCCACAACTGATTTCCTGGGCACGTTGTGTCGGACACCACATCGAAGCATTCTTCTTTCTTGATCTGAGAGCTACTAATAACCTTTTCATCTGAACTAATGGAAGTTGATGATGACTTTATGTTCCTGCTAGATAGATTCTTCTCCAATAAAAATTTCATGTAAGCAATTGGAGAATCTGTATTTAAACCTTTCGCAGCATCTTCCTTAGAGGAAAGGATTTTATTCGCAGGTTCATTTGTTTGAGAATTTTCCTTGGAAACATAAGAGCTAAGAGCCAGACCAAGATCCATCCTTGCCCACCTGTATATAGCACTCAACTTTCCTTCCAAAGCTTCAACAAGAATATTTAATTCACCGATGTCATAGCGGAATAAGAAAAATCTGGAACTTGGAGAGCATGAACATAGTTGCTTTGCATGATTCAAGCAGGCATATTTATCTGGGGAACAGCGGCAACCTGCAGCAGAAAGATGAAGATCATATAAACATATGATGCATTCCCGTTCAGTGGTGGCATCAAAGTCTGCATCCATCTTCACGGCTGGTGAAGAATGGCAAAGGAATTGCCTGCTAACTTGCTCCATCTCCACACGTGTCTGCCAAATGTAGTTCTATCAGAAGAACATCATTGATATCTATAATTTACATTCAATTTTAAAATCAATGCAGCTGAATCAAACTAGGAATTTCGAGATAGAAAATTTTTCATGTTCTCTTGAAAGGAAACTTCAGTAGAAGTAACATTGACTGAAAAGCACAAAGAAATTCTAGAGGTGGCAGTTCTAGTTATCATATTGTAATCAAATTTTTCTGTCAGACTCGTTCCACAAATTTTCATTTCTTGATGACAATATGAAGTCAAAGCACAGGCAACTACTACTCTGGAATTTTCACCCAAAAAAACTACTACTGAAATTCACTGCAATAAAATTTTAAGAGGGGGAGAGAGAGAGACAGAGGAAGAGAGAAGATCTTTACCCAAAAAAACAAGGAAAAAGATTTATGTGTGGAATCCCCTATCCTAATAATATATGCCTCAAAGCTAAACAAACACAAATGAGAAAGGCCAAATACCTTAAAAGCTTTTGCCAATAACCCATCCCCACCACAGACGTCTTTCCATCTTAAGTTATCTATAGTATTCCTTTTCAATAAATTAAGCTCCCAATGGGCTCTGACAGCTTCCCTTGCAGCACCCAGCAACAATTTATCGTGTGAAACAGAAGTCTTTCTTCCCTGCCCCCGGTATTGTTCAACAGCATTCAGTCCATGGGGCAGCCAGTCTACTGGAGCTACATTTACTGCCTCAGCACAATTGAAACCACAGTTGAACCCTGCATGGTATGCTCTGGGGAAGGTCAGCACAAATTCTCCAGCACTCTGAATGCACCGGTAGACAGGTACACCCTCAGATTTAAGAATTGAAGGGGAAAGCTGTGTTACCTGCAGTAAGGAGACTAATGTCAGCAAAATCAAGCATGTTATACTGATTCTTGGTAAAATCCAATTAAATGAGCAAAGTTCAATATTGGGCCCAATATTTCTATTCCAGCCCAAGCATAAAGATATTTAATATCTCACTGATCCTAATGAAACTTCATCCACCCACAACTGTCACAGTTTTCCAAATGAGAGAGAGATCTTGACATACGTAAAGTTATGACTTTGAAAATCAAATAGAAAAATCAAAAAGAAGTGACCACATAAGCTGTAGAATGTTAGGCTTTGCGTCGCTGAAAATGAATCTATCTTTGATTTATACATTTAACAATTTCTCCCGCCATTGTATTTCTAAACACTAGATTTATACCATCATCCATGAGGCAGCTTCCAATGTCAACAGATAATTACAGCTTGCAGTAATCTGCATATCAGACATAAAAGCACAGCTAATAATGCAAGGAACAGTCTTTAATGACAAGATGTATTAACTAACCAGCTTATGAAGTAAATCAGGTTGTTCTTCGAAAAGATCTGGCAGATGCTTTCTCATGGCCTCCTCCAACTTAACAGCATCAGAACCAGGGACACCGTACCACATTTTTGGAGCACCCAAATGCATGTAATTTAATGAGTACAAGTAATGATCTTCAACATGCTGATCTCAAAAAAAAAAGGGGTAGGAAACATCAGCAACCACCATCATCATAACAACACAAAAAGTGCGCTAGCAAACACCCCAGCCCACAGATTACCAAAAATAGACTCCTATTGGTAAAAAGAAATTTCAGCAGTAAAAATATGATAGCAGATTGAATATTCAAAAGCCAACCACAGAGCCAGTACTGACGAAAACAGCAATATTGAACCCAGAAATTTCTCCTACCATAAGTACCTTCAAAAATAATGAAATTATGTTTCCCATAGTCTTTAATTCTTAGAATATGCATAGCAGAGAATGATAAAACAAAAAATCGTTTCAGATTAATCAGCCATCTTTCTGCACCATATGCCAAATACAGTGACATTTTCTTTTTTCTTTTTTTCATTGGGGGTTGTGCTGGGGGGTGGGTTTGTTTGGGATTAGGTGTGAAATTCAACATTATGTAGTTAACTCCAGGAGGTGCCTTGTTGGGATTTCATCCATGGACCTCGTGCAATATGCCATGAGAGTTCCTAGCCTTAATGACAGTGTAAGAGTTAGACTATTTTCAACACTCTACGTCAGAAATAAACACGGTTTTATCCTTCAAGATCAAGATGAGTCCTTAGGAGGGTGACCTTCACAATAAAAAATAACACACTAAGCAAAGAATTATTTATCCAAAGACACTTTTTCTTCACTTACCCAACAAAAGGAGGAAAAGCACATCCCAATGTACAACCAAGGCACTAAGACACCTGATATATCTCCACTTTCATAGTTAAGCATCGAACCAGGAAGCTTGGGAAAGTTATTTAAGTTCCATCCTGCTTTTACGTATCGCTCATCAGAAGTGGAACAGGTTTGACTAGTTGTTTTAGGGAAGCCACTGCCAAAAGCCCCAGTTTCCAGATCGGCACCATAGAGAACCTTCATAACATTGTACTCATTAAATTTTTAAAAAATAATAATAATAATAAAAATAATAGAAAGTGTCTAAATATGAAGAGAACGTTGATGGAAATAGTAAGAAAAAGAAGCATGACCAAATGCTATCTCAATTTCATAAGTAAATATGAATTTCTCTCACCTCAATTTCTTCAGTAGGTTTCTCAACTATTCGCCAATACTCGCCCTCCATATCTTCAATAGATGGCTCAAATGGGATTGCCAATGCTGTTGTGTCACTTTCCATCTCATCATTTTTTTTATTCTCGCTAAAATAGAGTGTCTTGAATTCATTAGCATATTTCTGGAAGGAATCCAGAGTAAACTCAGGACCTGGTTCAAACCCAAACCTTTCACACTCGTAAAATCCAGAATCAGCCAAGCATATGCTGTTCTCATTGGCACCACTATAATTTAACCCTGTTTTCATACACTTCCTCTTCTTTCTTTTCATTTGGTTATGAATTTTGAACATCTTTATCATTGAATTTCGATTTTGAAGTTTGTTAACCTTCTGGACGCGCGTAGCGAACTTCGAATGTTCCCACAAACTTTTTTCCTTAAGTGGACAAGGTGGCCTCCAGGATGCTGGGGGTACTATACGACAAATTCCGTATTGTTCAGCTTTTGGTCGTATGCTTGCTATGTACTTCAAAGGATCATCAAATTCCTAAAATAAATGTTGAACGTTAATTAATGTCAAAATTTTCAAATGTGTAGCAATGGAAATAAAGGTGAAAGGAAGTAAAGCTTAACACCAAAAACACAAAAGCACCTCCTCAGTGGGATGGAAAACTGGAGCATCATCAAGTTTAGGCTGCCGAGCATCTTCTGGGTGCCATCTTGCAGAAACCTGCTCGGGCATTATAGTCATCAATACTGTTAATAGAGCGAAAAAGAGAAAGAAAGAGAGTCATCGGGCCAGAAAGGGATCTCCAGGAAAACAGTACTTTGGTTATAGTGCAATTCTAATGATCTCATGAAAGGTCCAGATATTATAATTTGAACTTCACTAGAATAATGAAGCATCAATTTAAAAAATATCACCAAATGAAATCCTAACCTTTTGACAGGTATTGCAGTTAGGACATCCCCGACCAACTCCCTTAGGAAGTGAGAGGCTCACAGATAAATTCTGCATTAGCTAACAGCACATGAGTTGCTTGTGTATTCATGAGAAATTAACATCGATCAGTGCTTGGCATCTTCAACATATACAAAGCATGTGTGACCAATAAAAAGAAAGTGAATAGGAGAAAAATAACCTTCTCAATATCCGGCTCATCCTCTGAGCAATCATGCTGATTATATTTGACTCCAGCCCTTCGTCTTAATGGTCTAGTAATCTTTTTACCATCGGTTCTATCAGCTCCATCTTTAATTTGCAGCTGTGATGCCAAAGCAACTACAACCTCTCTCTTGTTTTCTTGCTTTTCATTGCCTTTTATTTGCGTTACATTAAAGGATGAGTAAGACTCAAAACCAGGGGGAACTGATGGAAATTCATCACTCTCTTCTTTAACGCAAATTCTCATAAGTTCAGTGCCCATAATTCTGGGAGATAAGAAAAGCAGCTAGTAAGGAACAGTCCATGGAACATTGACATGAAAACATAACAACAGAAACAATAGATTGGTACATTGTATTACCATATGGCCATTGTAAATGTAAATCAGAAAGAAGAATAATGGTTTAGGACATTGCTGATAAACTTATTGGATGTAAATTGGAAAGAAGAGTACCTTCTGTGCCTATCCAACCAACAGACTAATTACCAAGTCCAATATCACAGCTACCGTTAGTGGTAGCAAAAGCACGGTTCATCTGCAAATGAGTTTAAACAAATAAAGATGCAGAAAGTTTAGGATTTGAAAGCAGCACATGTTTACAATACTCAATCAAACAGACAACTGGAGATAGAAGAGCAGAGCCAACTTTAGCAGCAGAAACAAAGTGTTTCAAGAACCACTTTTTTTTTCAAAAGCAACTTATAAATACATCAAAACTGAATTTGTATCAAGCCCACGGAAATTCCTAGCTAAATAATGGAATAAACAGATTCTCGGTTCTAATATCAACAATGCAAAATTAAATGGCATTCATTGCAGGGGTCAATGTCAACATGTAACAACCAAGCAATCAAAAATCAAGCACAATATTACCACTCATGGAACCGCAGACAACTAAAACAACTGCTTCAACAGAAGTTAAATTTTTTAGCTTTAAGCTTCCAAGTGCAGGAAGTCACTGAAACACTCACATCCACTATGCCATAAACTTCAAGAAACCAGAAATCATTGGCCATAAATGTCAAGTCATCACATCACACATTTCCAAAATTACATCTAACGCATGTTTCAATACCACCATTAATATTTAAAAAAATGGCTACAAATGTTAAACATCTTGGAAAAGACAGTAATAAAAAACAATATGCTAATATGATAATTAATCTTCAATAATTCCACTGTAATATCAACAAAAGTACCACCCAAAGGCTAAATATTTAACTGAGTAATTTTATCAAATATTCTCATAAAATATTTTAATAAATTGAAACCAAGCTTACATGATCATGATCCAGTGCTCTGATCTCTGATTTGAAGCTCAGAACCCTAATGACAACACAGATTTTATCAATTTTCTAAATTACAAGTATTAGAAACTTAAAATTACAATAACTTAACAATCTCAACACAACACAGCCTTCATACTGGATCTGAATTCAATAGATCTAATACTAACCCTAACCCTAACCCTAACCCTAAAAACCCAAATTAAACCCTAGCCCTAATCTTCAAACCCAAGGTCCATATCTTACCTCCAAATAAAAAGTTCCGCGTACAAGTGCAGCTAAAGTTTTAATCACACAACTCCACCAGAAACCCTAATTTCGATTCAGAATGAAATTAAAAACACTCAGTTGATTGCAACTACCTAGAATTTTGTATGAAATAAATAAACACTTGAATTAGGCCAAGACTAGAAGATAATATTCCAAAAAAAAAATAAATTTATAGATTTTATTTTTATGCGACCAAACTAATGTGCCAAAAATAATAATAAAATTCGATACCTTTTAAATTAAAATTGTAGTAACTTTGTTGTATGAGCATGCATGAATCACATTAATCGTGCCTAAATTTCGGTTTTTTCTTTTTTTTTTTTTTCGGAATCAAGATGAAAGGGTATTACAATGTAAGGTAATGCAATGGAATTTGACTTGGCCTTGGAGAAATAGAACAAAGTGTAGGGGCATTTTCGGGTTTTCCTAGGTGGCATTCCATGCCTGCCTAGGCTGAGTGATTAGTTAAATTAAAACGGAGATGGATGGATATAAACCCGATCTTATTTTTATTCTTTTTCTATGAGCGGACCGCAGAGTGATAGTCTGAAGCTAATCCGTACAGTTTAATAGGCTAAAGCTCCCATAAAACTAATCCCTTGATTTATCTTCCATGGAGTTGGACTTTTTTTTTTTTAATTCTTTAACTTTCTTATATATTCGATGTCAATAGAATATACAATAATTTCAAAATATTAAGATATACGTTTGTCTCATAAGGACATACTATAAAAATTAAATAATAAATCTAGTCATATATTTAATGTGCATGTGGTATTTATAATTTTTTAAATATTTTTAAAGTAGCAGCACATGTCATTTTTTATTTTATTTGTATCTATCATTAATTACAGAAAGGAGTAAGGAAAATCTATTATGTAATCTATGGGTTCTTATCATCATAAGATCTTTATTGTTGAAGTACATCATTAAAGAGGTTTCATGAGCAATCTTTAAAATGAAAAACCACACTAGAAATGTTGATCAATGAACCCTTAAATTCTATATATATACAGTACTCACCAGATGCAGACAAATAAAGTTGGAATAGTCAAAGCCCATTTAATCACGTAAAAGTATAGATACTTAACAAGCTTTTATATCTTAAAATGATTTTTTTTTTTATTTTTTGTATTTTCATCAATCACTAGTTATTGTCTATGGAAAATATATTTAATGTATATGCCAATTTTTTATTTTTTCTTATACACAACATCATGTAATAGACTGGTATAAAGAGGGTATTAATAATGATACTGAATCGAAAAACTTTGCCTATAAAGAGTAGTAGACACTGCACGTTTACCAAAATTTTAATTATATAGATGTCACATGACGGAGGTTGATAAAATGATGGGAATCGAAAACACACAACAAATAATCAAAATTAATTCAAGAATTAAACCTATATATTTTACCCAAAAGCAAAAAGGACCTTACATGAATATTGATTTAAAAGTAAGATAAGAATCAACATATGTACCAATTATAAATTTAAAAAATCGTTGATAACGAGGAGACTCCACGAGAAGACACAAGAAGTTGGGGTGGCGTGGGGTGGGGGGAAATGCTATGTGGAGTGGAGCCTTGACCAGGATTCTGGAAAGAGGAAGACCAATTTACTTTTCTTTTTTTTTTTCTTTTTTCCTCTTATCTTAGTTGGTCGGTCAAAATAATAAAATCTCAAATACTTACGTGCAAAGTGGATGGATGCGTTCCACTTCCTTTCGCTCAAATTCAATGGTTGATAAAAGATAAATATATATATATATATATATATATATTAAAAAAAGAAAAAAGAAAAAGAAATACACCGCACGGAAAAGAGATGGAACTGTGGGCTGGTTGATAGTGAAAATCGAAGCGAAGCTTCAATACCAACGGCCGCACAAGATAATTGAAAAAAATAAAATATATATTATATATATCGTACAAACGGGGGAGGCGTGTCGACTGGAAGAGGTGCCACCGTGTTTTAATGCACAAGGTTTCTTTCAATCTTGGGTTACGCGTTATTGACTAAAATACTACCTCATATATGGTATGGTAAACGATCCAAGGAAAATGTGCATTGTTATCCTGACCACTTATTAAGATTTACCAAATAAATAAATATAGATTTCACCTTTATAAAAATATATTTATGAATTTTTCTACCGTTTAATTTATTTTTTTCACCATATTAACCTTACCATTCATCTAATCCTTAATTTATATTTTTTTAAATCTGAATAATTAAATAAACAGTAAATTCAACGGTTTAAATTTTAAAAAATATATATAAATAGTGAGATAAAAGATAAAATCGATCTCGTTAACATAAAATATAATAATAATAAAAGAGTAGGATCATATTATCACCAAGTTACCTTTAAGCAAATGAACTATCCTAGAATTACACCCTTATACCAGATGAAAATAACTTACACTGCGTAAGTAATCACATGAAGTGTTCTTTAGAAAGTTCAATACATATATACCATTTTTAAAAAAATAATTACATAAATGTAAATGAGATATTATTAATTACGTAATTACTAATATTAAATTATATTTGAATATGCAACATCATAATTTATATAAATATCGTATTTATAAATTGTAATTTAATAAATTAGATACAATTGCTAAATCGAATTTAATATATGTAATTTTATTATTTTATTTATTATTTGTGTTGAATATATAATGTGATAGTGCAGTAGTTAATACGCATCTACAATTCATCAGATTTGAAACATGGTTAATGTATGTTGCATATAATAAATGCAAAATTTAGTAAACGGGCAAATTTCTCATTTACAGTGGGCTCATATAAATTGTCACGATTTTCTTGTAAATAGTATATAATTAGTGTTATACAATTGCAAAGAAAGCTTCATTTTACAAGAATCTTAAACAGGATGCAAGATATAATAATCTTCATATTATATTTATTACATTGAATTTTCATTTGAAATTTGGTTGTTGTTAATTACTTAATTTATTTCGGATACTTTTGTTATTTGAACAAATAATAGTACCTTCAGCAATTTGTAATTTTTCATTTTTGTCGCTTACACCTTTTATCATTATTACTTTTTTGTCATTCACCATTCTTTTCTTTCGTTATGTCTTAAAAAGACAATATCCTTTTCACGGGGAATCGTAGAAGAGATGCAAGTTTTGCATGAGTTAGCATAAAATGATACGACTTTTTTAAAAATGTGCCACCCTTTTTTTTATTTCCTAAATAGCATGTCATTTCATATATAAATATAAAACGCACCTTAAGGTAGTATTTGATTATGTAATTTTTGTAGTACTTAACTGGATAAAAAAATTTATCTTATATTTGATTTGCAAATTTTCTTGATGATTCGATAAAAATTAGGCTAATGAATTAGACAAAATACCCAAATTTTGTATCGTCTATAATATGGTACAAAAATAAAATTCATTGGACGAAAATAAAAAATATTTTGCATTCTTAAAAATACTCTTCTGTGTTATAATATTATATTAATGAATATTATTTGTATTAAATATTATAAAAAATTATTTATTTTATAATATAAATAATTAATTTTTTAATAAAAATTTTACATCCAGTACTGTACAAATCAAACACAATACAATAAACTTGTACTGTACAGTCCTCCTTATGCTTATCTTGTTCAATCATTTTTTTTTCAATCCAATTCTTACAATCAAACGCTACCTAATGGTTATATAAAACTAATATGTAGTATTCATAAGTATAAATTAGAGGATACACACCGGTGATATGTAAGGAAAAAAAAAAGTTAAAAATCATGGAATATAATAACTACATACTAACTAACACCTTATATCAAATGAACATGTTTTTCCTTTAACAATATGGATGACAAAATATATGGTAATTGCATTTATGATTGTAAAATCCTAAAAGTTAACAAAGTCCATTAAAAGTGAGAAAATGCCAAGTTACATGTAAATTATTTGATGATATATTCTTCTTATTGAATTAGTGAGTATTAAGATAGTGAAAACAAAAATAGTAAGCAAGCAATTAACAAAAATTAATCGATCCTATTAACAGATTAATGTTTATTTCACTATATTATAATGATTGAGAGTGGCAATTAAATTGAGGTGAAGTTATTATAATGATTTGGAAAAGTTTTAAGAGGTGGGAAATTTATGCAAATGTCATGACGGTCGATTTGATAATACTATAATATAGATATAACGTACCCTTTATATGTAGGGCACAAAAGTGGTTTCAACCACTTCAATAATATAGCTATAAATATAGAACATACATATATAATATATATATATACATATACATATATATAAATTTGCAACGAATATGTGAGTTTGCAATAAAAGTGATACCAATGGTTAAGATATAAGAATGGAGATAGATTTTTTTAATTAATCTTTGCAATATGTAATGGTTTTATTATGGATTTTTTGAATCCTAATTTATATTATGGGGTTCATTTTTGCACCATGATCGTAGATTACTTAAATCAATTTTTGGAAGTTGTGTTGTTATATTTAGGTAAAAGAAAAAAAATTCAGAAATTATTACTTCTAATTAATTTGACATTGTTACATTTGTATACACATTGCAGTACGATGGATTTTATCTTAAAATATATATACAACATTAAGAAAATAATAAATTTACATAAAATATTATCACAATTAATATTTCAACAATATTTCGCTCATGAGTTGTTATAAATATGGTGTGAAATACTATTATTTGATTACATAAATATCCTATTAATGGTTTCATTTTTGGTATCAAAATCTTTATCTAGAATATAGTTTATTTCTTCTTCTTTTTCACGTAGTTTTCATAGTGTTTATGCATTTTTTTCCATTTCTTAAATAATCAATTATTTGTATAGCCGTATATATAATATATATATATATTATAATGCAAACAAATATATAATATATAATAATTGATATACTATATAAATAATTTATAATAAACATATACTATGTATATATATGCTATATAATATTAACATGTCTTAAGGAAAATTCAATTCACAAGGTACAATAGTCAACATATCGACAAAAAGTTTTAAATTTAATTAGAAAAAAAGAAATAGATGAATAGGCCACAAATTATTTATAATAATTGACGAAAATTACAAAGAAAAAAAAAACTATTTATAATAATTGAGGAAATTTGAAAAAATAAAAAGAAACAAAACCTATAGTTTAAGAGCTATAAAACTAACCCTTGAATCAGCAATTCACTTGAACTGGCTTGGGCTCAACCTCTTAAGAGCTAGTCCTTGTTCACTCCTTAGGTAACCCATGAATTAGTAGTTCCAGGCCAAATTAAATCGGCACACAAGCCTAATCACACCCATGATTTTACTTCTTCGCAGTCCTTCATCCTTTTTCACTAAGAACACCTCATCTAACCCTTGATCCAAATTCTACAAACTCATCCTCACCATAATCCTTTACTAATCAATTCTTGCATCAAAACATCTCTAGACATGCTCTAATCTATAAATCTTACAAAAGAAAAATATTGCAAAAGAAAGAATACGTTATCTTAAAATTAAAGAAACCTTAGAGCGAACCTCTTTGTTCTCCTAATCAAATCAATTGCCATAACCTTAGAAATCAAAATTACACTTTCTAGAAACAATCAAATGCTAATAACCCACGATCAACAAAACACTTACCAATGAATCCTTCTAGGATTGCAATTAGATTTGCGATTTCATCCTTCACCAACTCCTTCCTCTTGCACTATTAACGGAATCGCAATTAGACTTATGATTTTCATTGAGAACCAATGAAATCTCATGGAATTTCGAGCCTTATCTTTAAGGTTTCTTTTCTCTCTTAACTACCTTCTTACAAAACATTGATTCCCAATACTAGTATTAAAATGAGTCTCATAATTTACTCTCCTTACCTTAAGACCTTATGTAGAGTTGCACAACCAGATTAAGGAAAACCTCCATTTATTATCAATTCAAGTATGGAGTGAAAATAACAAAGAAAGGCTTTTTAAAACATAGGCTAAAAATTGTGTAGCCTAAGCCTTTGTAATTCCCAAAATACTATTTTTTAAAATTATATAATTACTTTGCAGCCTTAACATTTAGTTTATAAGCTTTCTTTATTTTATTTATATTTCACTTGAATTTTTCTAAGGGTTACAACTATATTTATTTTTCATATATGCTAGCAGATGCACATTTACTAGTATATTACATAACTATTAATGGTCTTTTTTCATATTTGTATAAAATTGTTTTTTTTTTTTTAAGCATTACTGTTATTGTTCGTATTAAAGCTTTACAAGCTAGGAGCAACCAAATCTCAGGAAACATAATCTCTTACATAAAGCATCAATATCAACATCAAGTAACCCTACAAGCGGGCATTATAAAAGATAGGACTACTAAAAATGACCCTACTTTTGCTAAAGCATCCGCAAGGCAATTATTCTATTGTTGTCCTTAACTCTATCTTGTTAAACTTGGATACTCTGTGTCTGCAAACAAGAACACCATCATGTAAAATATTTTCATCAAGATTAGAATTTTGAATAATTTACATTGCTTCCTTGCAATCTGACACAACAACTAATTTTATATGAAATCTCATTTTAGCAAAAAAGAGTTAATAGCCCATTAAATTATGGAAATGCAAGGACATGTGCTAACGAATTGTCATTTGATATATAGTCATGGAATGATTGAAATTTGAAAACAAGCAAACGCTTGCAATTTTGTTCTTATGTACCCGTTTTTGCATAAAGGACATGTCTATTAAGTAAATTAACTTTGGGATTTTTCCATTTTGATTAGACCTTCAACTTTCTATTTTACCTTTGAATTTATATCTATTAAATATAAATATTTGAACTAATTATGTTTTTAACTATCAAATTTAATTGATATAAATTAAAATGAGGGACCAAATTTTAGAAGCCAAGGATTTAAGTGATAAAGTGAAAAATTATAAAACTAAGAGGTATTACTTATCAAAAGTTAGAAACAGAAAAAAAATTTGACATTTCTTAGCACTTTAGAAAACTAATTTTCAAAATTTTTTTCTGTTTCTAACTTTTGATAAGTAATAAAACTAATTTAGCATTAACAACAACTCAAATTTTACGTCACTGTTGTAAATAGTCACTCTCTGTATTTCAAACACATTAATTAACGTCTCCAATTTTTAACGTCACTTCCCTTGAACCTCTTCCGTCATTGCCTTTTAATTCCTTACCAAACCTTTACCTGTCACATTAAATTTAGCTTCCAAATTTAATATCCATGGGCTAGATCAGAAAGAAATGTATCGTTTTAATGATTAATAGTTCAGTTATATTTATTATTTATAATCGGTGGTTGTTATCCCTATTTTTATGCTTTTATTACCTCTTTGATTTTGAAAAATCGTTGTCCATCTTCAAATTTCCTTAAGCAATATAATGTTTTGCGAACTTTTATGGTCCATCCTCATTTCATGAAATTAGTCCAGTCTTTCATTTTACCATTTATTTATATATATTTTAAACTCGTTTCATGACATTAGTCCAATCTTCCATTTTACCATTTATTTATATATATTTTAAAAATATAAACTGTTAAATTCATGATTTGTTCAATAATTTAGGTTGAAAAAAATATAGATTAAGAATAAGATAGAGGGTGTCATGGTTTAAGTATATAATAGTAGTATGAACATTCATAATTAATAGATAATTGTATAATTTTATAAAAGTTAGTACTTTTTACTAGATTATAATAGTAGTTGTAATAGTTTAATAGTAGTAACAAGAAGGAAAGTTAGTTATTTACAACAAACTAGCAAATTGATATATATTTTTATAAATAGGATAGTGTCAATTAAAATAGATATATAAGTTTCTATTTAGAAAAGTGGTCTTGTACTTTTTAGAGAGCGATTCTCTCGAATTAACCAAACTTAAATTTCATTTTTATTTTTATCACATTCATTCTTTCATTGATTCACTAGTGATATGTTTCATACCAATATCTACACTATCATTCGTAATAGAATAGAAATTACAGGTGCTAACATGTAATGCTCTCATCTCGTTCCTCATTACCATTGTCATTACCGTATACTGAATGCCAAGGTTCTATATTCCAACTTGTGTTTAAGGAAAGATCAAGAAAGTTGTAAATAATTCTACACTTTATTTAGAATTACTCAATTCTAGGATCAATAATTCAAGATTTCAAAGTACCTTTCATAATCCATTTTAAGATTCCATATTTTTTACATTTTCTATACAAGAAATAAATGCAATCATAGTAGATATACTACAATTTTCTTATGCTAATTCCTTAGAATGAATGTTTATTGTTGAACTTTTCTTTGATTTTCATCAACTAGAAAAAAAAAATCATTCAATTATCCCAATTTGCCATGAAAGAATAAGCTTCCCAATGGTATGCATGCACGAAACAACTCAAACAATTTTCAACATAGGATAAATTTGTCAAGAAACTCTCAATTCAATTTGGATCCTTTGAACATAATTATCTCCTTAATCAATGTTATAACATCAACAAACTACTAGTACATTCCATTTTTTCACCTCCCTATTTTTCATCTACATTTCATCTTATTTATGAAAATCTCATTATTCCAATTTTCCATAACATTTTAAAAGCAACCATTCTAGTACCTATGTACATGCCTCGTATGAGTTTTAATCAAGAAAATGAGTGTACTTGTGAAGATAAGTGATTGGAGAAAAAGTGAATATGGAGAAAGAGCGGTTAGTGGAGGTTAAATGCAAAAATGATAAAAACTTAGTAGATTTTCATACTCAAGAGAACAATGTTGACTATATGGACTTTATGAAGATTCTTTTAGACAAAAACATTGAAAGTTTTATTTCATGTGCTCCAGTTATTAAAAATTATTCATCGAGTTATAGATTGGTTGAGATAAACAACAAATAATGATATTTCTTATGCCATTTTCAAAAGTACAAATAAAAATAATCATAAGACCAGTATATAGTACTTCCTTCTCAATGCATTAAAAGAAAGAAACATATGTATCTTTGTTACAACTTTTGATGAAGTTCATACTAGAAAAATTTTTCACATTATTTAGATTAAACAAGTTTTAGGAGAATAGCATACAAGACCTCTGGATATAATTGGAGATTTTCAAGATCGTGCTTTCTTTATTTCAACTTGAGGACAATGTTGTTTTGAAGTTATAGGGAAATTGTTATGGTTCAAGTGTATGGTGATAATATAAAAGTAAATAATCAATAGATAATTGTATAATTTTATAAAAATTAGTACTTTTTACTAGATTGTAATAATAGCTTTAATAATTATAATAGTAGTTTTAGTAGTTGTATTAGGAGAGAAAGTTAGTTTTTGCAACAAACTAGTAAATTGAGATATATTTATATAAATAGGGTACTATCGATGAAAATAGATAGACAAGATCAAAATCTAGAAAAGTGCTCTTATACCATTTGAAGAGTGGTTTTTTCTAATTAGATAAAATCAAATTTCATTTTTATTTTCATCATATTCATTGTTTCATTGATTTACTAATGACATACTTCATATTAATATTCACATTATCATTCACAATAGAATAGGAATTATGGGTATCAACAAATGGTGAGACTAGTCTCATAAAAAGTAAGCTTGAAATCATAGAAAAATACTAATGTTTTTAAGTCTAGATTATAAAGCCATTACTGTAACCAAGCACAAACAAAATAAAGTTGTTCATAAGAAAATTTGTTAATATTTAAGAAACTTATAAATGCTAAAAAATATTTTTATGCTATAGTACTCATATATAATTAAATAATTATTTATTTTATTTTATTTTTCTTCATCATACAACATTACAACTTAGGGGATATATATTCTAACCTAATACTCATAAACAATTATATATTTATGTTGGTTAACTATTAATCAACAAATATGTCTTTGATTTGAAATATCAATTCTTTTCATTTAATAATTTTTATATGTTCTATGAAGTATGATGTCAATAATACAAATTTAATTAATTACATCTTTTAGAAAAACCATTTATCCATAATAGGTCATATAGAATCAATACTTCCATCTTTCAATACAATAAAAGTAAAATCGTAGCATCATCATCTTTACATGAAGTATTTCATGGACTTAAATATTATTTCTAGTGATTTGTAATGCACTAAAGTGATTCAAGCTAATTTACTTCTCCTTAAAAAAATTTTAGAACAAAGCAAAAGTAAAGTGGACAACATAAAGTTTTAATTAAAAGCAAAGCTAAATATTGAATCTCTCTTGAATGATAAGAAATTGCTTGTGTTGATAGGGCTCTTTAGACTTGGGCCACTCAGGCCTGTCCAGATCTGACACACCATACCACTTAGGGCTTGTCTCCCTAGGCTCAAGCCTTAGGCTCAGATTAATCGAACCCAAGAAACTCATTTAATAGTTAGAATACATAAGATAAGGATGAGACACCAAATTAACAACCACCTCTAATATAAGTAGGACACGTCAAACACCACGACCTTAATCTCCCATACTTGCGGGAGAAGATCTTTTCCACTAACTGTCCTCCAATTACCTACATCACTTCATTATAAATACCCGATCACCACTTAACGGTAAAGCTCTCTACACTTTGCGTACTAAAGCTTACCTATAACTCCTAAGCATCTTTTACTTTCCAGAATATACTGCTGACTTAAGCATCGAAGTAGCGACGCCAGATAACATCTTAGCATCCCTTCACAGTGTTCTGTTTTTGTAGACTTACTACACACAAAGCTTAATCACTATTGGCAAATACCCTGGATGACATTTGGCGACATCTATGGGAAATTGCACTCCTATAAGAAAAACCCTAAACACACTAAACACATTCCTTGAACACAATTCTCAAACATTATGTCTCACTACGACAAGCAAGAGAACTGCCAGTTGGTGAATAATTAACCTGCGAACAATCAGCCCTTCCTAAGGGAAACACTGGAGTGCTTAGAGCATACAAAACGCCTGGCTGAGGAGTTAACTACTCAAAATAAGCTGCTTCGTGCTCGCCTCGAAAAGCTGAGAGGCATAACGCACCAACTTATCCCCCTAAAGCTTCGAATGCCGGCATTGGACAGAACAACCACCAATGATAGTAGTAGAACGGTAGGGATCGGCAATCTAATCCACCACTACAACAATAGCCAACAAGGTCTGTGGCCACCTGTGACTAAGCCTTAACTAGTAATGAGCAAGTAGCCGACTTATAAGGAATACCGGCTCAATTGGTAGCACACCGAGCTCATCCGGTGGACGATGCCGACCTCAACGAGCTCTACGCATTGGTAAGGAGGCATTCCGAGCAGCAAGGAACCAAAGCTGTCGGCAACGCTGGGTTGATCGCCAGTAACAAGACACCCTTCACTAGGGGCGTTCGGGATGAAGTGTTGCCTCTTAATAGCAAACTTCCATCCCTAGACCAATATGATAGCACAAATGACCCTAATGATCACTTCCTATACTTTCACACTCTCATGAACCTTCATAGTTATGGGGATGCCATAATGTGCAAGGCTTTTCCAAGCTCCCTAAGGAAAGCAGCTCGAACGTGGTTCAACCACCTTCCCAACAATTCTATTAGCTCCTTTAACGAGCTGGTGTAGAGATTCGACCTCCACTTCAAGGCTAGCAAGCCCCCATCTAAGGACATGTCGTCCTTATACCTTATAAGGTAGGGCGAAGGCGAATCCTTGTACGACTATGTAGTTCGGTTCAACAATGTCATATTCGAGATCCCTCAACTGGACAAGGGAGTTGCTATTCACGCCACTCAGCTCAGCATCTGACTTTTGGGAGACTTCTTCTAATAGCTTGCAAAGAGCAAGTCAAAGACCTTACTCGACTTCTAGAATAAGGCATAGAAGTACATCAACTAGGAGGATAACATTTGCATCAAGCGTAATGCTAACCGAGAAAGGTCGGGGGAAAGCAGGACAAGGAAAAATTGTTTACAAAGGATCGTTTCGATGGAAAGTTACTAGGCAAATTAGAAGGAAAGAGCTCTAGAAAGAAGAAGCACCGAGCCGAGCAAAGCACAACCCATTCCCCTCTCCTATTTACACGCAGCACACACCCCTAAATAGACCCATAACCCAGGTCCATTCCAAGGTAAAGTATAGGAACCTATTGCAAAGACCCCTGAAAATTGTGGGGAACCCTAGCCATCGAAACTCAAATAAGTACCACCAGTTCCATGATGATCATAACCATACCACTAACGAATGATTCCATCTAAAGAACGCAATCAAATATGTAATTTAGCAAGGCTTCTTCAATGAGTATGTAGCTCAACTGAGGAACAATGGCCATTCCAATGACGATGAAGACTGAGCACCTCAAAGGCAACGGACCAATTGTGCCAAAGCAGAACAGAACGCTACCCGCTGTAACAACCGTACCCCCAATGGCGTCCTTAACATAATAGTTGGAAGGGGTACACCCTGGGAGTAAGCCGAGCACCAGTACCTTGGTTAATGCCCCATCCAAGGTGTTGGCAGTAAGGGAGAAGAGACAGAAGCTAGACACTTCTATCTCTTTCTTTAACAAAAATATGGAAGGGGTGGATGCCCCCCATCAAGACACCCTAATCATAGGGATGGGGATTACGAATTTTAAGGTCCTGAAAATAATGGTGGATACCGGTAGCTCCATTGATATCCTCTTCATCTACACATATAAATGGATGAAGAAGAAGTTGCCGGTAAAGATGAAGCCGTACCACCATAACTTGATCAAGCCAAGGGGATCATCACTGTAGACATGGAGCTTGGCAATGATGACCATAAGACATGACGACTGGTGGAGTTTATCGTAATCGATTGCTCTTCACCCTATAACACTCTCTTAAGAAGACCAAGTCTAAACCCGTTTGGGGTTATTACATCCTTCCTTTACTTGAAGTCCAAATTCCTAAACCTGACCAAGGTGGGAATCTATAGGTATGATTAGAAGCTTTCACGAGAGCTATATGTTAAGGCTACCAAAGGCGATGGAGTCTTTACCCTAGAGTCAATCCATAGGAGAAGCTAATACATAAGGGTGAGCCAAGTGAAAAAACTAAAGATGCCCAGATTGGTCCCTCTCCTAACTAAACCACAAAGGTCGGGATCAAGACTCTCCCCGAAGTAAAGGACAAAATTGTTACTCTCTTACTAGCTAACTCAAATAGGTTCAATTGGTTAGCATCAAATATGCCTGAAATCTCGCCCGACCCAACAACCCATAGCCTCAACACTAACTCTACTGTGTGAGTTGTTAAGCAGAAGAAGAGGCACTTTACTCCAGAGTGACAAGCTGTAATTAAGGAAGAAGGGTAAAACTGCTCAAGGTCAGCTTTGTGAGGGAAGAAAAATACCCGACCTGAGTAACAAACGTGGTGCTAGTGAAGAAGAAGATCGGGAAGTGGCGTATGTGCATCAATTATACCAACCTCAATAAAGTTTGCCCAAAAGACTACTTTCCTCTCTCTAGAATCGATCAACTCGTCAACTCCACCTTGGGATATGCCCTATTAAGTTTTATGGGCACCTTCTTAGGATATAACCAGATTAAAATGGACTTGAAGGACGAGGTCTATACCTCCTTCATCACCGACTATAGCACATACTGTTATACAGTGATGTTGTTTGACCTGAAATATGCTGGGGCCACGTACCAGCAGATGGTGATGAAATTGTTCAAGCCTCAAATTGAGCATAATATGGAAGCATACATTGATGACATGATCGTCAAAAGCGTGAAGCTAAGCAATCATGTCAAGGACCTCCAGAAAGCCTTTGACTCGATGCGGATATACGACATGAAGTTGAACCTCTAAAAATGCGTCTTCGAGGTTGGTTCCGGTAAATTCTTAGGCTTGCTGGTCACCTAAAGGGGCATCGAGGCCAATTCCAAGAAGATAAGTGCCATCAGGGGGATGAATCCCCCTACCTCAATTCTAGACATACAAAAGCTCATCGGCATAATGGCCGCATTAAGTAGATTCGTCTTGAAAAGTGCAGATAGGTGCGCTAAGTTCTTTAAAATCTTAAAAATTCAAAGGGTTTTAAATGGACCCCAAAGTGTACCGCTACTTTCGAGCAGCTCCAAGACTTTCTCACATACCTACTGATCCTTTTCAAGCTTGCCTAAGGGGAAGACTTGTTCTTATACCTGGCTGTGAGTAACCGAGCGCTCTCTTTTATGCTAGTCAGAGCAAATGGAAGAGAACACTAGCTTATATACTACGTCAGCCACATACTCCATGGACTTAAGGTCAGGTACACTCAGGCAGAAAAATTCACCTTAGCCGTCGTCATTTAACACGGCGGCTAAGACCCTACTTCTAGGTACACTAAGTTATTGTGCTTATAGATCAACTACTGTAGTCTATACTACAGAAGCCTGATATGTTGATGAAGTATACAATGGAGTTAAGTGTGTACAGAATCTAATACCAGCTACAAACGGCCTATAATGCATAGGTGCTGGCCGACTTTATGGTATAATACACGGGAGAAGAGGAAGCACCCTTGAACGATGACAAATTGTTGTAGACTCTCCATGTTGATGGATCATCCACCTCAAGGTCACGGTCTACTATAACCTCAAGTTCAGGTTCAATGTCAGCAACAATGAATCTGAGTATGAGACTCTCATCGCCAGTCTCAAGTTGGCTAAGGAGATTGACGCCGAACACTTAAAGGTCTACTTAAAGACCATGCTAGTCATCTAGTAAGTCCGAGAAGACTATGAGGCCAAAGATGATACAATAGCGAGGTACCTAGAGAATATGAAGAGCCTTCTAGCCAAATTCCCTTCATAAAGCATCACAAAGATCCTCAACTCGAAAATTCAATGGCGAATTGGCTATCTAAACTTGCCTCTACTAAGATACAAAAACTGAAGGTAAAGGATAGAAAGATCTTCATAAAGTACCTATCGAAGAAGAGCATAACTCCGATCTTGGCTGACATCTTAGAATTAATAACTACTGCACCAGAGTCGAGCTGATGGACCCCATCCAAAGTTATTTGGAGTAGGGTATGCTCCTAGAAGACAAGAGGGAGGAAAAGAAGCTTAAATATCATGCCACTAACTATACGTTGGTTGATAGCGTCTTATACTACAGAAGTATCAGCCTCCCTTTACTCAAATGCTTACAAGAAGGCAAAGGCTTACACATCATGAAAGAGCAACATGCTGGAGTATGCAGCAATCACATTTAGTCCTAAGCCCTCTACCTCCGAACGCTTCGGTTCGAGTACTACTGGCCTACAATGAGGTAAGATGCCAAATCGATAGCCTAGAAATGCCCACAATACTAGAAGCATGCCTTTATTAGTCAAGCACCCAATAATAATCTGTAGCATTTGACCAACCTATAACCATTTACGCAATGAGGTATCGGCATCCTTGGAGCTTTCCCTAAGGCTTTAGGAAGATGGCCGTTCATAATTGTTGCCGTCGACTACTTCACCAAGTGGGTAAAAGTCAAAGCAGTTACAAAGAGTATGGAGAGAAGTGTTAAATCTTTCGTTAGAAACAATATCTTTTCTTGGTTTTGGGTTCCTTATGCCTTTATCATAGACAATGGGCAATAGTTTGATAACCCCAAATTCAAAGAATTTTGCGCTAAACACCATATCACACTGCACTTCACCTTGGTTGCTTACCCCCAATTGAATAGACAGATCAAGGGAGCCAACCAAGCCATCTTGGACATCTTGAAGATGCGAGTAGATTGAGCCCGTAGCGTTTAGGTGGATAAGCTATCCAACATTCTATGAGGATACTAGACCATTCACCAAACTTCTACTGGCAAAATGCACTTTCACCTAAAGTTTAGATTTGAGGCAGTCCTCCCTATTGAACTTGAACTCCTCAACCTCCAAACTTGAAGCTTCGATGCCACCCTTAACGAGTCCTTATTACAAGCTAGCGTCGTCACCATCAGAGAGATTTGAGACCTCACTGCGGCTTAGGTTGCTACATACAAACACCGAGTCATCCGATACTATGATTGAAAGGTCAGATATAAGGAATTCAAGGTAAGTGATCTGGTTTGCTGGAAGTTAGAAGCCATTGGCTCATAAGAAAGATAGGGTAAGCTAGCCCCCAATTAGGAAGACCTAGTTAGAGTAAGGGAAAACTTAGCTAACAGAGCACATGGATTAGAAAGATTGGACAGTGAGCTCATTTCATATACATGGAATGCCAATAATCTTTAGCTTTATTTCAATTAGCACGCTTGTAAATTCTTTTTGAATGATGAATGAAAATTACATTTTATAATTGTTGTCCACCGTTCTTTCTCTCTCATCATCCCAGCCCATAAAAAGGGTGAACAAACCCACTTTTTGAGTAGGTCAAAACACCATTGACCTAACACCCCTCGGGTAACCTTAATAAGGAGAAACAACCCTTACATAGAGGAACTCCCACTTTTCGAGTAGGTTGGAATGCCATCCACCTGAACCCCCTTGTGTAACCTCGGCAAAGGGAAACACCCCTTGTATAGATGAACTACTACCTTTCAGGCAAGTCAAAATGCTACCGACTTAACCTCCCTTTAAGTAAGCTCGGTAAGCAAAACACCCATTGAATAGAGAAATTCCTGCTTTCCGAGCATGCCGGAACGCCACTAGCTTAACCCCCTTTAAGTAACCTCCATAAGAGGAAACACCTCTTCTACATAGGAAACCCCACAGGAATTAATAACAAAAAGTAAGAAAAAAAAAAGAACAAGTCCAAAAAGTACACAATATAGGATATTCATAAATTGGAATTTCATTCATAGCTTTCAAATTACAAGGTCAAGGCCAACATTCTAACTTGGAATATAAAAAGGAAAAACAAAACTATTGCCTTGGATCAGCTACCTCCAATAGCTTCGAAAGGTCTAAAGCTTCAATTTGGTCAAAGTGTTAATCCATAGTTGACCCCTAAGGAGGTTGGCTTTGGGTTAAAGCAAGGGCCAAAGGCTACTTACGTAGATCAGTAGGAGAACTGCCAGATCTTGATCACCCTGAGAAGCACTCTGTAGGGCAACCTCCTGCCGAGTTGCTAGGGCAGAAGTAGATGTGAAAGCACCTTACTCGACCTCAGCAGCAAAAGGGGCACCTTAGACATCACAAGCTGTGTAAGCAGCCTCCTTCTTACGCACTTGGGCTTCTTTCTTCTCCCAAAAGATGGGGGAATCTAAGAAATCCAGGAAGCTTAAGTCGAGGTTCGAATGGTGGGAGAGTACATGCCTCTTTGTATAGCGAGCGCAATTGACGAACAGGTCTTCCAACTAATCCAACCACTTGTCCATCGTTCGATAATCGACCATAGCCTTCTTCGCGATGGCATAGGTATGGACATCTCCACTCTTCATCTTGGAGATGATATCCTCCATCTCTAAAACTCTTCCCTGCAACTCCTAAACCTACTGCTCTAACCTTACCTTCAAACCGGCCAACTTCAGTGAAGTGGATTTGACACATTCATATTCGGATGCCTTCATTGCTAGCTTAGTTTACAACCTAGTGACAGACACCACTAACGTGACATTTTCCTCGTCTAATCTCTAAGAGAGGTAAGCCTTAGTTCTCTACTTATCCTCAAGTTGAGCCTTCAAGTCATTAGCCTTCTTTGCAGCCTTCTCGATAGTCCCTTTCTCTCTCTTTACATCCCTCAGCTGCCCTTTAAGCCTAGCCACTTGCACATAAGAGCAACGTAAGTGTCAGTTAGCTTTGGTGAATTTTTCCAAATATTTATCAATAGAGGACTCTACCTCTCGCAGGTCCTTCTCAGCCCTATGCAATGACTCCCAAAAACCCTTTACCTTTTTTCAAGTGGCATCATATTTACTTAGCTAAAACAGTACTTGGCCTTGGTATTGTACAAAAACGCAAATCGAGGTTAGTTCAATGAAAGGGATGAAGCACATTAAGGTAAAGGGGTGAAGACTTACGTACTACATGAGCATGCTTAAATGGCCTACCATCTCCGTAGGGTTACCTCCACCTACCATGGATAGTCTCTTGAGTACAGCCTAGTTGCCAGGGGTATAAGACCCCCAATGAGGCCCAGTAATTGAGAGTTCGGTGCCACAATGCAAGGTCATTGGCCTAAACCTCCCACTTAGGCCTTAGAAGCTTTCCCCTAACCCTGTTCATGTTGGACAAGAGAGCCTAGCTAAGCAGCTCTTCATTCCATAAAACGTATGGGACCTCCTTGAATGAGTTCGGCTCAATCCCCAAGTATCTGAACTTATTAAGGATGTTAAAAAGCTTAATAAATCGTATAACCTGTGGTTTTTAAAAGACTCTGATTGTAATCTTTACCCTTGGACGTAAAATGTTGTATAATTACTGTTGTAGTACTAAACTACAGATTGTATAGAACAAGTATTTTGTAAAAGCTCTACCACAGGTTTGGATATTAACAGATGTCAGAACAGACGTTTCAAGCTGGTTGAGTTGTGCGCCTTGTGTAAACTGCGTCTACGATAGCAGCTGTGAGGTCAGTTTCTATCTTAGATTAGTTTACACGGCGGGACTGTTATGACTCTTCTTGTTCAGGGCGTGACACTTAGGCCTTAGAAGCTTTCCCCTAACCCTGTTCATGTTGGACAAGAGAGCCTAGCTAAGCAGCTCTTCATTCCATAAAATGTATGGGACCTCCTTGAATGAGTTCGGCTCAATCCCCAAGTATTTGAACTTATTAAGGATGTTAAAAAGCTTATCCCGAAGTTCTTATATACACTTGTAAGGATGAGTTGTCGACCACTCTACCTAAGACGTACGGCTTAAAGGAATCTTCGCCAAGGGCCTTTGCTTCTTAGGTTCTAGCCTTGCTTCCCTAACTATTTCAAAAGCTTTCCTCTTTTACCTAGCCGCTTCAGGTAGGAAGGTAACTGTAATACCCCTTATATACTTGGAGTATGAACTCTAATCATCGAGACGCCTTTTGGTGTAGTAACTTGGAATATATCGAAACTTCGGAGTTAAGAGTGCTCGGGTTAGAGCAATCCTAAGATAAGTGACCTCTTGGGAAGTTGCTGCACTAAGGAACAAAACCGTATAACGTTTCATACCAAAGAAAACAATATCTTGGTAAAAAGAATTCTGACTGAGTTGTTATAGGTAGTATCAGAGCAATCCACCAGCCGGAAGGGCGGAGCCCTGCTTGGTGGTGATTCTGAACCTGTATAACAAAACAGACAAGGACATTAGTTCTATAAAGGGAGTAGATTGTAATACCCCTTACATAATTGGAGAATAAACTCTAATCATTGAGATACCTTTTGATGTAGTGACTCGGAGTACGTTAAAACTTCGAAGTTAAGCATACTCAAGTTAGAGCAATCCCAGGATATGTGACCTCTTGAGAAGCCGTTGCACCAGGGGATAAAATTGTTGACATTCTACGCCAAAGTAAACAATACCTCGATGGAAAGAGTTTCGGCTAGGTCATTATAGCAACCTCGACCATCTCTTCTTCCCTCACCCTTCAAGGGGTAAGCATATAAATATCTAGCTCTTTGGCATTGGTGCCTTCATCCCCCATGAGAGAAGGCTTGGCAGCGGAGATGAGGATAGGGGCAGGAAAAGCTATGCCTATAAGCCTTATAGCCAGTAGCTTGTCTCGAAGACCAATGGCAATCCCTTAAGGAATAGCCATTGGTTAGAATTTGTGGTTTCCCCGGCTACTGATTTCGCCTGTACCACCTTGCCCTTCAACTCAACCACCTTATTCCTTGCCTTCTAGTGGCTCATAAACTCTTGGCTAAATTTTTGCCTACAAAAATAGATCGAAGCAATGAGAAAAAGAATAACGAGGTGAAAACAAAAGAAACAATTTCTACCAATCGTCAACTCCACCATGACTGATACAGATAAGGAAGATCTCCCATTTCAAAAATACATTGGACAAAGCTAGCATAATAGACGAAGGTGTTCACAAAAGGAACAAACCTGGACCTTCGACCCATTTCTTCACCATAGCTTTCTTAATGTTAGGGAAGAGCTTAAAGATCGGATACTAGAAGTATCTCTCCACAACCTCCATGACGTTTATCTCTTGGCTATGTTTAAGGGTCATGAAGGCCTGAATCTCCTGTATGGCCTCTACATCACAGGGCCCAGCCCCTTTTGAGTCTCGATCTGGACCATTTCGATCCACTACATCCAAAAGTCTACCTCCTTAGGCAGCTCGACCACCACATACTCGTCTTGCTAACCTTTTACTAAATCTATGAGGACACAGAACAGCATCTTTCCTAGGCGTGGTTAGGGATACGGCTACCCCCCCGATACTGTTTCACATGTAAAAAAGGTTGAAAAGCCTAGGAATAGCCCTTATCATTAGGTACTCATAGAGTGTTAAAAAGCCTTTAAAACCTTCTACCCATCAGGAGAGACCTATACTAGACTGCACCAGTAGTAGTTGAAGAATTCTCTCTTAAAGCGACTTAGAGGGAAGCATTGCCCAAACTCCAAGCACTTCTTAAGCACTGCGGAGTGCCTCCTTAATAATAAGACCATTGGCTCATCCCTGCTTGGTAATTGTATTTGCCACCTAGGGATAGCCTCAACAATGAAGTTACCTAAGATCTAACTAGAGGCAGAGGGTTTGCTCTTACTCACATGGCCACTAAGCCCCTTACCCACTTCAAGCACATCGAACAAATCCTTAGGATGGGGCAAGAAGGCATATGCATATACATCTCTTGAGATGGCATTGATAAGCTTAGCCATCTCTAGCACTTTTACCGCCATCCTAATGGGCTCGTTAAGTTATGCCAACAATGATTGATAGGAATCGGCCTCCGACTATATCCAAGCCGAGGCCGACCAATCCTAAGTCGAAGCCGATCAAGTTTTGCTAAGGACAAACTAATAATAGTAGATCGAGGAGAAAAAAAGGAGACACTTGACACCAAGCCTGTCGTCTATCGAGAAGATAAGAGACCATACCGTCGAGCACTTGGGACCAAAGAACCACGCAATACAGCACTGAGAGACTAGTGCCAACTAATTCTATCAGTCGGTAATTATGGACCAATCTTTCTGGTATCTCGGCCAAGCAATGCGAGACTTCAAAGATTCCTCCTCAGACTCAGACATCCAACTGCCGACCTTGCCCAATTCGGATCTTGCTTTTCTTAGGACAAGTCGAGTGACTACATGTCGACTCCTATTAAACACATAGTTTTGTGTTCTTATATATGTTTTCTTTATTTTATTTATGGGCTCAATTTTTTAGAATTTAAGGCCTTGTACATTATTTACAGTTTTGCCACTAGGGTTTAAGACTTGCTATAAATAGCAACATTTATAATTAATAGACACAACAATTATTATCAATTAAAAAAAAGTATATTTCTCTTTCAAGTAAGGTTATACTTGAGCTCTTAGAACTTGCATTGTCAGATTATTGAGTGTTGAACGAACTCTTTAATCTTTCTTGCGTTCTTATCGATCTTGCTTCTAAGATTATGGTGAACCCTTCAGTTGAGCAAGTTAATGAGTCGCATCCAACCTCTCATTTGAAACCTTGAGCAACATTTAGTATTCATGAGTAATATCGAACTCTACTTTGAGCTCATTCCCTGATTGTGTTTGTGTCTTGGTGTGTAATATTCATCTACATTCACCGTCGAAACCAACCATTTCACTTCCTGTCCATTATACCCATTTGATCCATTTTAGGTTCGTAGCCCGTTGTGACATATTAGATGATACTTCATCTTCTCTTGCTCGAAAGGATTTGTATAAGTATAAATCCCTTGGAATATTGCAAAGTAGACACGTGGAGTACATTTTAATCAAACAACCATCTTTAAAAAGCAAAATGTATGTAGCTGCACACTAGTTTGCTATGATAGGATACCTATCACATCACATTAAGTGCACAGAAACCAAACACTAGGGTCAGAATTTGAAAAAGTTTCTTCAACAAGAAGTTTCCTCGAGGTCTCTCCAACTTCCACATAGTCGACATGGTACAGGCATGGCACAATCACGCTTACTTGACCCATGACGAGTGCTGTTTAACTAGACCAGCTAAGAGCCTCGAATTGCCTGCCTAGTGAGATGTAAAGATGTCTTGCTCTGACACCCCAACCGAAGCTTCGTCCTGCTTGAGTCGTCAACACTTTGCTTCATGATAGTTGTTGACACCTCAACTTATCCCACTTCGAACATCTTCAACTTAGGTATTCACCACTTTGAACATCATTATCCCAAACCTACACCCTCACCATGTCAGCACTGTAGCGCCAGCTTAAGCCCTTTTGAGTTAGACCAGCTACACACCTGAGTAGCCCATATATCCCTTCTCTTTGCCTTCTCCTTGGCAACGAGACTAAAAGGAGATAAGTATTGACGGAACTCTTTAGACATGAGCCCTTCAAGCCCGTCTAAATCTGACGCGCCTTGCCACTTAAGGCTCACCTCCTTAAGCTCAAGTCTTAGACCCAGATTGACCAAGCCTAAGAAGTTCTTTTAACGACTAAAATACACAAAATAAAAATAAGACACCAAGTTAATAACCACCTCTGGTATAAGTGAAACATGTCAAACACCACAACCCCACTCTCCTATACTTACAATAAAAGATCTTTCACACTGATTATTCTCTAACTACCAGCGCTATTCTACTACAAATACCTTATCACTACCTAACAGTAAAGCTTTCTACACTTTGCGCATTAAAGCTTACCTATAACTCTCAAGCATCATTTACTTTCTAAAATACACTGTTAACTTAAGTATCAAAATAATTATGTTGGACAAGACTTCAATGTCCCCTTATAGTGTTTCGTTTTTATTAGCTTGCAACACACAAGGCCCAATTACTATCAAACAACTTGCATAGAGAAAGAATTATAAAGCAATCAAAGATATATAAGAAATTAATCGAGAGTAAATATAAAAATTAGATATTTTATAAGTGTTGCATTTTCAGTATACATTAATAAGTTGTTACCAAGCAAGTTCCACTATAATTTATATTTAATAAATCTAAATTATTAAAAATATAATTAGTTCAACGGTTTAAATTTAATGAATATAAAATCAATTAGATCGGTTCTGTAAAAAGTACGGATGAAATTGTAAAAAATCGTAAATATGAGTTTATTAGGGGGAAAAAGTCCTCCTCAGTTTATTTATTTTTACAACAGTGTTATTTAAAATTTTTTTTTTCCCACAACGAATTCGTTACTCTTCTTGTTTTTGCCTTTTGGGTTAGGGGACCACTCGTGTCAAGTGAAATAAACAATGCGACTCGTATGAGAAAACCCCGCGAACCGTCCAATGTCTTTGAAAACCAAGCCAACTGTAACGCGCTACGAGTGCTTACTTTAAATTTGAACGAATTAAAAAAATAAATTAGACAAACCAATTCCGCTAGCCTGTAAAACTTCTTGTATTTAAAAAAAAAAAAATCGGGAAATGCAGTAAATATTCGTCCGATTTAATTACTTTCTATTCGAGTTATGTAATTTTTAACTTTTACAAGCGACATATATACAAACAAGAAAGCAAATTGAAATACAGATTTTTTTTTTTTCTTATTTTGAAATAGACATTTTTAGGTTGTTATTATCTTCGTTAGTACTAGTTTCATACACGATGTGATATTTCCCACACTCTTACTCACGATAAGAACATGTAAAACTCAGAATCTTAGCTTTATCTAAAATCTTCCGTATAATCTTATAATACTGTATTCATCAACTCTCAAATATAAATTTGTCCATGGATTCGTTATTTATAATAGATTATATATTAATATCATGAATATTCTTCAATATATATATAAGAAAATTAATAGGTCTACATAATTAACTCTAAGTCCTTTGCCGGACACGGTCCACACTTCATATCCAAGGTATTTATATCTATCAATATCCTAAAATCATCAATACTAGAAATCGTAAGTCTTAAGAATGAGCGAGCAATGAAGAACATTATTGTAAGATTGGGCAAAAAATCGTGAACCACGAACCAAAACAGAAAATTGTTGTTTTTTTTTTTATTCTTTTAACCAATTTGGTTAATAGTTTGGTTCCATCTTAATAGTTGGGCTCGTGACTTGGTTTGAAGAAGTAAACTAAACTAAACCAAGTAGTTATTAAAAAAAAAAAAATAGCTAAGCTAATCTACGTGCCTCGCTCATGCTTAGCTCACATGACATCACCATGTCAGTTTTATATTTTACTATGTGATGGCAAAATCAATACATAAGTTCCTTTTCTTTTTATGTTGCGGTGTATTAAAGGATTTTAATTTCTTTCTTTCTATTTTTTTTTTGCTAATCCCTAACTTGCATGAAGGACTCCCCAAGAGAGTATCTTCATGGACAAATGGCATTTCACTTGGTGTTAGGAGAATCTTATTTGCAAGCACTTGAAATAGGGATGAGCAAGTACACGATGGATAAAATATAATCTCTTATTTGCAACCCATCTTATTAGTACAGGTTTGAAAACCTTTATACCCAAAACTTGCCCTATAGTATTTTAGAACCACCATTTACTCTATATCTTGTAAATTCTGCAATATATAAAATACTTTATGGAATTTTTATTTTATTTAAATTTTTTTTCTTTCAAAATATTGTGCAAACATATAATCGATATCAAACCTGTAATTACACTTGTAAAATATTAAGAAAATGTTTTCCAAAAACAAGGGTAGTTTGGATATTTCAAGGACTTCCTAAAAACCTACTCTCTTAACCAGCCTCCCTTCTTTAAAAACCTAGTTTTTACAAAATAAAGTCTACTTCCTTCCTCTTATGGCAACAAAATAAGACACCTTCCTTAAACCCTTCCACAAGAGGAAAATAAGGGTGATTAAGGTAAGATTGTTGGAGACTTAGCTTAAGAAATTCGTATTAAGGTTCTTAACATCCTAAATCTCTTTGTTTCGTGTTGTTTCTAACTTACTCTTAGGCGTTTTCAAGAAGAGATACTTAGTTCTTGTGCTTAGCAATTGTGAAGGTGAGTTTTCGTGGAAGATTCCTTAAGTTGAGTAGGTTTCATAGCTGAAACTTAATCCTAGAAGAATTATACTTAAGTTAAGATAGGTTTTAAATCTAAAGTTATAAATCATTTGTAGTTATTGGTGGTTTAGGGCCTCTATAATCTGACTTCACCAAGTGTTTGACATTTTGTTAGTAAGTGTTATTAAATTAAAAGCTTTAGTCATTGCATTGAGAATCCATTATTTTGGCTAAAAATTGGGGATTTAGCTAAGTTTTTGTATAGTCAATCAATGGATTAACATGCCTTAAGTTAAGATTAGAAGTGTATAAGTTTTAGACAAATCAATGAGTAAGAGGAGAATTGTGTTTAGTATTGTGTTTTGCAAAATTGTAGAATAAAAGCAAGGCGTCCGAACGCCTTACAAATAGCATCTAGATACTAAGCCACTATAAGTGGCAGAAGCTTAGCATTCAAACGCAATATTTTAGAGCATCCAAATACCATGTCTTGCTTCAATCTCTTTGTCTTTCCAAGTCTCTTCTTAACCATTTCTATCTTAACCGACTCCTCATCTCGTCTTTCCACTTCTAAGAGATTCAATTTTTGGTTGAGAAAACGGAGTTTAAGAGGTTTACACAAGTAATCTTAACATTCAATTTAAGGGTAGAAAGTATTTATCTTGTTGTTTTGGGTCTAAAAGATGGTTTAAGCCTTTAACCTAAGGTTGGGAACTAAGCTAATTATTTTGTTTTTAGGTCAGGTATTTAGATCTCCTACTTTAATGTTCCCTTGCAAAATTGTTTACTTCTTAAAGACTCAGGTACGTTGAGTTTGTTTGTTTACTTATGCCTATTAGGATTCAGTGAGTAAACCGGACTAACTTCTATTTGACCTAACTGAACTTAGTTGCTAATTGTGCTTGACTTACTTACTCTAAGGGCCTATAGTGATAAATCTCTAAAGGAGTAATTACTAATCGTATATAAGGATTCCTTATTGGACTCATAAATGGGATAATGTAGCTAGAATACTAGGTTTCAAAGACTCTAAACCTTAGACTCTGAACATAAAGGACTTAAAGGAAAACTTATATCTATATTCACCTATGTATGTGAACAAAGTTCATGGTGTAGTGGAATCATGAGTACCCATTTATTGATTACTAACCTAAATTCTAGATGATTAATGGGTTATTTGTTTTATACTTGCCATACTTGCATTTATGCATGTAAATGACTTAGTTTGTCATTTGTGTGTGTTTATGTATCACGAATTAGGTTTCAACTCATTCTTTTATTCTTTTTCAGGCATAGGGACTGATGAGTATCTTATTTATGAGGAGCCTTTTGTAGATGATATCCAGGAGGAGGAGGAGGGTATTAAGTATTTATACTTTTACGATGATTAAAGTTGAGATGATTTATATACTGGTGGTGTTATTTGTTGTTGATGCAAGTTTAGTTACTTTTGAGGAGATAGACTCATTTCTTGTTTTGTTTTGTAGACATGATATCTTGAGGAGATTACATACTCATAGATTTACTTTTATGTTACTTGTGATCTTTGAGTCAGTGCACTTTATGGAACATTATGTTGATATGTTTTCAGGTTATGTAGAAGTGAGTAGATGATGTTTCCCACTCCTTTTGAGGATTTTCTTATATGTGTGGTAAAGTTATATTAAGTTAAATGTTTATGTATTTAGAAGCCTTAGCATGTTTCAGGTTAGTGGGAATATGTGACGGGTTATAATGCCCAATTAGGGTCATAGGGTGTTATAACATTAGTGGACCAAATAGTAATAATTTGAAACATTCTTATATTTGCAATACATTTAATTGTAACATATGAAATTTTTGGGTATAGAATAGAGAATATGCCCACAATTAAAAATGTTTGACCCTTAGTTGAGTCATGTTAAATTATTTTTTTTTATATTTTCTTTTCAAATCATTAAAATAAAATTTTTATCAAATTATAAAATTATTATGCACAAAATATAAAAAATCATATGTTGAGTAACTCTAATAAAATACATTGGACAATAAGTTAAGAATTGAGATGTTCTTAATACCTTGCTAGATTAGGATTAGTTAAAGAAGAAGAAAGTAGTGTAAAAATGAGATATATAAAAATTGAGATAGATTCTGTATTGTAACGCTGCTATTGATGATTGATTATATACATGAGCGTGCAATTGATTTTAAAGAAGTCTTAATCTAATAATACATAGAGGGATAATATCAAAAAGAGGTATGGGAGGAGGAACAGGTAAGATCGATGTCCCGTGATAAGTGTATAATAGGAGGTTGTAATGAGTAGATTCAATAATTTTCTTGATTTGTTCTTGAATAATTTGTTGTTTGATTTCTTTGAAGGGATTTTAGTAAAGTTTCTGCATATATTTTAAACCTTGTAAAGAGTAGAATGTCTAGCCTCATATTTATAGATTTTGGGAGTTAATTTCAACTGTTAAATCATCTTAAGATGAATGGTTGAAATCTCTTAATTTTGTTAGCCATTGGATTGCTCCTAATGATCGAATGGCTCATATAAATCCCTTATTTTTCTTATGGATTTGGGCTATGGAAATGGGCTTATATAAACTTATAAAGCTTACAAAAAATAAAGAAGGCTTAACTTTGCATTAAAATACTCATTTTTTCAAATAAGGTTTATTAACTATTTTAAGGCCTAACAAAGCATATATAAGCCCTAAAAGACTTCTTTTGAATCTACATTTTACATACGAGACAACCAAACAAGGTTGAGAACAAAAAAAAAAAAAAACCAGTTTAACGATCGCTATTTAGAACCTATCAAACTGAATCTTCTTAAAACATTTCTTATTAAAATTAATTTCTTAAAACCTTTTCACTAACCTATCAAACCCATTCATAACATAAAATCATGTTATAAGTTTAATTATTGAAATCACCCACAAAAGATTCTTTGACTTAATATTTAATAGTTTTATTATGGATTATTTAAATCCTAATTTGGAAAATGTTGAATGTTGCACAATAATATTCTGAGTAATTGTTGCGACATATGTGTCTGTCGTTTGTCAGTAACTTTATTATTGGAATTTGTGTCTTGACTTGCTTCCATTGGTGCTCACATTTCCAACTCAGTCGGTAGGCTGATTTCGTCAGCTTTTTTTTTTTTTTTTCGCAATGTCTATCACCATTCTTCCCGATTTACATTATGGGGATCATTTTCGCACCATGGTCATGGATTACTTAAATCAATTGTGAGAAGTTTTGTTGCTCTATTTACGGAAAAAAAAAAAAAACTTTCAAAAATTGTTCCTTCAAATTAATTTGATATTTTTAAATTTGTACATACATTGTGATACATTGTCTACTAATATTAATTAATGCCATGCTAGGCATGGATTTCATCTTAAAATATATCTATAATATTAAAAAATTTATATTTACTTGAAATATCGTCGCAATTAATATCTCAACAATATTTATTTCATGTGAGTTGTTATAAATATGGTGTGAAATACTATTATTTGATTATATAAATATATTATTAATTGCTTTATTTTTAGTATCAAGATCTTTAGCTAGAATATAACTTATTTCTTCTTTTTTTTTTTCACGTAGTTTAGATAGTGTTTATGCATTAATTTTTAAAATTTTTAAATCATCAATTATTTGTATAGTTTAATTTGGAAAATATATTATATTCTAAATTTTATTATAATACTATGTTTATTTTTCACACGTACTATGCGAATGTGCATTTGCTACCATATTACATAACGGTTTTACAAAACTATTAATAGTCTTTTTTCATATTTATATGAAATCCTTAAAAAAAATACTATTATTCATATTGAAGCTTTAAAAGCGTAGAAGTTAACTAGGTTATGGGAAACATATTCCCTTACATAAAGCACCAAAATCAACATCAGAGTAGACTTACAATCGAAGTATTATAAAAGATACAACTACTAAAGAAACTAGACCCTGCTTTTGTGAAGACATCCGCAGGCGATTTTTCGAAATGTTGTCCTTGCCTCCACCTTGTCAGACTTGAGTACTTTGTGCCTGCAAATAAAAGCAACATCATCTAAAAGGTCCTATCTGGATCAGAATTTTGAATAACTTCAATTGTTTCTTAGCTGACACATTCTTTTTTTTTTTTTTTCTCCAACAATATATTATAACATAAGATTGAGAGGATTCAAATTTGATCTATCTTATTGGAAAACAATATTCATTATATTTAATGACAATACAAAAGCTATAGCCAAGTCATGGAATGATTGATACCAAGCAATCGGCTATGGTTTTGTTCAAATGTATACCTAATTTACGATATGTTTATTAAATAGATTAACTCTAAGACTTTTTTATAATCCCATTTGTATTTTTTACAGAATTGATTTAGCTCTTATTTTATCATTGATTTTATATCTATTAAATATAAATCGTTAACTAATTTTCTTTTAAACAGCTCAAATTTAATAGATATAAATTAATAATAAGATGAAAGATTGTATCGATTTCATCAAAATAAAATATGGAATCGTAAAAGCTAGTAGAGGAATTTAAGTGATAAAATGAAAACTTATAAAACTAAGAAGTATTACTTATGAAAAGTTAGAAACATAAAAAGTTTTCGAAATCATCCATACGAACTTTTCTTAGCACCAAAGGAAATTAATTTGGACGAAACTCAAATATAACATTAACACCAACTCAAAATTTACGTGACTTTTGTAAACAATCACTCTCTGTATTTCAAACACGTGAATTGACAACTCCAATTTTTAGCGTCTACGTACCTTGAACCTCTTTCATCATTGTCTTTTAATTCCTCAACAACCTTCACTAGTAACATTCAATTCATGGAGCTTTTATTGTCTCCTCTACCGGTTCAACTTTTCATCCTATGATTCATCAATATATTTTTATATTTAAACCATTGAATATATAATTTATTTAATAATTTATATTCAAAATAATATAAATCAAGTATAAAACGAATGATATGATTGGTTCCTAAAAAATAAAGACGAAATCGTAGAAAAATTTTAAATTTATTTTCCAATATTTGAATATCCATGGGCTAAGTTAGAAAGAAACGTATCATTTTGATGATTAATAATTCACTTATATTTATCATTTATATTTGACCAATCAATCGTTGTTATCCCTATTTTTATACTTTTATTACCTTTTTTTTTTAAAAATCATCGTTCATCTTCGAATTTCCTTAAGCAATACAGTGTTTTTAAGTCTAGATTATAAAGCCATGGGTAGAATTAAGCACAGACAAAATAGAATTGCTTGCATAAAAAAAATGTTAATATTTAAGGAACTAAAAAATTTTAAAAAATATTGTCATGCTATGGTACTCATAAATAATTAAACTATTATTTTTGTTTTTTTTTTTTTTTTTTTTCCAAACAACATTACAACTAAAGGGAGGAATGATCCCAACCTAGTACTCATAAAGAATTAAATAATTATGTTTAATAACTAAAATTTAAGCAACAAATATGCCTTCGATTTGAAATATCAATTCTTTTCGTTTCATAATTTTTATATGTTCAATAAAGTATGATATCAATAATACAAATTTAATTGATTACAACTTTTAGAAAAGCCATTTATCGATAAGATATGTCATACATCGACACTTTCATCTTTCAATACAATAAAAATAAAATCGTAGCATCATCATCTATATATGAAGTATTTCGTGGACTTAATATTATTTCTAATGATTAATAATGCATTAAAGTAATTCAAGCTAATTTTAGAATCTCCTTAAAAAAAATTCAGAACAAAGTCTTGAGAGTAAAGTGGACAACATAAAATTTTAATTAAAAGATGAATAATAACAAAACGATTCTAAATCGATTCTATCGTCAACGACAAGAAATTGCTAGCATAGAGAAAAAATTATAAAGTAATAAAAGATAAATGAGATAATTAATCGAGAATAAACATAACAATTAGATATTTTATAAGTGTTGCATTTTCAGCATATAATAATAAGTCATTACTAAGTAAGTTTTGCTATAATTTATATTTATCATAGTTAATTAATCCAACTATTTGGATTTAATAAATATAACATCAAAAGTAAGATTTAGAGTTTGATCGGTCTTGTAAAGAGCATATATTTGTGAGGGCACAAAAAATCCTCCAAGTTTAGTTATTTTTCCAATAGTGTTATTTTAGATTCATTTTTTTTTTTTCCTTTTCCCAATTATACAGGGCTAAATCTAATTTATGGACTTCAAGCCCAACAACAACATGAACTTGACTATTTGGGCCAAGATGATAGGAGTTAGAGGGTCAAGCCTATAAGAACCCAGCATAATTAAGAGAGATTTGACATGGCGAGCTTGGAGTAGGACTTGTTGGATTGATGTATCTGATCAAACCTTTCTTAACATGACTCGTACTAATAAAATATAAAGCCCTTTATTTAGGCCTAAATTCATAGAAAAAGCTTACCCTGATATCATATATAAAAAAGTTTCAATCCTAGCCATTGATCAATATCATGATCTAACGGATCAAATCCACCTATCATCTCTTATAAATACCCTATTCATTTTATTATTTAAAGAAGAGACAAAATCCCGCTAACGCGTTACTTTGCTGGAATTCTGTCTTAAAGATCAAAACACACAAACATCTCAAGAACACTACCTTATTCTTCACCCATTGTGGAATTTGATGCCATCGTGCTCTTTCACCCATCACTTGAGGTGTTAGAGCCTACTAAGATTGTCTATTCCTCCTCCCTATCCTACCTCACTTAATCATCCTATACATGCAAGTCAAATCATGTCCTTAGTTACGTATAGTACAGTATGACACACAATACGCATGTGGCTTCTTTCAATATCGAACCCCCCCTACATTCTTTTGGTGACTTTATTGGGGAGGAGAGATTTGACATTCACATCATGGTACCCCCACGAAGAAGGCATGCTGATCCTACCGACGCTAACGATCAAGAACAAGATGGTACTGTTGTTATCAATAGTCAAAATCCACATTCAATGGGAGGTACAAATCAAGGAGAGGGTGCTCAAGAAGTTGTCCCCGACGATACGTAACTAGCGTGAGAGCTGCAACAAATTAATCAAAGTCTAAATGAGCTTAAGACAATGTTTGCTCGGTGTGTACCTGTTTTGACTACCTTCATTGCTGCGAAACAAGGGACAACTACTGTGGGTCCTGCTAATGTGATGTAACAATATGTTACACTAGCTTCCTAACCACTCAATCCCTTAATTACTGGTGAGCAAGACGTTCCTAGGGTTGAGGAACAACCTCCTACAATAGAGTCTGTCTCTACACAGCAGACCTCGCCTGAATTAGTAAATTAAGGAAATCAGATAGGAGGTTTATCGTCTTCATGTGTTACTCCACGTATTACGATTGTTGAGTCTATGCACCTTACCCCTATGAATTCAGCTCTGATAAATTCTTTTCCTATGAACTTCACCAACCATGCTCTAGCGAGGCTGGTAAGAACAGAAGCATCTACTCAAAGGGCTTTGTTTGTGACTAAAGAGGATTTAGGTGTGTACATGAGGGAGATATAAGCAAAATCTACGTCAGCCATCTTGGAATTGAAGCTCTCATATCATTCACGCATCGCTATTAAACCATATCCAAAGGATTATGTGAGTCCGAAGTTCATGTTATCGAATGGGAAAAAGGGAAGCGCCAAAAAACATTTATTGAAATTCATTGAGACCATAGAGGTCTACAGCTTAGATGACAATTTGAAGTTGAAGGAATTCTCAAAATCACTTACAAAAAAGCTTACACTTGGTATGTCAATCTCCCACTAGGCTCAGTTGACTCATGGGGTAGAATGTATAGGATGTTTCTTGAAAAATTCTTTTCCACTGAAGAAAGGTTGACTCTGACCGACATGGGACGAATTTGTCAAAAGTCTAAAGAGGATCTCATGGATTATATTGAGCAGTTTAGAGAACGCTCTTTAGATATACAAGATGTTTGTGATAAGAGAGAGCTAATTAAGATTTGTATTCAAGGGATGTTCCCTAAATACGCAGTCTATCTCGAAAACCTATCGTTGACTTCTTTTGCTACATTGGTCAAGAATGCATGAAGCACCAACAATTCAGTAGCTTGGCAAAGGAATGAAGTTGGAAGGTTCAATAAGCGTACCTTGTTTGTGAATGCTGCTTAAGGCAAATCACAAAAAGACATGAAGAAATCTAGAAATGACAAGTCTTATGACTCCAAGCTAACACCGACATATCCTTGTCTAATCGCCAAGGTACATTAGATGCTAGATCAATGGTTGCATGATGGAAATCTTAATCTCCCAAGGGTCGAACGTCTCCCTACAAATGAGGAAAAGAGCGATCCTAAGTATTGCAAATTTCACCAAACTGTTAGTCATCCAACTAAGGATTGTTTCACTCTAAAGAGAATGTTCAATGAACAGGTTGCACGAGGAGAGTTGATTATAGACAACAACGATGTCAAAAATAATCTACTTCCAACTCATAACAACCAGAGAGGAGCTGTCAATGCCATTAGCTATGACCCTTCCATAATTGAAGCGATCGACATGTAACCCTTTGGAAGTAAGGAAAAGTCAATGGAAGCTCATGACAATGAGTACCCGCCTCTTGTCACAGCATTTTTAAAGACTACAAACTTTAGGAACTTCTTCAACTTGCTAAGATTTGACAAAAATGCTAGGCTTGCAGCAATGGTTACACTTATGCAGATCTCTGAAGGTCAATATGTGGAGTGTTATGCAGCACAGCCCATAAAAAGAATGGCTAAAGTGCACGAAAACACCATCTTATTCACTGAAGTAGATATGTGTGTAAAAGGCCCTAACCATAACCATCCCTTATACGTATAAGGTGTTCTTAATGGCTATCCGGTTAAAAGAACGTTCATTGACAACAGTTCTTCCTTGAATATAATGCCAATGAATACATTCAAAGCTGCAAGGATCGATATCCAGTGCTTAATTAGACAACCTATATCAATAAATGGCTTCAGTTACGCCCCTACTGACTTTGTTAGATGTGTTAATGTTGATCTTAAAGTTGGGCCTATTCATAGCACCACTACCTTTCATGTGATCGATGCGCCCGTGTAATATCACTTACTAATAGGTAGGAAGTGGTTGCATGATCACAATTTGGTTCTCTCGATGTTACATCAATGTGTCAAAGGACATTGGAATGGGAAAGATGTGTTTATTCCAATCACAAAGAATCCTTTTAAATAACATAAGTCTTATTTTACTGAATCAGGATTCTTTAATGAATTTGCTGAGGATGGGAAACAGTCATAGCCAAGCCGTCTGGTACTTGCTTGCCTACATAGGAGGAAACTCAAGAGGAGACCAACAAAAGAAGAAAAGGATGCGTGGATGTCGTGGAGGGAGGAAAAAGAATAAGTAATCTATTAAAATTGAAAGGTTCATTAGAGAAGATGGACGGCGTGTGTACCGTTTATGACGGTTTGAGATATCTGAGGACGTGTGCCTATCCTCTTCAGATCTTACACCAGTTCAAGAAGTTTAGCCTACCCCATAATAATTACAAGATCAAATGAAGCCTCAAGCTGAGGAGGTAGAAGAGTTATATCTACCATCAAGCTGAATTCCGAAACTTCTCCTAGAGTCAAAGCCTTTTATTGACAAGGTAATTCAAAGTCTACTACAATTACTACGTTATTGATACTTGAGGAAAGTCAAAGATATAGCAATACCCTTTTTTAGATTTCATTGGAGTATGATAAGGGGAACTTCCATCATTGGAGGCCACTGTTTCTGTTTTTTTGTAAACGATACATTTCTTGCAACAACTTAGAATTATGGAAATTGAGGACTTTAGGACGTAATCGTAACAACAGCTATGGAAATTTTAGGACTTCAAGGTGCATTTTTTTTTTTCTCTATGTTGAAATAACAAAATTTCTACCATCTTTGTGTTTGGAGTCATAACAGACGTTGAAGGTGAAGTGCTATATTTGGAGGGAAATTGTTGAAGGGATTGTAGTATTTTTTGTCTTTTTTGGGTTTAAGAAGAAGAAAGGGAATTCTTCAATTATTAAGCAAGTAGAAGGCATTGTTTGGCTTCATTTGAATTTCTCAGTGGAGTAAGATCCTTCTCTTGGGTAAGAGGTATTCGGGTTGGTGAAATCAAGTTTTGAGGGTTACAAGAGTCAAGAGGTTCATTGGGAGTTCTATGGGGCTCCTTAAAAACTCTGTTCTTGCACTTATATTACGATTACAAGTTCGCAAAAACTCTATGGAGAAGACAGTTTCACAATCTATAAATCAGAGACACAATGGCAGGGAGCATATAATCCCAAGTATTATGTACCTTGTTTTTTCTACTACTGGAGTTTGCGAAGGGAGGAGGCCAGTGTTTAGTCGGCAGTTTTGATAATTTGTTAGACATTGAGCAGCTAGGGATTCATCTTATAAAAACAATATTTGGGATTCATGAGATGACAAGAAATGAGATTATTGAGCCATAATTATTCTTATCCCATACCAGAGCCTATGCCCCGTTTAAAAGAATTGCTGAATTATTTTACTTTCATGGATAGAAAAGTGGAAAGTATTCTTGGTCAAAAAAAAGATGATGCAGAGTTAGGTACCCTTGAGAAGGATAGAAAATAAATGCTGCATACACCATATCAAGTCTTTCAATATTGAAGAAGGAGAGCTACTAATGGCTCCAATTTACGAAGATACTAAAGTGCTTAGCTTGGAACTGTTGAAATTGATTTTTCTGCTCAAAAGAAAAAAAGTTAAGGATACAAAGGGGGAAGAAGTCAGTCCCTAACCTTTAGCAAGGTTATCAGAAATGTAACCTGTTTTCCTACAGTGGCGTCCTTTACCAATAATGTTTGACAATGATATCTGTTTTCTTTAAGAGCAAGACCCAACCACCATCAGAAATGTAACCTGCAGTGATTATGAATGACAGCAACATTATGACAGCGTAATTAGTATTTTCATTATCGAAGGCAATTTGATTCACGAAGCCACAATAGTACTTACCACAAGAACTACGATTTTGGTCTTCAAGCAGCCTTTCTCACAGCTTCAATGGTTTTGAGCGAATGTGACAGCTGCAAGCTACAGTCTTCGTCTTGGTTTTCCTCCTTCGATAAGCGCGGCTATTCACAACTCAGGTGTGCCCCCATAGCTTCAACAGTCTTCAATCTTCAATGGCTGTTGCAACTTGTTTTACTTTGTCCTCAAATTTTAGATTGGAAGAAGCATAATCCTGTGTTGAACTGTTCGAGCGAGGAGTAAAAGAAAGTGAAATCAAAGATGTGTATGAGTGAGAAAACAATCTTGAAGTAGAAGAAATGTGAAGTGCCAAAATGAGAATGAAGATATGAAGCTGCTCACAAGCGGAACAAGGACAAACCGAAATTGAAATGAAAGAAGAAATGTATATGGGGAAATTGCTGATGAAGGTTGAAGTGTGCAATGAATTCAATCAAATGAAGACAGAAAGATGTAGGAAGATTGAATCGGAATCGATAAAAATTGTCTGCAGAATGAAAATATGAGGATTTGAATATAAAAAATAAAAAAAAAAATTAGAGAAGGAGCTGGGGTTGTATGTAGGAGAATGAATGTTACGAAAGCAAAGAAATGGAATACGTAGAAGATGTTGATGCTGATAAAGCGAAGAAGAAAGGTGAGGGATCGATTATGAATGAAGATGAAAATTGTGTATGGATGAATGAGTAAAGAACCAAACAGGAAATGTGAACGAAGAAAAAAAAAAGCAGAGTATTCATCAGGGTAAGCACTCGGAGGTTGGGAGTATATTACGTGGACTCGACAAAAATGGTTAGAGAATGAGGCTAATGGAAAACAGGAGAGGAATATACAAGGGGATTGATCATAATGGAAAATATTCTTGAGTATATTTTGTACTAATCAAATCACGACACCTTAGCGGTTTGTTCAAAAGGATTTTTTTTTCTGTTGAGAGTATTTTAACAAGAAGGATGATAAGTATTACTCCTATAAAAAAATATCGGTTACAAGTGTAGGCAAAGCTAAGGAATTTAATAAACCATTAGAATTTCTTGAGAAAAGAGCATTCTTTAGAGTGCTTGCTCAGGAGTACGCCAATCGCTCTTCTGGGCTATAGATGGATATTGTTAAGTTGGTGCTGAACTTGCTATTCAAATTGTTAAAAGCAAAAAAGAAAAAAAAGGAAAAGAATTTGGAACATTCTTTTATCACGTGTTTCATGAAATCGGTACATACACCGCTATTAGCGAATGGGAATTGTTATTTCACATTAACATCAGGATTGGCTTAGAATCAAATAGGGAATAATTCAAAAGCTTCAATTACAGTAATGATCGCGAGAGCCAAGAAGATAATATATACATGTAGTGAAAGAAGAAAGTTGATTCCAGCTGTGTTGATTAGGCAAAGGGTGTTTGGTGTATACTTGTATATGTAGGAAACATCCAAATGACATATAAAATTGTCACCTTGCCGTCAAGAAGAGGATTTTCGTTTCATTCTAGTAGAAATACAATTTTGATCAATTCGAGGTAAGATAAGCATATTACATGGTGCTACAAATTTTGTGCTGCAAAGAATTTTAGCCATCCTAGAATGTTGGCAATTGAATTCTACAAGAGTGAGACAATAACCAATATCCTCAACATGAATGGTCGTGTTCCAAGCTAGTAGAGGAAGTTTAGATATAACTTATTGAGGAATAGTTTGTTAAGCCCTAGAACACTTCAACATAATGCATCAAGAGAAGAGCATTCATAAGATGAATGGAAGATATAATCTAATCAAGGACATAAACCTATCAACTCATGAAGATCAACTTGATGAGATGAATTGGTTCAGAAATGGACAGTTTAAAGAAGATTTGTTTCAATATTTCTATGGGGGTAGTATACAATTCATTTCGGTCAAAGCGTAACACACTAATAAGGTGCTGCGAATTCGCGTATTATGCTAATTGGTAGCGGTGCAGCTGTTCAATAAAGCACATGCGCTAAAGTTAACTGAATGATTCATTCGATGCCCAAACTCCTTTTGACTTCGTCCGAAGGACTTTGGTCCAGGAGCAAAATATAGAGGGCTAAATCTAATCTATGGGCTTCAAGCCCAACAACAACATGGACTTGACTCTTTAGGCTAAGGTGATAGGGCTCGAAGAGTCAAGCCCATAAGAACCCGGGATAATTAAGGAAAATTTGGTATGACGGGTTTGGAATAAGGCCCGTTGGATTGGTTTAGTCTATCCAACCTTTCTTAACTTGACTCATACTAATAAAATATAAAGTCTTTTATTTAAGCTTAAATCCATAGAAAAAGCCTACCCTAGTATCATATATAAAAAAGCTTCAATCCTAACCATTAATCAATATCATGATTTAACGGATTGAATCTATCTACCATCTCTTATAAATACCCTATTCATTTCATTATTTGGAGAAGAGACAAACTCCCGCTAATACCATTACTTTGCTGGAATTCTATCTTAAAGATCAAAATACGCAAACATCTAAAGAACACCACCTTATTTTTCACTCATTGTGGGGTTTGATGCTATTATGCTCTTCTACTTGTCACCTAATATGTTAGAGCTTTATTAAGATTGTTTACTTCTCCTTCCTATCCTATCTTACTTGATCATCCCATATGTGCAAGTTAAATTATTTCCTTAATCACGTATAGCACAGTACAACATGCAGTACACACATGGTTTCTTTTGATATCGAACCCCCTACACCAACAAATTCGTTACTGTTCTTGTTTTTGCCTTTTGGGTTAGGGGACCACTTGAGTCAAACGAAATAAGCAATGAGACTCCTATGAGAAAACCCCGTGAACCGTCCAATGTCTTTGAAAACCAAGTCAACCGTGACGCGTAATGAGTGCTTACTTCAAATTTAAATGAATTAAAAAATAAATTAGACAAACCAATTACGTCAGCTTGTAAAACTATTTGTAATTTCTTTTTTTTCAAATTCGTAAAATACATTAGAAAAATTGTCCTCCACTCCACCTTTACCTATATTATTAATTTCAATATTTTATCTTTCCACGTCTTTACGTGTCCTCTACTTTTAACATTTTAAACTACATTCTATTTGGGTAATGTAATTTTCAACATTAACATGCATAGCAGATTTTTTATTTCAAAAATAGACAATTTTAGGCTGCTATTATCTTTACTAGTACCGGTTTCATTCACTATGTGACACTTCGCCACATCGTTACTCACAATTGGAACACGTGAAACATTTAAACTTAGCTTTTGTCTTTTACAATACCTTATTCATCTAAACTCTAAAATATAAATTTGACCACAGGGTCGTTATTACTGGAGTAGCTTGTTAATTAAGACCTTGTAGAGAGTTGATATCAAAGCCAGGGTTAAAAAGAGATTGTTGATTCTTCCCTATCTATTTTCAAAGTGGGGAAGGAGATGGATTAGATAGATTCTTTTACATGTCAATTTCTTTAATATTTTGTTATAAACAATTTGTATTAACTTCCCTAATTGTGTTGAAAAGTTAGAATTGTGGTTTCAGTTGTAAATCTAATACAGGTGAGGAAAGTGACACCATTGGTCAACAGAGTGTTTTTGTAGTGATAAGTTAAAAAATCTGTTAAATAAGATTATTAAAGAAATTAATAAGTCAAAATAGATCTATTAAAATGTACTCTTTCTTCTTCTAGTAATAAGTTTGAAAGAAGTTCTTTCTCTAAGGACTCTGAATTTAGTACCTCTAATGAAGACGCTCTTAATCAATAAAGAATAAAGATTTTTCAAATAGAACAAGATTTATATAATTGGTCAATCCCTAAAGAAAAGAATAAAAATCTTATGAGATGGGAAGTTTTGTTTCAATCTAAAACTTGATTATGTAATCAAGACAATAGAAAGGACTGTTTCTCTATTGGGAAAATGTGAAGTTGTCTAATTACTTTCTGAATCTTCTATTGAAGAACATGAGGAAAATTTTAAATATTTGCACATAATGCTTATTCAAATTTCATTAAAACCTTTGCATAGATTTGTCACATCTTGGTATGGCATAGGATGTCCCATCACATAGATAAACTTGTTATATATAAGCTTAATTATAACAAAACAATATTTCATTATATGTGTAACTCTTAAAGGAGTTTAACTGTAAACTTATGATTACAAACATTTACATCATTTACAAACTTAAAAAAAAAAAAAAACTTGAAGTCTAAACTTCAATTAAATTTATGGGTCTCCATTGTACTTATTCAATGATACTTTCACTTTCAAAATAGCTAACTATATCTAGCGCTCTCCAAAAGTCCATCCCTATTGCTGGTAACGCCCTAAAAAGTTACATCATAACCTGAGAATAAGAGAAAACTTATCCCCTCAGTCGCTGTTAGGCTAAGTGAGAGTGGAAGACAAGTAATAATACACCAAAGCACATAACACAAGCACTTAAGTTTCATATCCAGTTAATATCCGAGTGGCAAATAAGACAATGCAAATTGTATGCTATGCTAAAGCACGTAATATGCATTGGTACTGATATCCTAAGTAACCTAGCAACTCATTTGGTTTGATCAATTACGAATCTAAGTATCTGGAGAATATATTCAAGAACCTAGCAAATTATCTCAGCCTAGCAAAACCACAAAGCATGGTTGAAGTGTTGGTCAATGCAAAACTATATGTATGAAACCTGGCTTTATAAACTTATCTTAACAAAACCATAAGTTTTAAAAAGTTGACCCATAGGTTTTTTTTGTGCTATGCCATGAATTTATTAACCAATGCTTAATCAACATCAAGTACAACAACAAGGATTATCATGTTCATTCTGTCTCTTCATTAGGTTTTGAATAAGCTTCTAATTTGAATACTTAAAATAGAATAAATTTTCATGAGTTTTACTCATAATCAATTTTAGAATTCACCACATAAAACATTGCTAACATTACATTCACAGAGTACAACATCACTGAGTACTTGTATAGTGAATCCAAGCAACATTCAGACAATCACTCTAAACATAAACAAGAACAATCACTCTCTACTAATCAAATGTAAGTTGAGTACTTTATACAGCAATTCCAGACATCATTCAGACAAACACCACAACCATGTATAAGGACATTCATTCTTCACTAATCAGATATAAATCTATATCTTATACATGCAAATCCACTTACTTGGCTATTGGTATTTCCTCCTCTACGACTTCACCTAGTAAGAGGAAGTACTTCTACAGTCAATTGTAGGTCATGAATATATATGCATATACTAGTTAAATATTCATTTGTTAGTAATTAGTTTAATGTAAACTGGTTTCGATCCAATCTTTAAGTTTGATTCCAAGTTAGCTTCTTAAACAACTTGTTATTACATTATCCTTTTTTATGAATTATAATTTCTTGATTAATTAATGATTTTTATAAGTTACTTGAAACTATCAAATCCTTTGAGTTATGTTCTAAGTGATTTTATAATAACTTTCTCTAGTCGAAAATCCTCTAAGTTACCGTCTAAGCTATACAGGGGTCATTCATAATATTAATTTTATCATTTGACATAGCCTCTGAGTTTCTCTAATTTTATGCTCCTTACTAAATATCCTCTGAGCTACCATTTGACTTTGTTATTCCTACAATTTTTAAGAAAAACAACCTCTAACCAAGCATCTAAATCTCTTGTTTTTACATTCAACTCATAAATTGCCTCTGACTTATTATCTAAGTATCATTATAGTATAAAATTCATTCCTAGAACCTCTGAACTATCCTCTGCCTTCAACCAATGTTATAAAATTTAGTTATTTTACTCATTTTTCTTTCAAGTTACAATTATAGGATCCATTTAATACAGCAAGCAACACTCTAAACAACCTTCCTCAACTTCATTACTTCTCAAACCATTATACATTACATTGCCAATTTACCAATTTTATCCCTAATCAGCATATGGAGCATAATATTTATAAATAATCGAAAAATATATATTACTTAGTATTTGTACTTTACAAAATCCATAAACTACACATTACATTCAGAAAATTATAGTGATTATATTCTGTTCTGGAAAAATACTAAAGTTTCATATTATATTATATATTCTATAATACATATTTAAGCTTTATTTCTTCAATAAATGACTAAAAATAGGGAAATAATCATATTTAACTTTTAATTTATAATTTTGTACATATCTCAATATTACTAATCACCTTAAATTGGACTAAATTGATTTTACATACAAAATACATTAGAATCCCTTTATTTCCTATAATTTGCAAAACTGCTCACAAGTATCAAATAAATTACCATAAATAGTAAACATAATATTTTTCAAAAATTATTATTACCAAAATTTATCATATATTATAGAAGTGTTATATAACAATTTTTAACTCAAAACAACATCATTTAATATTTTAGAAAAATTAATCAAAATTCGTAATAACAGGGCACATTCTTAAGGAAGTACCACAAATCAATATTATTTTAAGAAAATAAAATTACTAGATGAAAGTACATGTAAAATAACCTATGAAAACCAAATTTCATAATTTTTTGAGCTAATTTGGTATTTTTAGAAAATACAGCAAAATTGAAGAGGAAATCAAACACTCACCAGTGCACAACGCTTCAGCCACCAAGGTATGTTTACCCACCTTGTCTACACCCCAAAAGCTTAAGTCCAAATCCCCACGACATCAAGTTATTTGTAGCTATAGTAACCCATAATCTCTTAGTCTTGATCCAAATTTCTCTTATTTTTGTTTTCTTTACTAAATCTTAGTTTTGAGAGGGTTTGTAAGTTACTAAATGTTGCAAAATGGTTTAACTTCAATCCGGATTTAGTTTTATAAAGGTTAGGTCAGTGGAAAGGTATCAAGCTATTTTCCAAGTGTTAATTTGTGGGTTACTTTAGCATTTTGTGAAAAATTTCACTTTATTTACTCTTGCCATCTTGCACATAAGATATCCTATCGCATTTGAAGTCATGCTACACCCATATCCAGGAATTCCAGGTGTGTTTGATATTTTTTTTATAATTTTCTATAATTAATTATGATTTTTAGTAATTATTTGGTATATTTAATAATATATTTATGTATCAAGTGTTTAATGTATACACGATTATATAATCATGTTATTTGTCATTCAACCCCTAAATATTATTTATATGATTTAAATAATTTATCTTTAACGGCTCATTACGTTTTAGGACACAAACGTCGAGCTCTCGGTAATTTATAAATGTACCTAGTAAAATTACACTTTACAAAAATCAAATATTATATATACACTATTTTGAGAAATTGATCCTACTAGCGTTTTTCGTCTAACTTTTATGACCTTATATTAAAATTTGGCTCAATTCAAGCAATATTATCTGAAGGGCCTAAATCGTTCTGAACGCCTTAAACATTTTATCTCTAATTGGTTAGTTTAGCTACTAGGATACTTAATTAATTAAGATCTCACGAGATTAGATATAAATCATCCAATCTTAGTCTAGTTAAAAGTTGCTAGAAACACAAACTTTTATGAGACAACCCTATCTTTGTCCCAAACTAACTTATATAGTGATCCATGGTTTACTTAATGTTTTCTAAACTTTACGATAGGATCGGATGATCCAAGATCCTTGGACAGTTTAGTATTGTATGTTCAATCTCTGAACCATAACTTCGTTGAAGAAATGAAAACTATGGCTCTCATTTTCAAAATTTATTATAAATGTATGAGTTCAAATAAATCTCCAAAAGCTAAGAAGATTTTTCTAAAAGGAGAAACTATTTTCCTAGAAGCCAAATACTAAAAATAAATTCTTTAATTTATATTCCAAAGAAGCTGAGTTAAGAAGAAGTCTTGCTCTTAGAAGAGTAGACATTGGAAGAAGTACTTCCACCAACACCAAAAGTCTCTTAATTCACTCTTATTCAATGATGTCATAACGGAAGCATTAACATTCAATTCCTTAGAAGATTTGATAGGAGACCCTTTGCTCCTAAAATAGAAGATTGCTTTAGTAAATTAAATTTAGATCAAATGCCCCTTCCTCAAAATAGTTAAACTCCTTTTGCTCAAAACAGTTATGCTCAAGAAAGGGAACTTGAAATCTTGAGAGCAGGTAACAACTTAATTAAGACTTACGAGAGTATATTTTCAACATCAAGTTCCCGAACCAATTTATTAGCTACATTCCCTTACTTACTCTCAAATCAATAAGCTAAATATGATAAGTTTGGAAAAACCTTCAAAATCAATAAATACATCTTACGAGATTACTTCAATTTAGAAGAAAATAAAAGAAATAGATGAAAATGCTTTCAAAAATATACTAAGGAGGAAACTTATTTAATTAGGGCAATGTGGTATTCCGACATGGAAACCAGGTTACATAGAAATGAATCTTTTTCAAATCACTCAAGGAGAATTTTGGTCCAAGCAAAATGTATTTTGTCCAAACGTTAAACAAACCTACTCAAAAGAAGGATACTTAGAAAGGACCCATTATGGGAACACATCCCCCCACTATAAGAGGTAGAGATAAAAATTCAAGAAGAAACCATTAAAGTTTCACCATTCAAGAAAAAGACTAGAGAAAATTAAGATTTAAATAGTATAAAAGCTAAAAATAATTACACAAATCAAGTTTTGCATATGTTAATTGATAAAAAAAATAAAGGTAAATCTCCACTTAGATAAGAGAGTTCCATCGACCTATTATTATTTTAGATATTCAAATTTTTAAATTAAAAAAAAGGGATAATTTGTTAAAAGAAATTTCAAACAAATTAAGTTAGTAAGAGATAAAAATTAAAGATGTAATCAATACTATTAATTAAGAAATAGAAAAATTATCCAATCAGTTCTCTAAAAAACTTAGTATTAACAAGATCAATAACTCTCAAAGGTTATGATACATCAAATCAATGATCATGTTACTCAAGGCACTCTCCTCCAAATACTATGTATAAAGAAAATTCCTACATAGAATTAGCTAGGTATTTTGGAGAAGAGATATATGAATGGAATATAGATAAAATGGCAAAACATCAAATCTTCGATATAATTATTCAAATGATTATTGTGTCAAATTCTTTGAAACAGCAAAATAATATTGATTATCAAATAGTAAAAATTTTTAGTGTATGGAGTTACGAGAATGCTCAAAGGATGGTGGGAAAATTATCTTAATAAAACAAACACAATACATTTTTTATTCAAAAAGAGAGATAATGATCAACAATGTTGTAGTTTCAATATAAGATGCTATTCCAACTTTAACTTATGCAATTATCAAACACTTTGTACAAGATAGTTTAAGGAAAGAAATGGTGAGATCCTTCAAAATTTAAGATGTCCAAGCTTAATGATTTTAAGTGGTACAAAGATGTTAATCATGCTAAATATTTTTCAAGACAAGAATATAATGAAAGCTTTTGGATGGAACGCTTCATAGTTGAATTTCCAAAGTTATCCACAGATAAAGTTTGAGAAAGAATCTCAAGAAAATATAATGTTACTTTAAATTATTCAAATATATCTTTTGGTGAACTTATCAATATTGTTAGTATAGAAAGTTTAAGTTTGAGCAATGATATAAAAGTCACATCGAAAATTAAGAAATAAAATGGTAATATCAAGAGAGAATTGGGAGATTTTTGTTATCAATATGGTTTTGAAAAAATTTAAGTTCCTTTATCAAAAACTTTAAAAAAATTAAAAGACATAAAAATAAAAAACTATATGAGAAAAAGGAAATTAAAAAATATAAAAATTATGAACCAAGAAAAGAAATGTTTTTAAAAGAAAATAAAATGTTATAAATGCGGAATCAAAGGTCATACTACTCTAAAATGTTCAAAAATTAAGAAAATCGATAGTCTAGATATGAAAAAAGACATCAAAGATAAAGTACTCAAGATAATAAATGATAGTAGTTTTGAGCACAGTTGGCCAAATAAAGAAGAAGATTGTGATTGTGTTAAAGAAATAGGAAACTACTTTGAAAAGATTTGCTCATGTAAGCAAATAAATGTTGTTACTAGTAAAAAAAAAATCCTAATTAGAAATGGTTAATCAAATAAATGACCTAAATAAAAAAGGAAATATCTACTCAAAATTAGAGAAATCGTTGTTCAAGAAGAAAAGGATTAAGATAACAATGAAATGTATTCACCACAAAAAAAAATTATGATAGATTTTTTGAAAAGGATTGACCTATAATTATGAGAAATCTTCAAAAAGAAATAAATATTATGAAAAGAGATATAAAAGAATTAAGACTCAAATATAAACTTCTAAGAAAAAATGCAACACAAAAATATGGTTCAAAAGATTCAATAATTCGATGAAATAGAATAAGAAGAATTAGGAGAATATAATCAAGAAGTTGAAGAATATGTTAATCCAACTAACAAAGTAAATATTCAAAAATAGTATGATGTCAATATAATTATAGTCATACAAAATGAATTTAGTATGGAAGTAACAACCTCACTAGATTTAGCCTTTGATCAAAACTGCATTCAATAGGGATTAATTCCAATAAAATTTTATGAGAAAACTACGTAAAGATTAATGTCGGCAAATGGATCAAGGATAAATGTCAATTCTAAATTACCCCATATTGAAATTGTTCAAGAAGATGTTAACTTCAAAACTTCATTTATTTTAGTAAAAAACATTAAAAATTTAGTAACATAAAGAACTTTGTTGCTAACCATACTTTATCCTTTTCAAATCACATGAAAAGAACTAACGAAAAAAGTAAAAGATAAAGGAAATATTTTTCAAATTTGTTTATCCTATGAGAAAGAAAGAAGTCAACTTGTTAAAAGAGAAAATGGTTAGTCAAATTAAAAGAAAATTAAAACATATCAATTTTATTAAAGAAGATATCAAAGAAGAAAGAATCAACTCACAATTAAATTAGAAAGAGATTCAAGAAAAAATTAAAGCATTACAAGAAAAGTTTGGAAACAAGATTTGTTTTGATATTGCAAATGTATTTCAGTCAAGGAAAAAATACATAGTAAAATTGTACTATGTAAAAAGGTTCACAACAAACAAAATCCTAGCAAAGGCTAGATTCATTCAAATAAATCAAGAAATATTAAAATTTTGTAAAAAGGAGATTCAAGACTTATTAAATAAAAAATTAATTAGAAAATCAAAATCACCTTAGTCATGTTCGGCCTTCTATATTCAAAATAAAGAAATAAAAAGAGATGCTCCAATATTGATTATCAATTACAAACCCTTAAATTCAAATGATTAGCTATCTAATACCCAATAAGAGAGATTTGTTTAATAAACTAAGATCACTTTAGAGTTTGGGATGAAATCTAGATTTTGGCAAATCAAATTAAGTAAAAAAGATAAGTATAAAACAATCTTCACTATTTATTTTAGTCATTACGAATGGAACGTAACATCATTCAGTATGAAGAATCCTCCATCTATATTTTAAAATATTATGAATGAAATTTTTACATCATATTCAAGTTTTTTAATAGTATACATAGATGATGTTCTAAGCTTTTCGAAAAACATATATCAACATGTCAAACATTTAAATACATTTTTCAATATTATTAAAAGAAATGGTCTAGTAGTTTTCAAAAAGAAAATGAAATTGTTTTAAACAAAAGTTAGATTCTTTGTACATGATATTCATTAAGGAATCATTAAGCCAATAGATAGAACTATTGAATTTGCTCAAAAGTTGCCTGAAGAAATTTAAGATAAAAACATCTCCAAATATTCTTAGAATGTCTCAATTATCAGCCTTATCCAAAACTTGAGAATTAAGTGTAAACCTTTGTTCCAATGATTAAAGAAGAATCCTTTACCTTGAAATAAAGAAACGACTAAGATTGTTTAAGAAATAAAGAGAGAAGTAAAAAATCTATCGTGTGTAGGAAATCGATCCAAATGCTAAACTCATAGTTAAGACAAATGCGTCTAGCATAAGATTTAGTAGAATATTAAAACAATTAAGAACAAATAATAAGAGATTATTTTGAAATTTAGTGGAATACTCAAGTTAATTACTCAATAGTAAAAAAATTTTGTCAATAGTCTTATGTATTTCAAAATTATCTTTTTGAAAAGAAATTTTTAATTCATGTAGATTGCAAATCTACCAAGGAAATTTTGCTTAAAGATGGAAAAAACATTGTTTCTAGAGAAATTTTTTGTCAAATAGAAGCTATTTTATCTACTTTTGATTTTGAAATTAAATTTATCGAGAGAGAATCTAATTCTCTCCTTGTTTTCCTTGTAAGAGAAATCCTTTCAAGAAAAAATATTGAAGTGAAAAAACAAAGTTGACTATATAATTGGGATAAAGCCAATATGAGTATTTGAACTTTCAAATTTTTTAATTTTAGTACCTAATTTTTTAAATGAAACAAATTAGTATCTCTATTATAATGACTATTATTATAAAATGCTAAAATAATAATATAAATATATCAATATTCATTTTAGTACCCAAAATTTATTTTATACTTTATTTTGGTACTTCAACTTTGTTAAATGAAACAAACAAGTATTCTTTATAACGATTGTTATAACAGAAATACTAATCGGTTTCATTTGAAAAGTTAGGGTACTAAAATGAACAAATTCAAAGTTCAAGTATTAAAATGAAAAAATATGAAAGTTCAGATGCTTTTATTGTTTTTATCCCTTATACCATCAAAAACTCTCTTCCAACTCCTTCAAAACTAGCTACAAGACCACCTGCACCAAAAACACACTTTGGTACGATAGGAAGCTCTTCCTCCATATCTTTGGTCAATTTTCCTATCTGGAAGTAAAATTGCTTCTAAGTACTCAATCCAAATTAAGTAACTTATCTTCCTCCACATCTTTTTCAATTTTCTTATCTGGAATTAAAATCGCTTCTAAGTGCTCAATCTAAATTACGTAACTCAATTAGTTTACATTCAATTAATGGATTATTTTCAAAAGAAATTTACCCAAGAGTTGTTTCTAGTGGAGAGGAAAAACTTTAAAAAATTCTTTAAAAAAGGTTTGTTTGAAATTGTTCAAAATTATTTTCCAAAAAATTTTCATTTTCAACCAAGTGATCTAAGAAAGATTTTTAATGAATTTATACTTGTGGACACTAATAGCATAGAACTTACTTATCGAGGGGAAGAAGAAGAAATTACATATTCAAAATGCAAAATTAAGAGAAACCTAACGCTCAAACAATGGAATTAGCACACTTGGATAATAAAGATGTTTTCTCAAAGTTTTATCCTTTCAACTTATGATTACTATAATTACATCAAAGCTTGAGAAAATATGTTTTTTTATCAAAAATTATTCTTATTCATAGTTCATTTAATTTAAGACAATTCAAAGTGAATTTCAAGCACAATTTGCAAACTAGTTCAATTATTATGGTCCAACATAAAATATATTGCTACTTGAGATTTGTTGTTAAGTAATTTTGGGATGAAATCTTGCTCTTGCAAAACACAAAGAACTAAATGGTACCATAACTATTCCGATACCTAAGTTAGTAAATGTGTTTTAAGAGAAAAGAAGCAAACAGTTTTGAATTATTAAAGAGTTCTTATAGTACTTTTTCTATGTATTTATAGGTAAATATTGGGTGTCTGAAGCAACAGTTGATTATATTAATCATGAGACATGTGCGGAGCTCATAATTAAGCACGTACATGAAATATAGGAGTGATGAGCGATTATGTAATGAAACTGTGCTAGACAATAACTGTTCACACTACTTTTACTAAATTCAAACCAAACAAGAAACTATCTTAGTTGACGTCTGTCAAGAATAGAGTTACTTAGCTTTTTGTCAACGGAATGGCTAAGTGGATTCAAAAGATAAAATCTAACTATCAACAAGACTCATCAAGGGTTCAAGATATTACGGTTCTTTAAATTTTTAATGTTTTCGGCAAAATTCAATAGAGATGAACTATGACCTAGACTTATACTATAGAAGAAAACTCCTAAGGACAACCTATCATAAAGAGAATTTTCAAGTTAAGTGGTAAGAGAAGTTTAACACTTCAATGACAAACGCTAGGACTATTCAACCATACGTAGATTAAAAGGAGAAGAGCATTGTTCAAAATAATGAATTTTTAAAGGATAATAGTAAAATCTAAGTAAACTTGGTAGGGATCTCTTATCCTAGTGAATATAAAAGAAAGATAATTATATTAGCTTCAAAATTATTCGATGAAGAAGCTAGCTCTGATAGCATGATGAAAAACAATAGAAGTGGTAAAATTTAAAGAAAAAAATAATGTATGGATACAGAAACTAAATTAAAAAATTAAATTAAACAAGAAGTATAATAAGAATGCCAAATTAATAAAAATAATTTATTATCACCTCAATGTCACAGTGCAACTCTTGATCCGCTTGTTGAATATAGTTGCCAATACTTAATCAATAATTGCGATGTCGATCAACAAAAAATATCGGTATCCTTCCTGCTTCAATTGGCACCACACTGGAAATTATATAAAATGAATGTGTCTTAATTGCGGATGGAAAACAATTTCAATGTAAAAAGAAAAAATCTTGTGCATCAATGGACTTCAACACCAATTCGTTGCTGCATAAAGAAACTAGGCAAATTATGCTTTGAAACAATATTATATTGTTTGTTTATACGATCCCATAAAATTGGTGTTGGTTTCCCCTCGTGATCTAATGCTTTCTCGGCGAAGGTTCATTCACCGATAGGCAATCAAAGTTAAAGCTCTAATAAATTTAATCACGCGGAATTCTGGGAATTAACCTTTGGATGCAACTTGGAGACTATAAACACATAATTGCGATCGTGATGAAGTGTATAAGATGGGCATAAATAAATTAAAATAATATGTTTTGATAGCTTCACACTATCTTACTTTACTGTTGAAAGAAATCAATTTTATTTAACTCAATAATCAATCGCCTAATTATTCAAAACTTTGAAAAGAGTACTATTTATATACAAATAAGATAAATATAGATCTTATGATGTGAACCCAATCCAATGGCTAACGATAAATCTTCTAAAATAAAAAATACTAAAAGACTTACTAAAAAATATTAAAATATATCTATCTTGAAAATAATGCAAATTATAAAATCTCAAATTTTTATCATGCCAAATAGGACGATAACATTATCTTGAACTCCAACGCATGTATGAATGGTCCCCATCATAGCAATAAATCCCAGTCACAATTGCTATGGAGTCGATATATCTCAGCATGAGTCCTAAGTATGAGTGGTTGGTCAAAACTGTATTGTTCAATGTATGAGGATGAGAGCCTGAAGATTGATTATGATCAATAAATAAAATCTCTTGTTCAAGAGAAAACTATTTAGAAAATTAGAATTTGTTCAATTTTGTTCAAAGTGATTTAGAGATGTAAGATTGCGGTTTCAAGACAAACAACTTTTCAAAAGTAAAAAGCACCGAGATATCAAGGCAAGCAACATCTTTAAAAGATGAAATCTACAGAGTGGATTCTCTGTAGCCTTATTCAAAGCTAGACTATCTATACTACAGATTCCCTACAGCTCTTGATTAAAAGAAAGCAGCATTATCAAAAGAGGAAATCTATAGGACAGATTTTCTGCAGAAGGTAGTAGCCTTATTAAAAACAGATTCCCTTGTTGAAGTATACAAGGAAGAACGTTGAACAGGGGAGGGCATCAGTTGAAAATACTCATTCTTCGTCTCTCTCTCTCATCAACTCTTTAGGAAGAACCCCCTCAATACTTCTTCTATAACCTCTCTTTCATAATTACCCATATCATTGTAAACTACTGTAATTTCTTCAACATCCTTCTAATCTTCAATATCCTTATAATCTTCTTCAACTTTGTCATATTCATCATGAAGATTATGCCGATCAATTGTAAGTTTTCTTATTGTAATTTTTGAATATCATATATTAAAGTTTTCTATGAATTTTATACTTGTATTTTGATTATATGTTTCACAATGAAATATTTAAAGAAATTTATCAATTGGAACAAAGAAATTATTAGACAATTAAACAAACAAATTGCTCAATTATATGATGAAGTTGATTGCTTAACACAGATAATCATAAGACCAGATATTAGCGCAGAAGTTTACGGAAAAGTAAAACAAATTATAAATCAAAAGCATCATAAAATATTCGTAAAAAGGCCACTAAGAATTAGATTTCATTCAAATACTATTAGTGTGGCTTATTAATTAAGATCCCGTAGAAGGTTCGTATCAGAGCCAGAATCTTAAAGAGACTGTTCATTCTTCCCGGTCTTTTTTTTTTTTTTTTTACATCTCAATTTCTGACACTGATCTTTCTGTGGTTTTCTCATAAAACGTGACCTTATTGTGCATTCATTCATTGAGATTTATCTATTTACTTGCTCAAATTTTGAAAGTAAATATATGATACATGGATACCAATTTTGATTGCATCAGCACAAAAATGAAAACAAACAAAAAATCAATAGGTATACATAACTAACAATAAGTCCTTTGCCAGACATAATCCACAATTTATATCCAAGGTACTTATATCAATCAATATGCTAAAATCATGTGTACATGCATAGGTGATTAATGAAACGAAAAAATTGTGAACCACAAACCAAACCAGAAAACTGCTTTTTTCTAACCGATTTGATTAATGGTTCAGTCCTGCCTTAGTAGTTAGGTTTAAAGCAAACCTAACCAACCGGTTAATTATTAAAAAAAAAAAAATAGCTGAGCTAATCCACACACCTCATTCATGCTTAGCTCACACGACATTATTCTGTCAGTTTTTTATTTCATTATGCATGGCAAGGTCAACAGGAAAAAATTGCAAATAACTTTCCTAAAATTTAACTAACTTCTTAAACTTTAAAAATATAGTTTTTGATTTCTTAAATTTTAATAAATTAGCAAACAGTTCTTATAGGTTGAAAATAACTTTCTTAAACTTTAATTTTTATTTACAAACGTCTCATAAATTTATCAAAATATACTTTAAAATACTCTAAACTTCGACTATAATGTGACTTTTCTTAATTAAAAAAGGAAATATCTTTTATATTATTAATTTATCAAAGTTTAAAAGGTAAAAGACCATACTTTAAAAGTTCAAAAGATTAATTCATACTTAAATCAAAATTTATAGAGATTATTATAATTTCCCTAGATTATTAATATATAAGTTCATTTTCTTTTTATGTCACGGTAGCTAATACCTAATTTGCATGAAGCACTTCCCAAGAGAGTATCCTCTAGACAAATGGCATTTCACTTCGTGCAAAAAGAATCATATTAGCAATGTTTAGAATTTGCACGCTCGCAAAATTCTAAAAGTTCCTTAAGCAGTTGAGATATTTTAGTATCATTGCTGTAAATATTGGGGTCGACTCCGCGTTTGCAGCTGTATTTCCTCACTATTGATTATTTAATGAATTATCTAAACACCCCAAAGAAAAAAACCCTCTTCGTGCAAGTGTACGTGACTGCTTTAGCCAACTCATTGATCGCAATATGTGATATTAGAATGTTATTGCTTTTTTGGATAATAGTCGATTCCTTGCAGTATAAATTGAGTAAAAGCAGTCTTGTACAAGTGTATGTGTCTCATATCCGAAAGAGAATTGGTAGTGCTTTTGTTTTATTTTTTGGGATAAGTTAGTTGATTCTTCCCCGTATGAATTTGACTCAAAATGTCTTCTTGCAATCTATGCAAGTGCAACTACTTATTTAATTCAATTCCTCGCTATATCTAATATTAGAACTATTATTGGTTTTTGTGGATTAAATAGTTAGTTCATATCTAACATTAAAATGGTTATTGCTTTTTTTAGATACATTGGTTGATTTCGTGCAATATAAATGGACTAAAAGCAATCTTTGTGCAAATGTATACAACTACTTTTTGTCAATTCACTCTTTACAATATCCGATATTACAACCGTTATTTCTTTTCTTTTCTTTTTCTTTTTTTTTTTAGATTAATGGTTAGTTCAACTATTGTTAGTGCTTTTTCCTTTTCTTTTTTTTTTGGATAAATTAGTCGATTCTTTATTATAACACTCTAGACCAAAATAATGAATAATTAAATCAACAAACAATAATAACTCTTTTTCAACCACTTGACTTTCCATAATCTTTGTGGGACTTCACTTAACATGAGACATCATAATCCCCCTACCCTCCCTCTTAAACATGCGATATCCTTGTTGCAATACCTTAGGATTGGGTCTAGTTTTTTCCCCCCTTTAGAAATATGATTTGGTTCATTCCTGCTACTCTCAACATATAGATTATCTCCGAAACATGTCAAGAGTTACACTCTAATGATTCTCTTAAAGCTCTCTGTACTACTTCGAAGCAGCAAAATCGTAACAGTCATACCGTCCAAAACAATTATAGGATAGAAGCTAATTTTACAATTGCTATCTTAGATTTGATTCACATAAGACATCAACAACTAATCCACTTTAAAGTAAAAAATTCATAAATTAAATATATTATTTAACTATGTAATTATGAAAAGTACATATTTACAGTAAATAATTTGAGTATGTTTATAAGATTTAGTAACCTAATCATAATCTACTTAAGTAATACATAAATTAATACTAAAAAATTTAAAGATAAAATCCAAATTTGAGAGTGTATCTGATTCTCGGTTTTATATTCTCACTCCCTAATATCCAGCGGTTAGTAGCTTTAAGATAGTATATGGTCACTTCTTAGTTACCACTTGTAGCAACATCTATAGGAATGCAAGTAACCAACCATTCAGTAAGTTAGGATGAAGACTTAAAATTATACAGCAAATATAAATGGAGTTATCAATCAATTTGGTTAGATACAATACATGTATAAGTAAATGCCATTGCACAATGTTATTCAGTCCATCGTGAAATTAGAAAAATTACGCCTATTTTAATTCAGGTTGAGGAGTTTCTATGTTATGCAACAACTTATGACCAAACCCAAACTTGTGTAATAGAGATACTGTTCTTCCCGCAACTACCTTTAAACCATTGACTTCATTCCTACCATGACCGCCTTACTTATCATTTAGTTTGACTAAGGGTAAAATAACACATTATACTATCTAGCCTTATCCCTTTCAAAAGGGTCGATATTTAGCCGGAGAACCCTACTCATGGCTAAACTCAAGCTTATCTAATGGAGGTACTGTTCTTCCTGCGACTACCTTCAAACCATTAACTTCATCCCTACCGTGACCTCCTAAATTATCACTTAGTTCGACTAAGGGTAAAATAACATATTATGCTATCTAGCCCTATCCTTTTCAAAAGGGTCGATATTTGACTGGAGAACCCTAGTGTTTCACCTAATGGGTTACTATGTAGGTTCGATTTAGAATTACAAGTCGTATATTTAATTAATTCCGGTTCAAAGTGTTTAATCATTTCAATAAATCATATGAATACATGCCACTACAGCAAACCAGAATCATAACATCAGACTAAAAACTAAGCACATACAGATATGTGCACAATCAACTATCTAGCAAACATAACTAAGTATAATCTCAAGCCTCCAGATATTACAAATTAGTATTCCGAAATATAGTAATGTATTAATCCTAACTTACTTAAACTTCTCGCTTGCTCACACAAGGTGTAACTCGCACAAACTATTGTTGATAATTCCTATAATACAAATGTTGTTTTATTCGATATTTCTTTATGTTATCTTTAGCTTCAGGTTTTATTATACCTAATTACTTAGGTTTTTAAATATTTTACAATTATTCTTAATTTAGGCTATATTCTAATTCAGTTTCCAAATTGGTTTCTAAATTAGGTTATAATTTAGTTTCTGATTACGAGTTATATAAGAACCCTAAGAACTTGTTCCAAACCATAATGTGAAATTAATCACATTATAATCGGATATTCTAAATATCATATTTGGTTTCTAACTAGCATTTTAGTTTATACTATACACCATAATCCTAATTTAGCTATCGAATTTGCTTTCGATGTAAGAAAAATTTACATTTTTCATATAATTATATAGATTTATATTTTATATCAAATTTATTGTATATTAATATTATTATAATATTATCAATTTTGACATAATATTTTCTACTCATTAATTTCCTATATTTACATATTATGTGTTATTAGATAATTCACTCCTAAATCACTTATTTAATACTTTTAACACTACATATATCATCCTTTATTATCCAATAACATATTGAATGTCTAATTATATCCTAAATTAGAATTTTATACCTAATTACCTTGAATTACTAAATTAACTTAATATATATCATTTTATCTATTACATATATACTATATAATGCACCTAATAATTACATTTAACACCCTAAATGCTACAAATATCATACTAAATTAGAATTTAACATCCTAAAACACGTAATTATATAATAAATCAGTAATTACCATTTAATTACTCAATTAGTCCAAAATCACTCATTTTATACATTATTTTAAGGCTTAAAATTTTCGAAAATAGATTTTTGAAAAATATCTCCATAGCATTGTTTTAAATATTCAAAATAGCTTACACAAAATTTTTAAGCTCAAAATTACACCCTTAAGGTAATTTATTTCTAAATCAAACAAAATTCGAGTTTGCATGATTTTTTAAACACATATATTTTCAAACATAAATTCATTAAAATAAAAATTTTCCCTAAATCTACATATATAAAAACCTCAAAATACCCAATTTCATAATTTTCTATAATTATTTAATATTTTTAATAAATAAAATAAAATTAGAGGAAAAATCGAACTTACCGACGTTGGTTGCTTTGGCTACTGCCGGCCACCAAAGCCTTATTGACCAACTTGGGCGCTGTTACCACTGTTTAATGGTAGTAGCTGTTCACTCTCAAGTGCTCATTGTGTGTGGGCTCACCTTACAACCCCTATCTACACACTAATTTTCTAATTTTTTGTAAATTTAGTTTTTCCTCTCTTCTCTCCTCTACCTAATTTTTTTCTGATTGCTAACAAGCCAAAATGAATTCCAGATGGTTGTCTTTCAATTTATAGAAGGGTTTAGATGGGTTGGTGAATTAATTAGTACCATTTGTCTCCTTATCTTCTTCTATTTCTACTTTCAATTTGGTTAAATTTGATTGGTTGAATTTCCATCCTTCACTTTCAGGTTATCATGCCCTATTTATAGATAGGGCCACATGTTTTTATAATTTTCTTGATTTTTTATTAATTTTTTTATGAATTTCCTTTAATTAATTAGCATTATTTTAGCATATTTTAGATATTTTAAGAAATTTCGCATATTTTTTCCTACATGTAAATACATATATAGTACAAATAAATATTCTTAAATATTATTTAAGTTATTTTATGATTTTTAGTATGTATATGATTTATTTCTATCAATTCGTTAATTATCAAAACTCGTTTTACGTGTTTTTGATAAATAACGGAAAATATACATATAATTCAATATTAAAAATTTTAATTATTTTATTATTTATTTTCTTAAATCCAAACTCATAAGATTATTTTTACTAATATTCTTGAATTTGTTGTTAAATTTGGACTCAATCGGATAATTTATTCAATTGCCCTAAATTTTATGGATAGAACCCCAAATACTTGATTGCAAGGCTTACATATAAGAACTAGATGCAATGGATCTACTCACTACTCATTGTAAGGCAATAATCTTTAACAAGATTTAAGGAAATCATGAAAGAAAATGCCGTGAAATTGATGGAAATTCTAGANATTAATTATTTTATTATTTATTTTCCTAAGTCCGAAATCATGGGATCACTTTTACTAATATTTTTAACTTCGTCGTAAAATTGAAGCTTGATCGAACAATTTATTCGATCACCCTAAACTTTATGGATTGAAACCCAAATACCAGATTGCAGGATTTACACCCTCCTCAATTCTCTTCTCTAAATAGGGATTCAAAGATTAATGGTATCCAAGGCCCAATTTTACCACTATTGCCCGACAGGAGGTTCATGCGTAGCGTCATGCTTAACAAAGTTATCAAATACAAGGTTATGTGTAACGCCTAGCATAAAAATAAAATAAATCTATATGGTAAAAAAAAATATAGGAGTTATATTTATTGAGGGTAACCAGGTAAATAATGAAAGTGCTACCAGTGTCGAGTCTGAATTTTTCGGTTTCTTATTTTAATTTGATTTTCTATTTTCTAATTAATAGTAAACCCTAATTCATTTAGTATTAATCATCAACTAAAAAAATTGAAAAATTATGGTTTTTTTATTAAAAAACTTTTGGAGTCGCTAACTGATCGGAGTCGAAAAAAACATAAATAGTAATCAATTAAGTGAATTGACTACAATTTGGCTATTGGTTTTTTTATTTTAATTTGATGAAAACCAAAAGGTCCCAAATTTGGAGCCTAACCTATTAAACCTTAATATGTACTACTATTTATTTTCCGAAATTATATTTATTTTGCACAATTATCCTTTTTTGATATTTTTAAGAAAAATAAAATAACATAAATAACAAAAATATAAGTTTTTACAAATTTTAATGTCATCCTAAATATATCTACGTACTTACTAGTTGTGATCAGATAATCGTAGTTCTTTTTTAAAACTTTAATATATTATTTTTTTTTTTAAATCGACCGAATTTACGTTATTACCAATTTAGTTTATTAAAAAAAATATATATATATATATATATAAAGGGTTCTAATTCTTGAGTATCTAAAAACTCTTTAAAATGTCATAATTTTTTTTAAAAAAAGGTTTTTATTAATTTTTATTTTTAAAACAATAATTTTCTAAGTGAGTAATCCTAAAAAACTTAATGCTGAAAAATTACTTTGCTAATATATATGTGTCTATTTATATATTATGCTATCAACATAAATAAGTAACTAATAAATAGAATAATAAAATAAAAAAAAATAGAACAATTATAATCAACATAGTATAAGTAGTTAAGCACATCAAGAATGCATGGCTCAGTTGCCTGCCTTACCTGACATTTGAGTCATTATCCCGTGTGACTAGGAGCGCTAAATTGACAACCGTCCTACCGACGTAAGCTCTGTATATGCTCATAAATGAATAGATATGAAATTGACCACAAACAGAAAATTTTGTGCATAAAATCATCTTTATTCTAATTGTTAGCTATTCTTAAACTCGATGGAAAAGCAAATAGCACTTCAACTGCAGCTAGATATCCACTTTCCAAGCTGGAATTCTTCTATTTTGAACAACTTTAGTCCCACCGGACCAAGACCAGGTCAACGCATTATTCCTAATTCTTTTAACATTATAAAGTGGATGCTTCCAGGCTTCCAACTTTTCTGTCCACTGCATTTCAAGAACCTAGCACGAGTCCTGCAGCATGTTCAGCTCAAAGAAATACAGATTTGTGAACAACACCAAGAGATGAGCATAGCAGCCACTTCATGAAGAGAGTGCCCTTCGATTTGACAGCACAATTAACGTGCTCCATGCAACTATAAGAGTCATACCCGATTTGAATGATGTACGGCGAAGGAGCAATGGACGTGCACTGATGCACTGTATGCAGTGCTTCGTGCGTAGAAGGATAGTCAGCGAAGTGAAAGTTATTGGCAGCGCGTGCGTGTAGGTTGGTGATAGGGGCCGTGGCCGTGATCAGTGTGTAATTAGAGTAGCGGCCGCTGTTCGTGGGGGGTGACTGTGGCTATTGGATGAAAGATGGATGGTTGCTAGCGTGTGTCATGAACTATGGTTTGGTTGCGAAGTGTGTAGATCGTGTAGGACTGGGATAGCACTACAGTGAACTGCTGCTACGTATGGCTTGTCATGCGCTGCGTTGTGAAGTGCTGGAGTTGGCGTGAATAGTGTGTGCAGCAGTGACAGTGCAGTGGCGTGTGTGGTAATCGTGTGCGCAATAGTACGAATCGCAACGTTGATCAGTGTGTAGTGTACTATTGTGTTCGTCGGCATGCTTGGGCGTACGAGGAAGGCGGTCAGCGGAGTGTGGGCAGCAACTGTGTGTGACTGCGATGAAGAAGGATGGGGATGGTGTTGGATTGATGATGCGTGGTGGTTGTGAAGTGTGGACAACAGTTCGACTGTTTGATGTGGCAATGTTCGTAGAGATGCTGATGTGTGTGTTTGTGAAGCTGCTGATGCGTGTGTTCGTAACCGGGGCTATGTTTGGTGAGGAGTGGATAGCATGTGCAGTGCCGAAGTAAGTGGCAGTGGCGTTGGGGCTTGCCGTGGGGATGATCGTGATCGGAGCTGTGGTCAATATGTGGGTTGCTGTTGTGAGGCCATCTGCTGTTTGTAGATTGCTACCGTACACTAGGAACTTGAAAGTCGTAGTTGTTGTTAGTCTGTTGCTTGGTTGCTGCTGTGGCAAGGATGGTTCCTGGCTGCTCCTGAGTTTCTCTTCCTTGACCTTAATTGGCTGTTGTAGAGCTCAGGCTAAAGGTGTAGAAATCAGCACTATCAGCTGTAAGTTGGAAATTCGTGTTTTGGAGCTGCTTGGGACTCAAGGAAAGCTCTTTAATATTGATTGTTGTACTTTAATAGATGCTCGGATTACTCTTGTGGCCCAAAACTTGTCGAGCACCCTTACAAGCTACTGTCCATGTTAGTTGTACACGGTATGGGTTTGTTGAAGAAGAGGCTAGTATGTAAAAAAAATTTTTATTTATGCTACCTAATCCATACTTATAAAGCTCGAAAAATAAATGTTTTAAATCATATCAATCCTAATATATTCAAATCTTTTATATCAATTCATATTCGATTTGATAAAAATCAAATTAAATATGAATCTCCCAAATCTTTATCGTATTGAATTCAAAAGATTTGATAAGATTTAAAATTAGATTTAAATCTCGTACGCTCAACCAATTTTTGTAAATGAAAGAAAAAATAAAAAGCACATGTATACCTAGTGAAATTCGAACCTATAAACTCAAGCTAACCTATTACCAATGCTCAAATATTTATCTATTAAGCCACTAGCTTATACCATGACATTTAGTATAATTAAATTGTACTTAATATATGTAACTCTCTAAAGTTATTTGAATTAAGCTAAAATTAATTGACCATAAACTTTTTTTTTTCTAAAAATCTACTTTCTTAAAAAATATTTAAGATTTTTCTTTTTTTTCCATTTTTTTTTATTTTTATCATTTTTCAATTATTTATTTATTTTTTTATTTTGAATTAAGACCTTATTAAAAAAACAAAAATTAGAATTACAAGGAGAGGCAAAAATTAAATGCCTACAATGGGCAAGTTTGAAATACTTAAAAGTCCTATCATAGCCTTCACATGAAAGTACTCATTTCTATTCAAGAGCCTTATTTAGACTCTCTCATGTTATGGAGTTGGACTCATCTACGACAAACTTAACAAACCCTAATGGTAAAAAATAAAATTCATACGACTTTATTGATCTCGTCAAAATCACAATCTAATTGTGAATCTTTTGGTAGTGTAAGAAGAAAGTCTTGTCGAAGGTTAAACTTGTGAGTCTAGTTGCAGCCCTAATAGGATTTGTTAGTAAGTGTCATAATAATTGTAGATTTTTAGAATTTGATTGATTCTAAAGAGTACAATTATGATTTCTAAAGTAATGATCGAATTATTGAGAAGAAAACAAAGGTTCAGGAGAACTCAAGGAAATGCTTAAGGTTTCCTTAATGAATAAGGTAATACATGCACACCTTTGCAATTATTCACCTTTTATGAAACTTTTTGGATTAAGAAGTGTTGTGCAAATGTTCTGTTGTGTTTTGGGTTGAAAAGAACAAGGATTTCGATATTTTTAAGATTAAGGTTAAGATTGGATGTTGGATCTAAGGTGTATGGTTGTATTTTTAGTGAAAAAAAGGAGAGGAAATTCAAAGTAGCAAGATCATGATCACAGATTATAGGTGTGGTACTAATTGTAATCCTTTCTAGAGAGTTGGATGCAAAGAATTTTGAAGGAAAATTAAGGCTAAGAGAATCGTGGCTAAAGTTCACAATCGTGATCCAAGGTATGGTCATTATATGTTGAATCACAACCAAGTTCACGATTGTGATCTAAGGCACAAATTTGTGCTCCACCTTTTATAAAGGATCATGGGCACAATTCCCAACCATGAATTCTATAGTTGCTTCCTTCCATCTTTCTAATTAAGTTTAGTTATATTTGGCTTAAGACTTTCATCTAGAACCCTTCAAAAGTCTATAAGAAATTGTAGAGTGTTACTCAAGTGATTTCTATTTTTCGTTTCTTTTATAGATTTATCTTTTGAATATAGGGTAAATTAAGTTCTTTTGACGGACTCCAGATACGTGACACTTGTGTGTTACTTATGATTACTAAGCTAGATTTTACATTTGTATGTATACTCAAAATGACTTATTGAATATCTAGCTTAAGTTATCTTTGCTTTGCCACTTCTTTGTTGCTTAGCCTAGGGGCTTGGAGTGGTAGATCCTTAGGGAGCAACCTTGATGGTCAATGTGATGCATTGTCCCTAATGAAATCTCACATGGAAATTATTTGGGATAAATCTAAGTTAAAATAGATGGCACCTAAAGTGGTACGCCCAACATAAGATTATAGAGGGGCCCGAAGTGGCACACTAATCATTGGTTATAGAGGAGCCCTAAGAGGTACACCCAACTACTAAGATAAAGAGTTGAACTGAGTTGCAACAGAGGCTATGATCACCTTCATGGTATGAGTTATGCTTAGTTTGTACTAAGATAAATAAATTGTTGTACGTTATTTACTTGCTTACATTTAACACATGTACGCATGTATGGTTTGTTCAAGCACATGTGTATGTATGTTATGTACCAAGCTTCGACTTACCTTTCTTTTTCCTTACAACTATATGTTAAAATGATAGTTTTGGAGATTTTGCTAGCTATGGTTATCAGGCTAATTGTCAGGGTTATGTAGGTTACAAGGATTAGGGAGATGGCTATTGTCAAGAAGATCCTTATGAAGAGAATTATTATTATGATGACTATTACCAATACTAGGAGTAAAGATTTGATTTCACTTCAATAACTATTTTCTAAGATAACAATTTATTTATTTTCATGTTATAATGAGGAGATCCTCAAATATCTTTGAGTTATTATTCACTTTTTCTGAGGTACATTTATGGAGACATATCATTAGTGGTAATTGGAGATGAGCATTTAATGATGTTTGTGGATGTTATTTATTTGTGAATTAGAGATTTTTGTCTTAAAATTATAATCTGATGTGTCAATAAAGGGCAAAAGATACATGGCAATTTGTGGCGTCCTAATTTTAGGGCATTACAGATTAAGCGGTATTAGAGCTTAGGTCAGTAGATCTATAGAACACTTAGGAGAAGGATCACTAAAAAAAGGAAGAAAGGGAATTGGGAATAGGGAAAATGTGATTCATGTGTTAGTCGGATAACTTAAGTCCTTACTGGCTTTTCCTTAGTATTTGCTACCTTATGAGGTTGTTTGTTTTGTTTCTTTATCTATTTCCTTTCCTTTAAGCTTAGTTATTTATCTTTCTCTTGTTTCTTTGTATTTTTTATATAATGCCACTTAGGAGAAACCCTACGTTTAATGGTAATTCTATTAGATGTTTGGACGCCCTTATAGAGAGGAATGAAGAGGGGCAATTTCAAGGTAGGCAATTCCTACCAATGGAGTTTGCTGGATAAGGTGGACCGCCACTACAAGGAGGCTATCCGATACAAGATGACCTAGTACTACAACCTAGACAGGTGCCGATCGATAGTGTGTAGTTGCTTCAAACCATGAATAAGATGTTGTTAAGAGTGTTGGCTAGGAGACAGTAGGAACAGTTTTCCCTGGACAAGTTTACTAGGCGGGTGAATCCTTTCAACCTTAAGAAGGATGATTCGATTGAAGTACACCATTGGATTGAGGATATTAAAAAGATCTTTGCAAGTTTTAGGGTACTAAAGGATCGTAAGGTGAGCTAAATGGCAGGAAGGTAAGCTAGGGGAATTATTGATTGATAGGGGTTCTATGAGTTGTTCGATAACAAGTATTTCTCGAATAATGTAAGGGTCTCAATAGAAGCTATATTTATTGCTGAATATAAGGTAAAAGGAACCGTCTAAGTTAGTTTTTCCTAGAGCCTATTAAAGCTAATGACATGTCTTGAGCCCATCACTTCCTTAGGGGTTTGGAGGCAAACTTGCAATATGAGGTAGGCTACTTTCAACTAACGACTTATGATGATACTATGGAAAGGGCAAAGGGCATAGAGTAGAATAAAAAGCAAAGAGAAGAGCAACTTTGGAGGTAAGGATTGGTGTTGGGGGAAAAAGTAAGATCAAGTGTTTCTCTACAAGATAGGGGGAAAAGGTATATGTATTAGATGCCAATAGCTAAACTTATAGCCATTCTAGCTAGGCCTTAGCAAACTAGTAGATGTCTGGACGCCCTTATAAAGAGGAATGAGGAGGGGCAATTTCAAGGTAGGCAATTCCTACCAATGGAGTTTGCTGGACAAGGTGGACAGCCACTACAAGGAGGCTATCCGATACAAGATGACTTAGTACTACAACCTAGACAGGTGCCGACCAAACTAAGCCAGCTTATTAGTTCATGCTACCACCTCTACCTTAATGCGAAGATGTCCACTCTGTATAGGGCCACATGAGTTAAGTTGGTGTGGTTAGCTAGAAGGAGCTTATTTTTCATGTGGTAAAGTTAAGCCCTTCAGTAGGACTTGTAATGAGAAAGTTATTCTACAGGTTTTATGCAATATTTATAAATGGAGGGGTCATAAGGCGATTAATTATGGGGTAATAGGAAGGCAAAAAATATAGTCCTATAGTAGGTTCCAGCCTAATGCCTAGTACCAGTACCTATTAGAGCTCTAATTGCCATACTATAGGGATTGAGATAGCAAGCTCCTGTACATATCTTTGCCTTGCAACACAGTAGTAGCACTAATAGTATCTCAAAAACAATTGCATTGTAAGTACGATCCCCGTACACTCCGTTAGTGCTTATGTGCTGTTTGACATTAGTGTTATGTACTCATGTATATCTTATGTGTTTATGCGTGCATGTGATTTAAAACCTATGTTGTAATGTGATCCTTTATGTATTGATACTCCTTTCAAAGTAGAAGCAATACTAGATCGGCTTTGCAGAGAAGTGCGCATATAAGTTTAGGGATGACTGTTGCTTGCAAATTTATAGGTTTTAGACATGATGGAGTTTGATGTGATATTTGGAGTGAACTGGCTATCTAAGTATCATACCACTATGATTGCCAAAATGTAATGGTGTATTTTAACTCCCCGGGAGAAGGGTAGTTCACTTTAATGTTAAAAGGGCAAAGGTCAGCAGACGTTCCCATTTATGAATTGTAGGGAAAAGATAAGCTAGCTACCATTACCATACAGGTGAGTAAAGACAAGAGAATTGAAGAAATTCAAATGGTGAACAAGTTCCTAAATGTGTTTCTAGAAGACTTGCCCGATTTACCACCTATTAGTGAAATCAAGTTCAATATTGATTTCGTGTAGGATACTAAGCCAATTTCAAAGCCCGCATATAGATTGACTCCGACAAAGTTGGTGGAATTGAAAAATCCATTAGAAGAACTGCAAGAGAAGGGATTTATCAAAAGTATGTCACCATAAGGCTCACTCTTGTTTTTTATCATAAAGAAATATAATAGTATGAGGTTATGCATTGATCATGGGAAGCTGAACAAAGTAACCATAAGGAATAAGTATTCCCTCCTTAGAATTGGTGACCTATTCAATTAGTTGTAGAGAGCTCATGTATTCTCTAAGGTTGATATGAGGTTAGGATACCGCCAACTAAGGACTAAAGAAGATGACATTCAGAAGACCACTTTTAGAACTTGCCACAACCTATATGAGTTTTCAGTGATGCCGTTTGGCTTGACTAATGCACTAGTGACATCCATGGATCTTATGAACAAGGTCTTTAGAGACTTCTTAGATAAGTTTGTAGTTGTCTTTAACAGACAGCTTTTTTATATACTTTAAAAGCAAAGAAGAGCATGAAATGCAAGTTATTTATCAAACATATGAATGCATGTACAAGTATCTACAATGCAAATAGTATATACAGTCGGTCGATAATTGTATACAGTACAATTTTAATGCTTACTGTTGCCCAAGTTAGGAAATATTTAGGCACATCAAAACCCAGGTATCCACGTCTATTACAAAATTTCTTAACAATATAACCACCCTCAATAGTAGACACAATTTAGCCTCAAGTAAAAGACAGCACTCCCCGGAGTCAAGTAGTTCCCAAAGGTCGAGGCAAAAACATGTCTCACGAAATACATTGTACGATAAACAATCATAATATAAAATATTGATATGGATCCATTTAAGCATGATCTCCCGCTCTATTGCATGGTGCTGGCACCCTTTAACTCATGTTGTAAGACGTAATACATGTCCAGTTTAATTAAAAGCCAAATATTTATTAATTCCGAATTCATGGGATGGTTAAGTAAGTATATTCTAGACACTCCAATGCCCTATGTTCTAATGCAGCAAACAAGGGTGTTTGAAATATCTTAAGATATTTTGCAAGAATAGTTCAACCAAACAAGCACACACAAGTTTCTATACACCCCAACATGTTTTAAGTTCAATTATCATATATAATTAGATAGTGTACTAAATACACGCAAAAAACAAAGTAAAATAGGGAGTGGTATATTCACTCATCCTTGAAGTTAAGTATTCCTAGTAATCCTTGGTAGTCTCGAACTTGGTATCCCAATTTACCTGAGTAAGGTAACTAAAGTAAATAAGATTCATTTTAAACATAATCTATTTACTAGCCTCGTTATAATTTCTCTATTTCCGCTTATTTCATATTTTGGTTATAACTTTCTCGTTTTAAGTCAGAATTTCATATTCTTATAGTCGATTTTTATCGTTTTTGAGTGTTCTCTCATTTGGTAAGGTTATTTTTAGGCTTTTGGGTTAGCAAAGTTTCGATTTAGGCCTTACAACTTCGTAGGCCCAAATGATGAGTTTGGTCACTTTAAGGCTTAGGCCTAATTTTGGACTTTAGGCTTAGATTTTTTATCCTGGGCCTTACACTTGATATTTTAGGCTTTCTTTCAAGTATTTTTAGTAAAAAATTTTCTACCCAACACTTTAAATTTTAAGCTTGGGCCTTGGCGTTTCTCTTATGAGCCTAAACGGGCTCTTTTCTTAAGTTTAAGGCTTCAACTCATCAAGGGGCTTATAATGGATGTCTTAGATGGGCCTCAAGGTTTAGTAGGCCTTTTGAATATCTTCCTTTGAGTCTTTTTAAGCTAAATTCAAATCTGGTCATGTATTATTTAGGCTTGTATTTCAATTTTCTTAAGGCTCTTTAGGTTCATTTTACGATTTAAGGCCTTAAGCCTAATCTTACTTTTAGACTTAAGCCCATCATTGGCCTTAAGTTTAGTCCACTTTTCATAAAGTTATAAATCTAGTCATGAGTGATTAAGTGAGCTCAAGGCTCAGTTTGTAGGCCTTTTAATTGAATTTAGCCTAGTTCATGTCTTAAGGTTCATATCTTAACTTTATCCTAATCCAATAGGACTAATAGTTTACAAAAATGATTAAATAACCCATTCTATCATGAGTTGCAGATCCAATACTAATGATTCATTAGGTCTCAAGTAGGGTTTTTTAAACCTAATGTCCATTTTAGGCATAACTACTCACTATAGACTTTGTTTAGCCTTTTATTTTGTAAGATTAAGTTTTAAATCCTAATTATCTTTAATTAATCATGTGATTAACCCTTTAATAAACATTTTACAACATGTGTGGGTGGTTTAAGATGAGTTTTTTAAGGCTTTATACGCATCATGTACTTAACTTCCTAGAACATGCATCAAAGTACCACTAAAATGCACCTAAAACCATTTCCTACCAAAATAAACATGAGACATTAAAAATATAGTAGGGATATACATACATATATTTTGGTCCTAGCATGAGAATGAAGATACGATGATGATTCTTCTACTTTTCTTCAAGTTATCATCTTACTACAACTTATGTGCTTCTAAAGTTACATGTAACATGTTTGCTACACTAAAAATTTAAGAAAATGCACATGTATGGGCATGTAAACATGGTTCACAAAGGTGGCATTTTAATAATTTTTTCCTTAATGTTTTGAGCTTAGGAACCATGCTCATAAACTTAACTTAAAAGGAAAGTTGAAAAAGTGCAAGTTTATCTTGGTGGAAATTTGAAGGGTTTTATTTCACTTCATTTTTGGAAAACAAAATAGACTCCTTTAGTGGAAGACGTTTGTCGACAAGAAAGGGGGATGAAAGAGGGTTCAAATGCAAGTTGTTTTGTGTCATTTGGAGATAGTGGTGGAGACTTATAGCTTAGGGGCATTTGGGCATGTATTTAGGTCCTAGAAGCTTACTCTTCTTTCCTTCCTTCTTGTTTTTCTTTTGTTTTTGAATTGTGTGTTTAGAGAGTATTTATAGGGTTTATTCTAAAGAAGAAGATAGAGTAAAATGCAAATGAATGGGTCAAAAAGGGCTAATGGCTATGGTAGGGAACAAATCTCTTCAATTCTTGGTTGCATGGTACAAGCACAAGTGGGGGACCAATTTGCTTTTTATGATTTTTGCTAATTGAGGAAATGATTTGTCTACTAAAGGTGAGTGGTCCCTCATTTTCCTAACTAATTATCTTGTCCTATATAGTTAATTGTGATTATCTTTAGTTAATTATGATGCATGAATACATGTAGATTATTAGAATGCAATTTAAGCTTATGACTCTAATTACTAGTGTAAATGACCATAGTTAGACATAGTTTAGGGTTTTTCATATTTAAGTTAATCAAGCCCATTGGATCATTTTATCTAATTAATTTAGGGTTTCTAAGGGTTAGAATCAATTATTGCTAATTGATTACAATTTTAAAAGGCAAATTGGGGTTGTTCCAGCAATTTAGTGAATTATTAGTAATTACTTAATAATGTAGCTATATAATTAGAGTTTATTAATTAAATTAGCGCTTTTGACACTAAATTGTAGTTTTCAATTCGTTTTAAGATTTTATGAAGGTTTGAGGGATTTGAAGGTACGTTTACAATTTTAGTGTTACTTTTAAAAAAAAAATGTATCATTTGAGGTAAATTAGTAATCCCATTAATTTATTACCTTAATTGACTTAATTTGATTGATCGTTTTTATTTGTAGATATCTCTTACCATTTGTTATCAAGTTTATGTGATTTACGTAATTCAAGTGAAATGTTTCGACTTAGGGTTTTCATTACATTTGAAGTTTAATCTAAGGTTTTACCACTCTAGGGTTTGGGATTTAGAGTTTTTATTTAATTTGGATTTTTAATTTATGGTCACGCGTACTTGGGCTTAGAATCTTTGTACACTATTAGGATTCATAGAACTTTATCTCTAAGGTTTTTCGAATTCATTTTTAAAGTTTCAATTTAAAATTTTCTCGGTTTTAATTTCTTCAGTTTGATTGAGCTTAAGGAATACTATTGGTTTTTCAAATTCGATTTTAAGTCTAAAAAATTTGCGGGTATGCTTCCTGACAGCTAAAGCCACATGAAAAGAACCACCTTACTAACAACATAGAGTTAGCAACAATTGTTCTAGCTTTATAGCTTCAAAGACATTATCTATATGGTGGAATGTGTCAAGTGTTTACAGATCACAAAAGTTTGAAGTACATATTAACACAAAAGGAGCTGAACCTAAGCTAGACGCAGTGATTGGAGTTAACCAAAAACTACAATGTTGACATTTAGTATCACCCAAGTAAAGTAAATATGGTGGCAAATGCTCTTAGTAGAAAGAAACTAGGCAATTTAGCAGCATTGATCACATTATAAAATCTTTACTAGAGGACATGCGTAAATTAGAGTTGGAGATAGTGACACAACATGTAAGGGGCAAATTGGCAAATTTGCGCATTCAAGCTATTCTTGTGGAAAGAATAAAGGTTACACAATTTGAGGATGTTGGAATCAAGAAAATTAAGGGTTGAACGAAACAAGGTAAAATTGTTGAACTCAATATTGATGCTAAGGGTGTTTTGAGGTATGGATGTAGGTTGTATATACCAAACCGGGAAGAGCCGAAGCAAGAAACTTTAAGAGAAGCATGCCATTATGGGTACTCTATTCATCCTAGGAGTACCAAGTTGTATAAAGACTTAAAGAACTACTACTAGTGGAATAACATGAAGCGTGATATTGTAGAATATGTTTCCAGGTGTACTACATATCAAATGGTGAAACTTAAGCATGAAAGATTAGCTGGAGAGTTGCAACCCTTACCTATTCTGTAATTGAAGTGGGAGCATGTGACTATAGATTTCATCAGGTATCTCCCTAAGACTAAGGAAAAACATGACATGGTATGAGTAATACTACTTTGACAACGAAGACAGCTTGTTTCATCCCCTTAAGACTGGATTATAGGTTAGAGAAGTTAACTAAGCCATATGAACAGGAGATAGTGAAACTACATGAGATTCTAGTTATAATAACATCTAACAAAGATATGTGGTTTGTAAGTAGAATTTGGAAAAGTTTACAGAGGTCCTTGGGTTCTAAGGTGCAGTTTAGTACGACCTTTCATCCTTAAACCTATGGACATTCTAAGAAGACCATAAAAATCTAAGAAGATATGCTTAGAGCTTATGCACTTGACCTTGGAGGTAATTAAGATGAACACTTACCTTTAGTGGCTTTTGCTTATAACAATAATTATCAAGCTACAATACAAATAGCTTCACATGAAGCATTGTATGGAAGAAAGTGCAAGTCTCAATTGCATTGGGATGAAGTTAGGGAGAGGTAAGTCTTAGGGCTAGAGCTAGTACAAGAGACCGTTGATAAGGTATGAATAATCAAGCCACGAATGAAAGTGGCCTAAAGTAGATAGAAAAGTTATGCTAACTCAAAACAACATCTTTTAGAGTTCGAAGAGGGAGATTTGGTGTTGTTAAAGATATCTCCTATGAAAGGTGTAGTCAAATTTAGTTTAAGAAGGAAGTTAAGCCCTATGTGTCATGACTCGAGGGGTGGCCTAGTTGTGGCAGGTACTGTACATTGTATAAAGAACTGTAGATTGATTGCCCTTTCAATTGACAATCCTTTATGCAATATACAAGGCGACTACTACAACTAACAACCCAAGAGTTATACAGACATGAGTAATATCACAACATAATTATAATAATATCACTATCAAATTATAATTATCCAATATATATAATACATACACTAAGTCCTTCAAGAAACTAATATTACATGATCATACATAGTGTCACATAATAAGTCTTTAAAATCTAACTACAATAATAGAGGTACACTCATATCTCCAATCTCACACTCACACCAACCAGAAGACGATCTACTAATCTCGGGCATCTTGTAGCCTAGAACAATAAAAAGGTCCTCCTGCATAAGTAATTTGTAAGGGTGTAAGCTAAATAACTTAGTAAGATATCCCTCAACCATACTACAGACAAGTTATTCAACAATTAAATTCAAACATATGCATGCATGCTCATACAAAGTGTCAGACAAATACATGCAGGTGACCAAGTACTGCATGTAACTCAGATTTAATGCTCTTCGAAGTTAAGGTTGGAGTGTATATGGCACAAATCAAATCCGAGTATCATACTTGAGTTATTACATCTACGAAACTCTACGTTTCATATTTATAAACAAATGGTATGTCCATTTTCAATTGTAACTAAAACTAATTCCAAGTATGATTGTGAATGGGTTCTCGCAGTTGACACTCACTCTTAAACAGAAGCCTCCAGACTCAACCCTTAGCTAGGCGGTTGGCACTTTCAACGCCTAGTAATCTCGTGAGCTAAGTAAAGTCATATCATATGTATGCGCTGTACTAAAACATGATCATTAGAATTTATAATTAACCCTCATATGACCTCTTGCTACCTCTATGTAATATAACGATCGGAATTAGTTATGCAATGCATGATTATGCATGTTCCGATTTAGTTGGTTTGAGTTTGATATCATTAAGTCCAATTATTGTACGATCAACCAAAGTCACATACAGACCAATTCCTATTGAATTCACTATGCAACAAATAATACATTATCATATTTTAAAGTAATTTCACAATTGACAAACATGAACATATACATACATAACCTAGGGCCACATGCATCCAATTATTTATACCAGTTAATATTCACTAACTACACATACAAATAATACATTATCATATTTTAAAGTAATTTCACAATTGATAAACATGATCATATACATACATAACCTAGGGCCACACGCATCTAATTATTTATATGATCATACACATATAAACATGTATGAAATCATTAAAAGTACTTAGTTATGGTCGATGTTACGGATCGTAGTAATTTACTGGCAGATTAGTCTCGATCTCAAGATCACCTAACATTTAGGGAATAAGAAAAATAATAAGTGTTTAATTTAAATAACTAAATTATTCATATATTTAGTACTAACTACTTAAATTAGTTATCTATTTATAGGAAATTTTTTGTTCAAGCTTTTTTGTTAATTGCATATTACTTTTTCAATTTAATTCCAATTTTTATGAACTTATAGTCCCTTTTTTATTGTTTTTTGATGTATTTTCTTGTAGCGATATCTGTTTTGAACATTGTAACCCACATTTTTTATTATGATATAGAAATATTACGAATTTTATTATTTTAACCTAATTAATTATAAATTATTATTTTAAGCTTTTCTTTACATATTTATGATTTAATAAATATCTAATTCTTATATTATGTAAATTTTTTATTTTTGAGTTTATTTTATCATAATTTACATATTTTTCCATTTTTAAGATCTAATACTTATTTATTTCATTTTTATTATTTTAATAATTTTCTAATTAATTTATTATTATTATTATTGCGAATTTGATTAAAATTTAATGAAGTGCTAATGTGACTGCATGAGAAAGTGTCACGTGTCATTTTCATGAATTTGTATATTTTTCAAAATTTTTCTATTTTGTATTTTACTTAATATTTATATAATTATATTTATTATTTTATTTTATTAAAAATTTCAAATTAATTATTTTTCATTTTCTTTTTAAACTCATGGTTTACCTACTTATATACATATATTATCTTACTTTATTTATTAATTTAGTATTGTGGTATATTATACATATACTATTTAAGTATACTCATATACTTGTATATATATATATATATATATATATTATACCCTTAACATATGTATTTTATATGTATACATATACTTATGTATTTAATTTCCCTCGACTTATTTATACATATATATTTATGTAATTAAATAATATAACTCTAAATATACTATACATTCTATGTGCATTTATATATAGATATGTGATACCTATACATATACTATACTAATATTTTTGTACTTTCTACATACATATACATATATATATTCGGCCACTCATTTATACATATACATATATAATAAAAATATCTAATATACATACTATTATTTACGCCTATATATAGATGTACATATACACAAATTTTTTATAATAAATATTTGTAGCATCAAATATAACATATATGTACACATGAATATGTATTTATACATATGAATGCATGTACATGGTATGATACCAACTTTTCATAATTTCCAATACATGTACATAGATTTTTCTTTGCAAATTTATACATAAGATGTGACAACATACATGTATATGAAAAAAAATACATATAGATGACTATTGCAATATAAATATAATATACATACTACTTATCTATTTCTCTTAGTAATTTGATGAGTAATAGATTAGAAAGCTTCTTCTTCTTCTTCTTCTTCTTTACTTGATGCAATTATGATCAAAAGAAATTAAATAGGAACGAGGAAAAGGGTTTCACGATTTTGGGGAAAATATACATATGAGGAGTTATGTTTTCGTATTTGAAAAGTGAGTGTGTTTGTTTCTTTTCTTTTCTTTTTTCCAGCAAATGTGCCACTTAATAAGGAAAAAAAGGAAAATAAAATGAAAAAGAAAAAAAAAACATGATAAGATAATTAATTGATTTGACAATCCCCTTATTAATATCTTTGTTTCATCTAATTGATTAACACATGGGTGAATTAGAGATTACAAGAGGTAGCCAAAACAACTTCTAGAAACTAATGTGGTAAGGAAAAAAAATTGAAGAAAAAAAGGAAAAGGAAAGAGAAAGGAAAAATAAGAAATAAGAAAAATTAGAAATTTCTAAATATAAAAACTATAAATTTAATAATTATTAAATAATGTTGAAATTTTATCAAATTTATTAATTTAATTGTTACCTATTACGTTTATAATATTTAAGAGTTATCTCAACACGTTTGTTAATAATTTCATGCAATTACACTTATTAGTCGATAATTGCATTTGACTAGGGTTTTATTGTTATTAGAGTAAATTTATTCATTTTATAAACTTAAAATTATAGTTTTATGGTTTTTGTCAATTTTGAGTTCAATCTTAAGTATTTACGTGTATATAAGGTTTAGGGTTTTCGTATGCGACTTAAGTTTCAATCGAAATTCTAGGGTTTTTATTACTTATAACATATTCAATTTCATAATTTAATAAAATTTTTATCTTACTTAGCCTTATCAACTCGTGAGGTTATCTAGACCACTTAGATCTAATTTAGGGTTTAGACCAATAACTTTACAGGGTTTACTACAAGTATTCAAACCATTTAAGGTAGTGGAAAAGATAGGCAAGGTAGCTTGTAGGTTAGCGTTGTCACCTGGCTTAATAGGGGTACACAATGTGTTCCATAGGCAAATACTAAAGAAGTATATGCCTAACAAGGATCAAGATGACACTCAAGATGCTACCATAGTTAAGGCTTGAACTATGACACTCAGATAGTTGGAGTTACAACCGAATCTATCGATAGTAGAATAACCAATCGAGTAACCAAGGTTCAAGAACTAAGAAGACGGAAGATACCTCATGTTAAGGTGTAGTAAGCAAACCACTTAAAATGTGAAGCTACATAAGAATTGGAGAAAGAGATAAGAAGGAAATATCTAAAGATATTCAAAGAATTAAGTAACTTCTGAGGATAAAAGTTTCTTTAAGAGGGTAAGATATAACACCCAACATAAAAAAAAAAAAAGAAATAAAATAAAGTTATATGGTTAAAAAAAAGGGGTGAGTTATAATTATTGAGGTAATCGAGTAAATAATAAAAGTGCTATGAGCAAGTTTGGAATGCTTAAAGGTCCTATCCTAACCTTCACACAAGATTACTCCTTTCTGTTTAATAGTTTGATTTAAACTCCCTTGTGTTACAGAGTTGAACTCATCCATAGTGATCTTAGCAAATCCTAAAGGTAAGACATAGAATTCATGAAACTTTATCGATCTTGTTGAAATCACAATCTAATCGTGAATCTTTTAGTAATGCAAGAAGAAGGTGTTGCAAAGGTTGAACTTGCGAGTTTAGTTGCAACCTTAAGAGGATGGTAAGTATCATAACAATTGTAGATTTAAAAATTTTGATCGATTCTAAAGAGTGTACTTATGATTCCAAGGTTTTAACGATCGAGTTATTGGGAAGAAAACAAAGGTTTAGGGAGAACTCAAGGAAACGCCTAAGGTTTCCTCAATCATTAAGATAATACACTCTTATCTTTGCAATTATTTACCTTTTATGAAATTTTTTGTATTAAGAAGTGTTGTGCAGATGCTTTGTTGTATTTTAGGTTGAAAAGAGTAAGGATTTCGGTGTTTTTGGGTAAAAGTTAAGATTGGATGTTAGATCTAGGGTGTATGGTTATGTTTTTGATAAAAAGAAGGAGAAAATTCGAAGTAGCAAAATTACAGTCACAGATCACGGGCATAGTCTTGATTGTGATCCTCTCCAGAGAGTTAGATGCAGATAATTTTAAAGGAAAATCAAGGTTAAGAGGATCATGGCCAAAATTTACTGTTATGATCTAGGGCATGGTCATTATATGTTGAATCACAACCAAGTGTACACTGATGATCTAAGACATGAACTTGTGCTTCACCTATTACAAAAGATCATGGGTGTGATTCCCAACCGTAATCCCTCTAGTTACATTTGCATGTATACTCAAAATGACTAATTGAATATCTAGCTTAAGTTATCTTTGCTTGCTATTTGTATGTTGCTCAACCTAGGGGCCTAGAGTAATAGATCTCTAGGGGGCAATGTTAAGCCCTAAACAAAGGAATCGTAATAGCACCATTATGTAAACTAACTTAAACTAGAAGCTAGCCACCTTAGCTACTAATGTAGGTATAGCTTACATAAAACATTTACCATTCCACAACTTTGAACCAACCAATTCAATTCCTGTTTGATATCAACTTATGTTGTCATTAGAAGTCTAATCAATTCCTGTTTGATAGCTTACATAAAACATTTACCATTCCATAACTAGCATTGTTATATGCACATTTGCTATCCCACTTACCTTACTATTTTCCACCACCTCGATCTTAATATCTTTTTTAGAAAGAGACATTATATAGTACAAAACTCTAATTAACCTCCCAAAATCAAGTTTTATATGAATAAGGGCCCTTTCCAAAAAATATTTCGGAAAAGAGCCCCCAGTGAAAAATATGCAAATTATGTTAACCTTAATTTTTTACATTGAAGGTATATGTGAAGTGTAAAAAATTCCATAATTTGTGGAAAATTGAAGGTGCATATACTACGCGTGCCTTTAGTATATCGCAATTACACTGAAGGTACATGCAACATATGTGCCTTCTTTTATACCCACTTGTAGATCACATCAAAGAACCAAATTAGACCCGAAACACATCATTTCTTGCAAATACAAAGCTATAGTTAAGCCCCTCCCTCCAATAAACCAACTTTAATTGCTGAAAGCACAAGAATAAGAGTCAACATACATGATAAACATCCACTTCACATAAAAGAATAAAAAGTCAGAAATCATATAACATATTTCAAGATACAAAGCTTACAACACATAATAACATTCGATAAAAGCTAAACTTACATTATTTCAAAAGTATATGTATATAACGATTCTTTATTTATATCTATACAAAAAATTATGATAATTCACGTGTTTATCTATTCTTTCCTACGACATGTGAAGGTTTGGACAACTCAAGATAGCATAGGACACCTTTGACGATTTAGAGACTATGAAAGCCCTGCTCATGTGTTGTCCAAATCACAAGGAGGCATTGGACTAGTAGGAGGAGCCAACTTTACTCAAGTGACGCCCTCATCCATAGAAGACTACAAGTAGCATGAGTGCCGCTTTTGAGGAGCTAGTGGAGTGAGGAGTTCCATTTGATGATGGAACTCAAGAGTTATATAAGAGCTGAATTTGCCCCCTGAGTTAGGACTTGCATCGTACCTAGCATCGATGTCGCCTTAGTCTATGGAATGTTGCCCCTATGACGGCACATCCTAGTCATGGCCACCATGAAGATGCCTCAACCGAGTGATGCCTCCTCGAACACTGGCTCTGCCTTTAAGTGGTGGGTAAGGAGACGGAATAGCCTCAATTACAAGTGCTCCTTGATCTTCATATGTTCATCATAGTGCCGGTGCTACTCCTCATGATGTGGACAAAGTATGAGGTCGCTATGCTCCTTGTCGAATTGCAATGCTCCATTTGTAATAGTGAGTGCGAAATGATACTCTCCTACTAACCACATATCCTAAAGTAAGTCCCTTTGAAATAAATAAACATGAGGATGTCAATATAAATAACATAAGATACGCATGTGCAAAGAATACAATTCACAAGGGGAAAGGCACTTACCAGATGGGTTATGATAGCTCCTTAGAGTGTGATATAACAGTAGATAATTTGTTGTACCAAGGCCAGCAACTAAGGTCAACTCCATTGAGACCTTAGATCTACATGACATACATGTGCCTATCGAAGAGACAACTCATTACATTGTGTACGTAGTGCTAAGCAGCCTCCTATGAACATGAATGCATTAGTGAGTAAGTAATACAACTTGTATGCAATAGTGTCAGTTTGTAAGAATATAATTACTCACCTAACCCTCCCAAACAGCCTATAAACAATGCCCGGCCTGCCCTTTTAATATATATGGATCAATGGGTTTGGACTCCATCTATCCTGTACGAATACATGAATGTGGTTAGCAAATAGAACTATGTATAAGTGTTAAAACAGATGCATGCAACATAACAATATTTCTATATGTATATAAGTGTTAGAACAGTTGCATGCAACACAATAATACGTCTGTATGTGTATGAAGCATGTATCGGCCTTATTAATCTTTGAACACCTTCTCTTATTTTGTCCTTCTCTTCCACAAACATAACATTTGGTCTTATCAGCCTACTCCCTAACATCCATTTCCATGTGACACCTCTTCCGTTTAGGCTTACCTTTTTACACAACAAGTTCATGTTTGGGTGGAGATACGAAAAACTAACTTGTAGCTAGTTCAACTCATTACCAATCAAATAGAAATGGGTATGGTAGTACTCTATGTGATGTGTCCACTTATACAATGGACCTTTTACCATTTTGTTATCAACCCTTATCTTCATAGCTGTTGCATAGGTGTAAGAGTAAGAGATCTTATATATTTGCCATTTTTGATACGTATACATGCAATTTCTGAAATCAACCACATATAGCCTCCTCCTTCCCTTAAGGCCAATCTTTATCGTGAAGCTTCCAGTCAAAATCTTAAACAATCCCTTTTGTAAACTAAATGATACTACATATGTGTACAGGCTCATCCCCTCTATGTCTCGTACACTCCAAGGCATAATTGATGTAAATTTTGCCACTCAATATTGCCTCAAATGGTTCTTAATGTCTTGCCTCCCAATACGCTAGATAGTTGTAGAAGATCTTTTTAACTAGTACTATCACTGGTAATCCAGGCATTGTTTGTCATGTCCTAAAAATGTGAAGTCATTACAGTCTTACCGTAAACTGTATGAACCATCCCAAGATAGAAACTATCCTTACAATTGCTATCTTAGACCTAGTTCACACTAAGCGTATTCGACTCTACCCTTTTAAAGCATCTAATTCGATACCTATAAGATATAAACCTATGGAGTAATCCTTTGAATTAATCTATTAAAAAAAAACTTGTAATTTGACTTTATAAAAGAGTAGTAATAAATCCTACAGGTACGTATCATTTCTTATACATACTAAAATATTGAAAACTGTGAAGCCACTTGAGGAGTTTTATGTAGTTTTCCTTAAAATTAAGAAAATCAATACTAAAGACAATAACCAACCATTTCTTATTACACCATATTCCCCGTCTCAGTTTACTAGTTCTTTGGTTTTGGGTAGGTACTTGTAATCCATTTGGAACCTGTAAAATAAGCTATAGGTGAATGAGCGATAATTTGCTTAGTAAGTGGAGCAGAGATAGAGATATGCATTCAGCACATCATAAGTAGGGTTTTCAACAAAGTTAGTTAGATACAATGCATGTACAAGCTAATGTTATCGCATGACATTATTTAGTTCGCCATGAGATCAGAGAAATTGTGCCCACTCTAATCTGGGTTGAGGAGATTAATATCGCACACTCGCAAATTGAAACCAAACTGAGACTTATATAATGGAGAAAACCCTCCTCCTATGACCACACTCAAACTATGGCTCCTAATCTTGCTACGACCCCCTCTCTTGTCACTTAGTTCGATTAAGGGTAAAGGAAGGACCATTTCAGCAATCCTCATTGAAGGGAGTTCATGTTTGTCTTGAGAATCGTAACTATTACCCCTATTGGGTTGCAATGCATATTAGGTTAGGTATTAAGCTAAGTTTGAGTTAATTTATTTTTAGGGTGATCAACCAAGCTCAAACAATTCAAGCATAATATTCATGGAACAACCATAACATACAGTTCAGCTCCCATCATAGCAAATCAAAACTCAACCACAAGCACTACATACGCACAAACAACTAACTACAATCATAAGCCAATACATACCAAAGTCCCCAAATATTCTAAAATAATATCCCAAAATGCTGTGAAACAATGATCTCACTTACTTGTATTGAAGCTCACTTAGACAAATCTGGGACGTTAGGGCTTTACTCACTTGGAGATCCTATATATACCAAAGTTTATATATAGTTTTTGTAAGATTTATGAAAACATTAAAGCTTTACTCACTTGGAGGTCCTATATCTCGAGTCTATCGCCGCTTAAAAGAAGAGGGTTTATTGCATCCTAAGACTCCAATACTAAGGCATAAGCCTTAGAAATACGATCCCAATGCGTAATGCGAGTACCACATGGGTTAGCAGGGGCATGCTACTGACCATTACTAGGAGTTGAAGAATAAAGTCCAAGATTTGATTGATGAAAAATTGGTCCAATTGGACTTCGTTAGGAATCCAAGGCCCAAATTCTACATAGAGCCTACTATTAACATGATAAAGGATTGGAAAAGTTGTCAAAAACAAATTTGAATGGTCAAGTCCAAGGGGTATGTTACTGCCAAGGTCTGGAAGAAAAGGGTTGCAGCCTTAGAAGAAAAGTTAGCAAAGTTAGAAGAAAGACTCGCGGGTATAGAAATGGTGATAAGTTATGTGCTCAAGCAGCTCGACAACCTATATCTTAATATGAATAGAACATTATAGCCTAAGCATGAAGATGATTCAATTAAAAAGAAGTCAAGAGTAAATGTGGCAGTTAAGAAAGCCTAGAATCAAGATAAGCCAATCCACAACAAGAAGAGGCGTTTACGCAATTCAGGATTCCAATAGCCCAAGTTTTCAAGCCATTGAGAGATGTAGGACTACTGATATGCGGAAACCCAACAAAGAAAAATATAAGCCAAGGGATCGTAACCCCAACAAATGATGTAAATACCATGTGGGCCTAGTGGGGCATATCACTGAAGATTGTTGGAGATTGAAGCATAAGGTACAAGATTTAACTGATGTCAAGATTATCCAACCAAGTTTTCTAAAGACTGATGGGTCAATTAGCAGTGGTATTCTTTCCCCAAGTTTTAAAGAAGCATCAAACAGATAACCTCCAACATCAAGCATTGAGGATCTACTACTATCATCTAACGAGGTAACTTACCATTTAAAGCAATTAGGTATATCTTTAAAAGATTAATTCAGTTGAATGGGCCAAGAAGTGATAGAAATAGGGGCAAAAAAAATAGGAAAGAATTTTAGTTCCTGCATATTCTTTCATTTTGGAGCTTGTAACAGATACGAGTTATTGAATAAAGTGGCTTTCATGAATATTCTTATTTTTGTTTGCTATGAAGCTATCGCAATTCAAATAGGAGCATTTCGAATGAGTGAAAATGGATAAAGAAAATGTGAACTCGGAGCTTAAAACTTTCCACCTAAGGGAATGATAACACATTACTTAAAAGGTTTAGGATGAAAAGAGGCAACCCATATCCTAGACACTAATCATAGACATACATGAGAGTTGAGTATCATCAAGGTGAGTATTGGGCTCATTCCTTAAAAGAGGTCCATCTTAAATTTGGTATATGTGTCAAAATGATACTAAGCATTCAATTCATCATCCCTAAATATAGTTATCCCTTGCAAAACCATTGGAACTTTTAGGGGATTTTTCTTAAAATTAGCCTTACCAAAAACCATCCTACATTGGGGTAATTGGGAGGTTAGGGTCATTAATCTGGAGAAAAGGAGTAAACTAACTTATGCTTGCCTCAATCATGTCGATTCATAAGCAAATATTGTCATAGATAATTCAATTTCTTTAGAATGAAGAAGAGCTTCAAAACATATACACCTCACTCAGGCCTATACACTTATCTAAACACCTCAATCCATAAAATTTTCCAAAACACTCCAAAGCCATATATACTTCTACTAAGCTTATACACCTTAAACTTACCTTTTGGTGCTTCAATTCCTATAAAGTGAAAACTTAACAATGGAAGATGGCCACCTTGACCAAAAGGAAAAAGAAAAAAGAAGGGAGAAAAAAAAACAAAAAGAAAAGAAGTAAAAAAAAAAAAAAGAGAGAGAGAGATTGAAAACATTAGTAAGGTGATCACCTTCAAAGAATATCCAAATTACCAAAATAGCTTGAAGTTCGAACCAATGATAGTATCCAAAATCTGAACACTTTTAAATTCCTAAGCTCAAAAGCAAAGCTCTTATTTAATGATCCCATCTAATTTATCACCTTTGATGAAACTCTTTTGACTAAAGAAAAACAACTTATCTTCAACAAAACTTGCTCATAAAACTAGGACAAGCCTATGTTTAGCTTCTCCTCGGTTCTTAGCTTATGAACCCATGTGGATTGTATATAATTTCTTTCAAAATTGGCTAAAGCATATTGATATTCATTTGTTTAAAACATTTACCAAAAGCCTTACATTGCAAACCCAGAAAAGACCTATTGATTGACCAAAGTGTACTATTTACAAGATAGGCTATAATTTTTGGAATTGATGTTGAAAGTAAAAACAGGCCTATGAGAGTACAAGGAAGTCCAATTTGACTAAACATTTCAAGTAATAATATTTATCCCTTTAGTGGAAAATTGGTGAATTGAGTACTTTATCAAAAACGTGAATAGTCATTTATCCTAAGTTAGAAATTAGTACTTCTAAAAAAGTTCAAAGATCATGAACTATGTTTCAAGAAACAAGACTGAGAGTATGAGTGATTAAGGGGTATCTAACCTAATTTTTCGATTTTCTATTTATTTCAAATTAATTTCTCATTTTTCAATTAATATTAAACCTTAACCCATTTAATATTAATCATCGACTAAAGAAATTGAGAAATTCCAGTTTTTTATTGAAAATTATTTTTGGAGTCGCTACCCGACCAAAGTTGGGAAAAGAAAAAGAAATTGTAATCAATTGGGTAGATTGATTACGATTTGACTACCGGTCTTTGATTTCAATTTTAATGAAGAACCAGAGGGTTCCGAATTCAGGGGCTAACCTATTAAACCCTAACAGGTACTACTATATATTTACCGAAATTAGGATTATTCTTCTAATTATAATATTTTTAAAGAAAAAAATAAATAAATAAAATAAAAAAAGAACCTAATTTTCTACAGATTTTATCGTCGCTCCGAAGGTGCCTACATACCTACTAACCGAGATCAAATGATCGTAGTTCTTTCAAAAAATCTTTAGTATATTGGTTGATTTTAATTTGGAAAAAACTGCCTGAGTTTACGTTTTTAGTTTATTCGGTTTATCTTTAAAAAAAAACCTAAAGGGATTCTAACTTTTGAGTGTTTTAATTTTATCAAGAAACTCTCCAAAAAAATCTATTATTTTTGTTTCCAAAATAAATTAATTTGCTAAGTGAGGAAATCCTAAAAAACTTAATACTAAAAAAACACATACGTTAATATATATATATCTATATTATTATTAAACAACTAGTTACAGTAAAATGTAATATATTTAACCTATAAAACTAATACCTAAAAGAATCTTCTAAACCAATATACTCTTATATATATATATATAATATATATATCTATGTTAAATAATTAAAGATCTAAAAAATAATGATATAAATAAATAATTAATCAATCAACTAATTAAAGGAAAGAAAGAAAAGAATTGAACCTAAACTTGTTTGGTTAAAGTACAGTGGCGTTGGACTACTGCCAAGATTAAAGACTTGTTATCGTGTTGGTGCTGATCGCTGCAGTAGACGGCAGGGGCTGTGGTGAAGCTTGGACAAGGGATTGGGGCTATATCAACGGCAATCGGAATTGAATACGAACTGTGATGCTATGGCTATGTAAGCGTGTGTACGATCAACGAAGTTGAGCAGTAGACATTGGCTACCGTAGTGTAGTGCAGACAGAGGCTACAGCAATCAGTTGGATGTTAGCGATCAGCAATAAACTTATGCCTACTAATCGTACGTGAACTTAAGTGTTGGTTGCAGCGGACAGTATGTGCGTGTTGGACAGTGTCGCGTTGCTAAGGATGTGTTGGAGTTGCTCCTCTAGACGTGGACAGGGGATGAAGATGGAGCGGCTTTTGTTTCGGTGTTGATTACAGTAGTGTCGTGGATGTGAATAGTAGAGTTATAGTGTAGGCGTTACTATCCTTCGCGTGATCTGCAGCGGGGAGTATTCGTGCTTGGTGATCTTCAGGTCGTGCACAATTTTGTTGCAACAACGTAAAGAGAGATGGAACGTGGCCAGATGTGAGTCGCTGTCTGTAGCTGGAGTTCCTACTTACAGTTGGCTTGGCTGGATGAATGGTTGCTGAGTGATAGCTTGTGAGGAATGGTGTAGTTTGAGGTCACGTTCTGCAGTATTCTGCTGTCGGGTTATGTGAGGAAAGAGTGGGTTCGGCTGTTGTTTAGTAGTTGATGATGAATTCTCTCTTTTCTTTGCTGTCTCCTCCTCCTGCAGATGGATTGAGGGCGTAGGTTGAATGAAGCCTGGATCAGGTCAGGCGGTACGAGTCGACGGGTCTCGGTTTGGATCCAAATCTAGACCGAGTTGGGTCGGTTCGAAGCTTGAAATTTGGGTCACACCTGGTGAAGACTTGCAGCATCTATTCCAATGTGATTCGGACGTTTTTAAGCAACAAAACACGTGGGCAATCACACTTTCATGTGACTTTTATTGATAAAAATAGGTTTAGTGATGATTGTATGGTATTTGGTGGTTTTCGAAGATGACTGGAGGCGGTAGCACTTGGTTACAGCGGTTGTGGATGTTTTGATGGAGTTTGGCCACAATCGGTGGAGTGTGGGTTGGTTCGGTTGGGGTCGCCGAAGAATGGGTACACAATCTGGGGTTCATCAAGGATTTGTTGTGTAGCTGCGTTTAGGATGTTTGAAGGCGCACAACAGTAGGTTTAGTTAAGGTTAGAATCTAGCAGTGGGGCTCACGTGTTTGTGCAGGGTGCTTTATGATTCGAGAGTGAGAGTGTGCGGGGCTATTGGAGGTTGAGTTTAGTTGGTTGTTGATTAAGCATTGGAGCACGAACGAGGATGGAGAGGTGTAACAATGGATGGACTGCGTACTATTGATGGTGGGAGCTGCTGATGGCTATCGTTAAGTCTGATGAGTGGTCGTAACGAGGGCTGTCGTGTGCGATTGGGGGATGCTGCTGTGAACGTGGATGGAGTGTGGGGATGGCAGCCGCGCTGAAGTGTTCTGTTGGCGATGAGGATGGAACTGCATTGATTATGAATTGGCTTGCGGTCAGATTTGTGGACATCAGCTGGTGGATGAGGAGATGCGGTCAGAGTTCAGATTCTGGTTGCATAGGATGTAGGCTGCTATGCGTGGAGATTAGGTTGCTCGTTTGGAGATTAGACTCCTGTTTTTCCGTCCTTGATCTTCCACCCCCCTACCCCCTTTTTTTTTTCCAAATCATATCATTACAATTAAATTATATTTAAACTATCCAATTCTCTAAAATAAAATTTTTAACTAAACTAAAACTAATTATTCCTAATGTAAATTACTTTCTAAAAATCTACGAAATTTTTATGATTTTTCCTTTTCTTATTTTTTTGGTATTTTCATTTTTTGTTAATTTTTATTATTTTTTCTTGAATTAGGACCCTTTTTGTAAAAATAAAGATTAAGACTATAGAGGGGCAAAAATTAGGTGTCTACAAGGGGCAAGGAGCAAGCCAACCCCTTATTTGTGATCTTTAGAGTTTTAGAGACTTTTTTACTTGTTAGCAACGCAATTTTCTATCAAAGAGTGTTTTTTGAATTTCTTGACAAAAAGAAGAAAAAAAGAAAAACTTTTCAAAAGAGAAATGAAACTTTTTAAAATAAAAAATTATTATCAAGAGAGATTTCTTAAAATTTTCAAGGAATCATCAAAATTCCTCAAACTCAAGTCATAGATTAATTTGTCAAAACTCATGAAAGTTTTCTTCCTTCCTGGATTGCTTGCTTAATAAAGCACATCCAATCCTTTTTAAGATTACTTACTCATAGGAACGCTATCCTATCTAGTCTTTTGCTAGGATCGCTTGCTCAAAGGAGCGTCGTCCTACCTATTCTTTAGTTGGATTGCCTGCTCATATAAGCGTTGTCTTATCTAATCCTTTTTAGGTTCGCTTGCTCAAAGGAGCATTGTCTTATTCCTTTTAGGATCACTTGCTCACGGGAACACTGTCTTATCTATTCCTTAGCTAGATCGCCTGCTCATAGGAGCACCATCTAATCTTTTTTAAGATCGCTTACTCAAATGAGTGATGTCTTATCTTTTGTTGGATTGCCTGTTTATAGGAGCGCCATCTAATCTTATCTAGGATCGCTTACTCAAGAGAGCACTGTCCTATTCCTTTTAGGATTACTTGCTCATGGGAGCACTGTTCTATCTATTCCTTAGTTGGATCACCTATTCATAGGAGCGCCATCCAATCTTTTCTAGGATCACCTACTCAAAGGAGCGCTGTCCTATCTTTTGTTGGATTGTCTACTCATAAGAGCACCATCTAATCTTATCTAAGATCGCTTGCTCAAAAGAGCACTGTCTTATTCCTTTTAGGATCACTTGCTCAAGGGAGCATTGTCCTATCTATTCCTTAGTTGGATCACCTACTCATAAGAGCGCCATCTAATCTTTTCTAGGATCACTTACTCAAAAGAATGCTGTCGTATCTTTTGTTGGATCGTCTGCTCATAAAAGCGCCATCTAATCTTATCTAGGATCGCTTGCTTAAAGGAACGTTATCCAATCTTTTGTTGGATTGCTTGCTCATAGGAGCACTGTCCTATCTATTCCTTTGTAGGATTGTTATCCTAGTCCTTTTTTGGATCGTTTACTCAAAAGAGTGCTATCCAGTCATTTAAAAGATCGCCTGCTCATAAGAGCGTTGTCTCATGTCATCTTATATTGTCTTTGAAAGATCAATCCTTTCGAGCAATTCATCCTGAAAGAGATCCATCCTTTTCAGATTATCGAAGTCGGGTATGATAAAAATGGGTATTTCTTTTGTCTTTATAGCAAAGTATTAATCAAACTTCACTAAAAAGAGGGGCAGCTATATACACCTCATTTTTGCCATATTTTATCTTGGCTAGGTTAAATATCAACAAAACAAAAAATAAAAAACTAATAAAAAATTAAAAAAACGAAAATTAAAAGAAAAAATAAAAAAAAGAGTCGAGTTGTATTATATCGAGTCAAATTGAGTCGAGTCGAGTCAAGTCGTATCATATCGAATCAACTAGTATCGAATCAAGTCGTGTAGTATCATATCAAGTCGTATCGTATTGTATCAAGTCAAGTTAAATTGAGTCAAATCATATTGAGTCAAATCATATTGAGTTAAATTACGCTGGACCGTTTAAGATCAAATCAGATAACGGCGTATGATTAATTTAATAAATCATTAAGTCATTTGAGAAGTTGGCTTTATTAAAATAATTTCGGCCCAATTCGATTTAAAATAGATTTTTTTATCTAATTTATATTAGGCTGGGATAAACTTAAGATTTATTAGATAAATTATTGGGCTAAATTAGATTAGATCATATCAAACCTTAAAAAATAGAAAGCTTAAATCAAATAAGGTTCTTAGAAACTAGGTTAAATTTTTAAAGAATCGTTATCATATCTTCTGTATCTTGATTTGTTGGAATCGAATCTATATTTAAAACGATACGAAAGATTCAATCTTAAGGTTTATAAATTGACAAGCAACGTTGATGACGAGGTTTTTTTTACAATACCATAATTCATAACCTAATTCACAAAATATAAGTGGAAGTCCACTACCTTTACTTCACAATTCAATAATCCAACAAATCCATCGCCTGAACAAACAGCAAATTCAGCATGCCCTGAACCTACTCCAATCTCCACGAACACTAATTGCTTAACCAAAGCACTTCACAATCCAACAGCATGCAAGTTAAAGTCCACACCGCGCCCCCTAACCGAATATACTAGATCCGAAGCCTGATATCATCTTCTCGTCCCAACGCTAATCACGCACTATACGTCCAAACACTACCACGTGTCAACCTATTCACAATTAACACACAAACAACCACTGTACACACGTAACCCATTGCCCCATTCATGCCCTCTAAACATTGCACATCACTCACATCCAAACACCATTGCCTGCACACACCTTCACCATCCAATCACAATGACCAATCACTCGCTACTCCACACAAATCCTTACAATGTTGATCGGTAGAAGGAACACGCGACACTCACATTGACAAGTTCCTAACTAAGCCTAACATCTTAAGCCCTTGCTTCCTTGTACGTTCAAGACAGCTCCACACTGTCACAACAATCCTTACGCACGTCTATTCACCGCCAGCATACTGACAGCCACGACGCAATTCACAATCAACAACACTTGCCACACACACTAAATCTACATCACATGCCCCACTAATCTAAAGGCATACCATTCATATACAAAAATCTCACATACGCACACTAAATTGCACGAGCACACACGAAGTCCACGCACGAGATTCACTACACATAAGCTACTTCGACATTATACATGATCGACAAGTACGACTTAACTCATCAATAAAAAAAAAAATTGTTTTTTTTTATTTTTATTATTTTTACTAATTAATTTCTTTGTTTTAGTACAGGTTTTATTATTATTATTATTTTTGTATTGCATAATGTTTTTAGATAATTCCAATAAAATTTAGTTTAATTAATTGTTTAGTAAAATCGTGTATTTTTTTAACTAAACGTATCTTCAACGTATCCTATAATTAAGATTTAGAAAAGATACGTATCGAGATACGTATCTTATGGTTCAAATTTAGAAAGATACATATCAAGATACGTATTTTGGGGTCAGGATTCCAAAAGATACGCATGAAGATACGTATCTGACCGTATCTTCAACGTATTTTATAGTTATAATTTAGAAAAGATATTTTTGACATGTAGTTATTTTAAAAAATAAAAAATCTTAACTAGGATTTTCAAAAAGATATGATTAGTTAGGTTTTTCTTTAATTCGAAAAAATTAGATTTCTTTGGTTTTTTTTTTAAATAATACATTGTTAAAAAATGTAAACTTGACTCAGTTTTTGAAATAAAAAGAATCCACCCACTAAAAATTTTATAATTTATAAAAAAAGAACTACAACCGATTTGATCCTGACTAATAGGTACGTAGGCAACCGTATAAAAAAAAACTTTTTTCCCTTTTTCTTAGAAAATTCATAATAAAAATATATAAAAAATCACTTTAGTTATCTTTTGCTTATTTATGTATATTTTTAGCATTTTTAGAAGATTATAAAAATAAAAGCCCATCAATTTTTCTTTAGTTTTTACATTGTGATTTAGTCTTAATAGCTTAGCATCCGAATTTAGTTTTCTCTACTTTAATTTTCTAAAAATCAAATTTTTAGAATATCCGCATACTAATGGTTAAATTAGGGTTTTTCCACCCGAAAACCCTAATTTCATTTTTTACCAATTGAACTAGTTGGCAACTCCAATTTTTTAAAAAATTATTTAGAAAATACTTTCTTAATTTAATGTCGAGTAATTTATATTAAGCGAGATAAGCTTGATATAAATTAAATTAAGGAAAACTGAAATAGGGCTCGACACATATATATAAATAATATGTTTAACCTATAAAGGTGAAGGTATATAGATGTGGTAAGCATATAATATATAAATTGTCCATGGAAGTTGGTATATCAATTACATATTGAGTATAGCTAGGGGGATGCATATATGCTTAATGTTATATAACTGCGTTATACTTAATATACTTACAAATGCTATAAGCGTATATAAAATTTTCTTACATACAATAAACTTGATGTTGGTATACTATATTTTAAGTAACTATTAATATAGATATTCAAATATTAGTTGTACTCGTAAAGAAAAACGATCTTCAATTTCAAAGTCAAAGGCACCTTCCAAAAATATCACACATGGTGATAGTTTCCTTAAGCATTGTAAGCTTTTCGAATTATTACATATCCACAATCAGACATCAACAAATCAATAATATGTTGTTTGAACATCTTATATAAGATTTAGCTCATAAACTTAATCAAATCATTTGTTTCCTATTATTAACCAAAACCTATAGAAGCATCTTATTAGTTGCAATAGTTTTATTGCTTCAACTTCTATTTCTTCTAAACCAGACATTATATTTATGAAAACTATGTATTAAGTAGTTTTATAAAATTCATAACTAAAGCAATGTCAATTACTGGAAATATCAATTAAACTTACCTCTTCAGATATCATCCTTTCCTTTTCTTCGATTAGAATAACATTTGATATATTTTCTTTCTAATTCGCTAACACCCTCAGTAAAGGGGATAGAGAACTTCCATTTTCCATGATTTGTTTTTTAAGTACTTGCTCCCATATGAAGTTAATATATTTCCTAGGAACTTATTGAGCTAATAATCTCTCTCTCTCTCTCTCGTCACCTAATATGAAGAACTTGTTGCCTTACTAAAGTGGTTTGCTATATTGTTTCCCCTTCGTATTTTTATTCTTGTTGCAATTTATCTAGTGGCAATCAAGCAAATTTGATAGCAGTAGAAATATCTTTATACTATTAAAAGTAATAATAATATTATATATAAATGCATATCTCTTCTTTGCCAATCCACATGTATATCTCTATCCCCTATATTTTGATATACATTATCCTTACTAACAAATTCTAGCGATGGAAATTTACTTTACTTTTTAATTTGTGACTGACATGAGATAGTTCTTACCACATGGTTCTAATTAGTTTTGTGCAACAAAGTTGCTACATATCTATATGTGAAAATTGCCATAATATTATATCAACTTAATATATTTATGTCATGTTTTGCAAATTCTCATTAAATGATTCATCCATAGGTAGCCATAAATTACTGCCACAAATGGAGCGACATTGCATTTTAATGTTTTACTACACTTTATATTAATAATTATAATAGTTGTTAGTGGCATATTTTTCCTATAATAATGATATATGTTACTATACGTATATTTTTAGTGAATATACAACACCATTAAATGGCATTTTGTATCATACTTTTAATTTTATAGGTTAATTAATTTAGCATCAATGTCTTCAAAGTTCAATTTTCAAATTTTCAATAAATAACAAACTTTAATAATAAATTCTTATTTTTATTAAATTAACTCTTTAGTAAACTTAATTTTGTTAGATGAACTATATGATCACTTCCTTGAACTTTTATGACCTTATCGTAAAGCTTAACTTGAAATGGATAATGTTATCTAATGTTTTAAATTTTAGGGCTCAAAAATATATATATACATACATACATTACTTATACATCTTCACATCGTATTATTATTATGAGTCAAATAGTTTATATGTTTATAGATTTTCTAATTAATTTACGAGTATATGTATTATATATACCGAGTATATTCATAAGTGTATATATATATATATATATATATTCATATAGTATTTTATGTAATATTATTCACTTTTATAGCTTAAATAATTTATCCCTAGGACTTTATGGTATTTCATACTTGATTTTAGGGGTTTTAATAAATTTTACGCTATATTGAATAACTACACTTTTAATACTAAAATTGGATTTTTAGGGTATTATTTTTAAAATCTAACTTTACTAAGTCACTTCAATTAATTTTTCTAACCTAACGTAAAGTTTAGACTCGATTGGAGAAATTTTTCCGAAAGCCCTAAATCTATATACAATTACTCTAAATATAACTTTAGGAGCTCATATAAAGTAAATCTTAACTATTTTAATTATATTCTTGATATTTTATTATATTTTTTATTTCTAAGCCTACAAGAATTCCTCAATTAGGGTTATTATGTTCCCCATAAGTTTTTAGCCTAATTGAGTTATTTTTTTGAATAATTTAAATCAACTATCGACCCTAATCATACAAGAATAGAGCCTTAGCCTAACATTCAAATGTTCATATCCAAATTGCTAATTTTTGGGATATTACATGGCTTTCAATACCAAATTGTAACTCTCAACAATATTCGATGTAATGTATCTAAATTGATAATACCCATTATATGCCAAAGTCTACCTATCCAAATCCACATCATCAAACCACTGAGTGGCATCCTACTTGATTCGTCCTAGTAGATCCATGAAGCCTTCATATTTCCTCTCTTGGGCTTGAACCCCTGTAAATCATACGAGTTTCTTACATAGCTGGTTTTTGTGAACTATATTGAAATTGCTTACAACATGTCATAGACAGTATCTCGACATTACGAATGAAAGTAGTTACCCATTTATAACTTCTTCATACGCATAATCAATCCTCGATTGTTTATTAGAAATATGACAAAGTGTTTCCCCCTTTTAGGTAATCACGTGCCGCTTTAGTTTTTAAAGGAACCATCCCTATGTTTCCACCAATTCCATATCTACAAGCGTAAAGGCCAATAGAATTATAAAATTGTGACCATATTTCTTGTATAAGAAAGTACCATTAATACATATTAGATAGTTTTATATGATGTGCTTAGGAGCTCAATTAATCATTAAGGCTTACATAGTAACTAGTTGGTCCTTTGAGATATCAAAGAAAGAGGAAGTGGATAGGTCAGCATTTACAATAGCTTCTATAAAGCTGCTCTCCAGATATGGCTCACTAAGGAACATAACATAATATAACACTTCGCTTGATATGACACACAAGTTGGTACTAAGGTCCATTCACCACTAATCTCAAGCTACAAGCAAGATTGGATAAGAGTGTAAAAGGATGTACTTGAAGAATGGCATCTCATAAGAACAACAAGAGGAAAATTCATTAACCGTAAGGTGTAAGATGATTGTAATTACAATAAAAAGGATTATTTATAATAAGTCTTTTAGGGCAACAATATAATAATGGAAAATTATATAAAGGATAATGTAAGAAAAGGATTCCTAGTATAGGCAAAAATGGCAAATATGACAAAGAACAAAAAGGAATATAGTATAAATGTTAGAAAAGTAGCAGGTAGGTAGCAGATTGTCAACGGTTTCTTGTTTTGTAATCTTGGGGCATTGTAGCCAAACTAAGTTGGTGTTGAGGTTGCTATTGTTGAGTTATACTGAAGGCTACTGAAATGATTGGGTGAAGCTACAGCTTGGTAGGATGAAAAAGAAGAGCTTGGTGTACAAGGTCCTTGGACTCGGCACTCAATGATTAGACAAGAGTTCAAGCAAAGCAAAGTATGTCTAAGTTAAGGCTTCAAAGAGTTCACCTACAGTTCTTCCATGTATAGGAGCTCATCCACAACAGGTCAACAATCCATTAGAGTTAGTAGTATTTAAATGTCTCTACATATGGAATGAAGGTCCAAAAAATCCATTTAAACTAGGATTCTCCTGGTTTTGATGAGGTGCTCCACCCCCAATCTACTCGTGTTCTTGGGTTACTTATCTTCATTACATTTAGTAGTCTCAAAAGCTCGTTATATGACTTCTCCCAATTGTCATGAACCATTTCAATTGCCTTCCTCTTTTACTTAATAAACCTCCTATTGTTTACAATAGATCCATACATATTTTGTATATTTGCTGCAAGATTAGCAATCTTCACATCTAAGTTATTCCGTACACTATTAATGAAACTTTTGGCCATGATGTTGCCGTCTATCTAAGCATGATCCTAGTTCATCATCATATTCACATGAGTATGTAGCCCTTCTAGAATAATGATTTTGAAAAGACCCTCCCACTTCTTTAGGCATGTATGCAAACTCCACTTATAACCTTCATCATTCTTTGTGCAATATACTGCTTACATTGTCTTATTTGATATGTAAACATGAAAATTGTAGTGGTTTTTTTTATGTAGAATGACTTCACCATATCTATAAGATCCTTTTTGTTGTTGAATCACATACTTATACTCAAGTCATCACTCGTAGCGATGTTGTTACACATTTCATTGACATCCTGCTCAAATGTCACATATCTACTATCGTCACAACCAGTATTATAGAAAGGGTAAGATCCCTAACAACCTTGTCCATTATCTCATTTTATTATGGAAGTTCTAGAGTCTGGATGGTGCGCATTGACACTTAAGGGGGGCAATGAGACTTGCTAGGCATGGCCTCGCGAATAAGCTAAACTAGCACATTAATGGCAACAAATTCTAGATTCATATCAGCTTCTCCCACATCCACTCCATCCTCCTCATCATCATTGTTAAGTCCAACATCTTCCCTATCATCATCTTAAACAAGCTCCTCATCTCCATCGTCATTGCTATTGATGTCTATGGACAGCTACTCGACATAAAGATCATATGACTCTTCATGTTCAATAATCGAATCGAATGCTTCATTAAGTTACTCTTCAATGATATTAACATGCCTATGTTCGATGAAATCCATATAGAGTTCATGTGACTCATTCAAATTTGACCACTCTATACTGGTCATCATAAACTACACTTGCGAGGTTGGGACAATTTGATTGTTTGATCAAAACATATTTTACTCTACTCGAACACTTAATTCTGTACAGTGCCTAATGTATTCCTTCTTAATGCTCCATTCCTCGAAAGGTTTGACCATTTCAATGAAATTTTCAACATCTTTATAGTCTCTAATGGCCATCAATTTATAAGCATCTCTCATATCCTAAAAGTAAGGATACCTGTATACAATTTTAACCTCAATCACGTCAATTCTAGCACTTCCACAATTTTCTAAAAAAAAGTGGGAGAAGTTCGCATCCTTTCTCATTTTCAGCTTCTTAGTAGGCTCTCTATTGTATTCTAAGCCTGAGTTGCCATTGATAATATTTCCATTGGCATACACAATTATTTTCACATAATCCATTACATTCACCCTAATAATATCACTGTTAACTAACAAATTAGTTAACAATACAACTAGCTCCTCAAGCAATGCATGTCAACATAATAATTTGCATTAGCACATCTTTACAAATTTTACAAGTTATGAGGTAAAACTCTATTGGGAATTTCCTCAAACACAGTGTGCATTGAATTTCAATTCCAAATTTGGAAGTTATACCTAAGATTTCATGTTAAAAGCTACACAATACATTGACTAACACGTGTTTTAACTATTTCTAACATTACTTCATGCAATGCCTTGAAAAATATTATCTAAAAAAAAACTAAGGTTTAACAACAATATACAAAATGGGAATGATTATTAAGAATTACTCCTAAAAAAATGACATAACCAGCATGAAATGGAGAAAGAATTAACTTACCAATATGATTGGAGTGAAAGATGGATGAAATCAGGATGTGAGATGAAGGCATTGTTATGCCCCAAACTCAAAGAGTTGTAATAACTTCGCCGTATAAACCAACTTAAGCTAAAAGCTACCCCCTTTAGCTACTAACATAGGTATAGTCCACACAACAAAAATGGCTACTCAACCAGCTTTGAAGTAATCAGATGGACACCTATAATATATAAGACCTATGAAGTAACACTTTACGAAATATATATTCACATATCTAAAGATAATTTAAATCCTTTATATAGCCTTATATACATCAGAAGTTCCAGAGTTTTCAAAAGAACTATATATCTCCATAAGAGGACTATATTACATATTATAAATATATTAGTGAGCCAATGAAGATTATAAGGTCTCCTAGGAAGACCTTATAATCTTCCCATAAAAGATAAACAAACGTAAAATGGGCTTTGATCTATTAATTAAACTTCAACGCTTTACTCCCCAGCCCATTGGAACTAACCTACAGATAATTATAACGAAGTATTTTTAGGTACTGCTCAACACTTACAAAACAATCTATTGGGAGGTGAGCTCACTAGATCAACAAGAAGAGACTGAGTCATAAGAGTACATTAAAAAACATAGTTGTTCAATTATTAATTAAATGCAAATGTATCAAACAAATAATAGATTATCCCACAATGTTTAACTGGTTCATTGTGAAATTAGAAAAATTCTATCTACTCTAATCTAAATTTTGAAGAGTTTCAATACAATACTATCAAACTAAATTCGAGCTTGAGCAATGAAAAATACCCTCTTCCCTAGACAGTATTCAAACCACAGTTCTCAACCATATTGTGACATCTTCTCCTATCACTTAGTTCGACTAAAAGTAGAAAAAAGACCATTTCTATTATCCTCATCGAAGTGTTGGTATTTAGTCTAACAACCTAATTGTTACCCCTAGTTAGTTATCGTAAATGTCAGGTTAGATCCTAGTCAACTTAAGTTTAGTCTAGATTATAAGGTGAGTAACCAAGTTCACACGCTAGACATGATATATTCAAGCAGAAAACAGCACCCAGAGTTTAACTGCCAATCACCAAACAGTATCATAGAAACACACATAGCATACGCATAAACAATCTAACTATAGCAACAAACAATCGCTTTTACTTCTCCAAGTATCCTAATATGATACTTCAATATGCCACGAAGCATCGATCCTAGCTTATCTGTACCCACTAGTAACTACTCCTATTCGTTGCCTCCTTGCTCTTCAATTGTCCCTAAAAATACATAATAGATTAGTTTTTAAGCCTTGATTCATTTGCTATTAGTTTGTTTTATACGTTTTTAATTGTTTTATCATAAATTTTATAAGTTGTTTCTACTAAAAATCATGATTTCTTAACCATTCATTGTATTTTCTAAGTTACCTTAAACTGCAAAATCCTTTAGGCTAGGTTCTGAGTGATTTTACACTAGTTTTCTTTAATCAGAAATCCTCCGAGTTACTCTTTAAGCTGTTCTAAGGTCATTTGTGACAATCAATTTTATCCTTTGACATAGCTTTTGAGTTTCTCCAAGTTAAGCTCCTTACTAAACTCTCCTCTAAGCTTCCTTCTGGTTCTACTATCTCTAGAGTTTTTAAGAAAATTATCCTCTAACCAAGCTTTTGAATCCCCTATTTTTACATTTTATTCATAAATTTTGCTTTTGACTCACTATCTAAGTATCATTTTAAGCCAAAATTCATTCTGTCGAACTTGATTTTTTTTCCAGTTTTTAATAATTTCCATTGCCCAGCCAATATTAAACTCTAATCCATTTAATATTGGTCTTCAACTAAATGTTAAAGAAAACTGGTTTTTCTTTTAAAAATTGGTCTAAGTCGCCATTTGACTGGAGTCGAGAAAAAGAGCTAAGTTATCACCAATTAAGTGAGTTCATTATAACTTAGCTATCGATTTTTTGATAAAACTAATTTTTAAAATGATTTTAAAAACTAGAGATCTAGATCTAGAAGCAATCCTATTAAATCCTAAATGGATACCACTTTTAACTTTATGATTTTAATTTCACTTTTCAAAATTACCCTTCAAGAACAAAACATCTAATCATATGTAAATAACATCTAGAAAAAGATCATTGAATTATTATTTACAAATACAAAAAAAAAAAAAAGAAAACTTTCCATATTTTAAGTCGTCTCGTATTTGTGTACGAATACCTACGTGCCTACTATTTGGGATCAGACTTCTGTAATTCATTGCAAAAATATTAGCAAATTGATTGATTTTAATTTGAGAAAAACACTCAGGTTTGCGTTAATTAACTAGTTTGATTTTTTTAGAAAGGATCCTAAATCAAGGTTTTATTTTAAAAAAATATATTTTTAAATTGGTCTTAATTCGGAAAGGATTGTTTACTTTTATTTTAGAAAACCAATTTTTCTAAGTGTTAAAAATTATTTTTATTCACTAACCTATTTATTTTATTTCCATACTTTTTATTTCTTTTATTATTTATTTTTTTCACTTTATTTTATTTGCTTTAATTGGAAACAAAAAATTAAAATAAACCAAGTTTTTTTTGTTTTGCTTTTTCTCTTTCTTTTACTTCTTTTTTTTTATTTTTTTTCGTTTATTATAATTACATTTACAAATACATAAGTAACAAATAAATAAATAGAAATATATAAAAAAAAGTTACAAAATAATCAAATAAAAAAAGGCTGGACCAAAGAGTAAGGCGCGTAGGTCAAATCCTAGAGAGGGCTTCAAGTTGGCTTCAGACATGCGAGATTGGTGGTTTTTTTTTTTTTTGGGGGGGGGGGGGGGGGGGGAAGAGGGTTGCAGCAGGGTTTATGAGGGTAAGAGTTGTTTTATGTGGGATTTATTAGGAAAGGGAGGTCTAGAGGTAGCGCCATTGCGTTTAGTAGTTATTTGTGGTGGCTGGAGGTAGTGCAGCTGAAAATAGGGGGAGAGAGAGGCAATGTAAAGCTTAGTGGTGGTACGTGAAGGTAGGGGAGTGGTCGACTTGGTGTTTCTAGTGGTGGCAAGCTCAATTGAGGTGGCAACGTAGTTTCAAGTGTGGTAGTTGGAGGTAGTACAGGTGTGCTGTTATGAATGTGAAGTGGTTGTCGATTTTGGTTGGGTTTATGCTGAGAATGAGGGTAGAGCATGGTGGTGTGTGACAACAACGTAGGTAAAGTAGCTTCAGTCGATGGTGTTTGTTATCGTATGTATGGAACCGATGAGGATTGGTTGTTGTGATAGTGGAGGGGCTATGTCACGAATGGGTTCCAACGTGGGGGTCATCCGGAGTGGTCGAGGGGTTATCAGTATGTATTGTGGTTAGGCATTATGGAGGAGCTTATTGCGGATTTGGTGTTGTATGGGGTTGCATCGCAGCAATTGATGGGTTTGTTTAGGGATATGATGATGGTTGAAGGTTGTGGAGGGTTTGCTATTGGGGTGTGAATCGAGAAAGGGGTCATGTATTTTTGTAGATCATGCAAGAGAATGTAGCCGAAGTGGGGTTATGGTACATGTATGTGAAGTTCAAAAATGGAAGTTCAAAGAGGGAGAGAGATGGTCGATGAGTGAGTAGTTGATCACGAGTGAAGGTCGAACAAAGGGGATAGTATGATAGTATGTAGTGCGTGGGTACCTTGGTGTTGACATGGTCTGGTTATGCTTAGACAATGGACGATGGCTATTTTTGTGTGAGAAAGGGGGGAAAGAAAAGGAAAGAGGAGAAGGAGGAAAAATGTGTTGTTAAGGCCTAATCATAAAGTGTCATGTGTCACGACTAGACATATAGACCAGAGATTTCTTGATTTGTGGCAATGCATTGTATGTGTGTTGCGAAAAATAAAAAATAAAGGGCTTTTTTTATGCCTTTGGTGAGGTTTGAACCTGGGACATTAAGTTAAATCTAAAACCCAATTCAAGTATTTATTTGTTAGGCTATTGACTTATGCTTTGTTTATATGTAAATTAAATTATACATATAAACAAGGCTAACTTAAGCTAGATTTGGATCCAAACCTAGGCCCAATGCCCTTCTTCTAAATTTGATATAAATTAAAGAAAAAAATATATTCTATTATACTATCTAAAATTATTATTTATCTATATTTTGTAAGACCCACAATCAATTACCCAAAGTTTGACTCGTAAAATTTAAGACGATCAGTTAAAGGATTCGATTGAACCTAAATTATCAAATAAAGTTAGAAATATTAGTATAAGTGATCCTGTAAGTTCGAACTTAAGAAGATAAGCAATAAAATAAAAGCATATAAATTTTTCAAATTTTAAGTACATAACTCGTTATTTATCGAAAATACATAAAAATGTATTCCAATAATTAATGAATTGCTAAAGATAAATTATATGTATACTAAAATTCATAGAATAACCTAAATAATATTTAGGAATATTTATTTGTACTATATATGAATTTATATGTAGGTAGAAATACGCATAATTACTTAAAGAAAATTCATAATTAATTAATGAAAAATAAAAAATATATAGAAAAATGAGGAAAATTCCAGAAGTAGGCCGTGGTAATCTAAAAATTAAAGAAGGAAATTAACCAATTAAATTTAGCCAAACAAAAAGTCAAAAAGAAGAAAAGATAAGACAATTGTCAAATCAATTTAATACATAATAATTTCCTTAAAGCTCTATAAATACCCCAAATTTTTTAAAAGCTCATTTGATCAGTTTGAAACCCTAGAAAATTAGAGAGAGGTGAAATTGAGAGGAAATTAGGGTTTTACAAAAATTTAGCAAAAATCTGTGCAGTTGAGAACTTGACGAGCAGCTGGGAGTGAATGGCCACCGCCACCACATGGTGGTGGCAACACCCAGGTGAGCCGACACACCCATGGCCACCGACAGTAGCTGAAGCCACCTAAAATAGTGAGTTTGATTTCTAGTCCGATTTTGTGTAATTTTATAAAAATAGTAAATATTCTTGGAAAATTATGAATTTTGTTATTCTGAAATATTTTAGTATACTATTTTTAGAAAAATATTATTTTGATGAAAATATCTCCCGTAATATATAGTCCTTAAGAAATCATGCAAAACTAAGTATGTTTTGGTTTAGAAATAAATGACTTTAGGAATATAGTTTTGAGCTCAAAATTTTTGTATAGACTACTTAGGTGATATAGAATAATGCCACAAAGCCCTTTTTCAAAAATAAATTTTTGAAAATTTTAGATAATTTTTAAGCCTTAAAATGAGGCATAAAATGGGTAATTTAGGGTTAATTAAGTAATTAAATGAGTAATTACTAATTTGATATACAATTATATGTTTTAGGATATTGAAATCTAATAAAGTATGATATTTGTAGCATTTAAGGTGTTAGATGTAATTATTAGGGTAATTATGTAGTAAATAAGTAATAAGAAAAAATAGTACATTTTAAGTTAATTTAGGGTAATTAGGTTCAAATCTAATTTGGGATGAATTTAGATATTTGGAATGTTATTTGATGTTAGGAGATGATATTTGAAATGATGGGAATATTAAATGTGTACATTTTGTACACATTAGGTGATAATATGTAATATGTAATTATGAAAAATTAATAATTAGAAAAATATTGGTTAGAATTGATATTATGATAATAATAATAGAAATATACAATAAATCTGATAGGAAACTTAAATTAGGGTAATTATATGAAAAATGTAAGATTTTCTCATAACGAAGATAAATTCGGTAATTAAATTAGGATTCAGGTATACCACATGGACTAGAACACTAGTTAGAGACTAAAAACGATATTTAGGATATTCGAAGATAATGTGATTAATTTCACATTATGGGTCGGAATAATTTCTTAGGGTATACATATAAATCTTTAACAAAAAACTGAGTTAAAAACCTAATTTAGAAATCGAGGCGAAAATTGAAATAGAACTTAAGACGATTTAAGAAGAATTGTAAAAGATTTAAGACTTAGATAATTAGGTATATTAAACCCTAAACAAAAGATAACAATAAGCATTATAGGATAAAACCAACCTATAATAGTTATATAAAAAACTAAAACCACATTTGTGTTATAGAGATAATCGGTAATGGCCTGAGCTAGTCGAATCTCGAGTGAATGAGCGAGTAAGTTGGGATTAATACAGTGTTGTATTTTGGAGGGTTGAAATTGTACTTGATTATACTTGTTCTGAGCTGATAATATGATTTTTGATTTGCTACTTGGCTTGTATTGTATAATTTGTATGAAATGATTGATCACTCTAAACTGGATTTAATCAAATATATAACCTGTAATTATAATCGAACCTGTATGGTAGCCTATTAAGGGAAACCTAAGATTCTCTGGCCAAATACCGACCCCTTCGAAAGGGATGGCGCTAGATAGCATAATGGGTCCTTTCTTCATCCTTAGTCGAACTAAGTGACAGATGAGGAGGTCACAGCAAGGTGAAGTCAATGGTTCGAAGGTAGTCACGAGAGGAGCGGTGTCTCCATTACACAAGTTTGGGTTTGGTCATGAGCTACTGCATTAACGGCAACTCCTCAACTCAAATTAGAGCAGGTGCAATTTCTCTAATTTCACGACAGGTCGGATAATGTCATATAGTGACATTTACTTAAACTTGCATTGCACTTAATGAGTTGGTTGATAACCTTGTTTATGTTTGTAATATAGTTTTAAGTCCTCCATCTTAACTTACTAAGTTGTGGTTGCTCATATCCCTATAGATGTCGTTGCAGGTGCTAGCTAAGAAGCGGCTTACAACTACTCTAAAGCCAACAACTGCTAAATCTTGGGGAATGAAGAAAAACATTTGAAGAATAGATATATATTTTTAAGGTCTAAGCTCTCGTTTTAGAATTTTTCATTTTTGAATAATGTATTAACTAGGAAATAGATTACGGTGAAATGTTATAAACGTTAATTGTAATAACTAAATTCTAGTGTATATATATATATATGTTCTTACTTTTTTAGGTAAATGATTTATTTAAATTACTAACTATTTACTTCAAAGCGGATTAGTCTTGGACACTTTGTGTAGATCCGATTTAGGATAACGATTGTAAAGCCAACTTTTATCTTAGAATAGTTTATACGGCGAGGTTGTTACGACTCTATCACTTTGGGGCGTGACATATTTCCTAAATTCTCAAATTTTTTATGACTTTTTCACTTTTTGTATTTTTTGTATCTTTTCTAAATTTCTTATTTTTTATAATCTCCTAAGTTTTCTTTTTTTTTTTTGTATTTTTCTAAATTTCTTTTTTTTTTTTGTTTTTTTCCAAAATTAGGAATTAGGGTATCTATACATTCACAAAATCCTCTAAGCTATCATTTGCCCTTAACTAAATCTCATAATTGGCTAATTTACTCAGTTTTCCTCCAGGTTATAATTATAGAATCAATGTAAAATAGTCAGTAACATTCCAAATAAACCTTCCTTAGCTTCATTAATTTTCAACTCATTATACATTACATCATTATTCATCAATTTATCACTTTCAACAAAATAATTAAATACTAACTTCACTTTAAAACTCACCATCTTTTATAACTCATCGCTTTACTACTCAATCCAACTACTCTAGAATGGTATCAACTTCAATAATGAATCAAGCTGAAAATCTAAATGAGGTTATTAAAAGAAATGCACTATTTTTCACTAAAAACACTATTTTAGGTATAATATATGGCTCAAAAATCAAATAAAAATATAAAAAATAGTTTCACGAAAAACCTTCATATGCCAATTTAATATTAACTTAGAATAATTTATAGAAAAATTTTGAAGAGAAAACTACGTCATTGGCCCTATTTATTTCAATATAAAAAATTATTCAATTTCTGAAAGACATATATAATAACTACTAAATTTACAAAAAGAAAAAGATATTTTTTCTAAATTTAATACGCAAAAATATGTAGGAATAATTTTTTTTTTAATTTTCTAGGCATTTTTTTTATATTTCTAATAAATTACTTAAAATCAAGTTGAAATTGGACCTCATAAAAAAATAGGCCACCGACCACCTACGGCTGCTCCTTCCTTATTGGTAGCTCCAAATGGTTGGTGGTGGTGGTTAAGCTCTAGCAACTCCCTAAACTAGTCATGCCTTCCATTGCCCAGTTTATACTTATTATTTGTATAATTTCCCCTAATTTGTTTCTTTGATCTCCAAATTTCCCACTTAATTTTCCCAAATCCTACTTTGCATGAGCTAAATGTTAGAGAGTGTTCTTTGAAAATTTTCAAGTTGGTAAGGTATAGAAATGGATTTCTTTCTCTCCTCATGCAATTTCCCCTTAAACACTAAGTTTATTTCTTGCACAATCACCTTGTTTAACTCCTAAACACCTTTCCATGCCAAAGCCACACCTAACAATTCAATCCCAACTATTCCCAATTGTGTTTATAATTTTTGTTGATTTTTTATTGATTTTCCTATGTTATTTTGGCCTAAAATGTAAATATTAAGGTATTTTAACTAATTACAAATATATGTATATATTTAAAATTTTCATTTGACACATATGTATATATTCCATATGTTATTTTATGTCTCATAATAATTTTATTATATGTATAATTTATCTTTAAAAGTTTACAAACTACTGAGCTTATTTTACGCGATTATAGTAAATAATAAGTAATATGGTTCAATTATTCTATTTTAACTACATTATTATTTATTATATTTTTAATATCTAGGTCCACGAGGTCTCTTTGACTAATGCCTTGAGCTTATTCATAAGTTTTTATGTTAATCAAATTAATTTTATCAACACTCTAAATTTGTCCAATTCTTATTTGTCAAATATGGGGCTCACAAGTATTGCATAAGGGAAGTGCATTTTCAACAGTATAAGGGGGTGCTTTTATGAAAAATGGTGTTCTAGACCATATTTGGTGAGCAACTTCTATTTATAATTGTAGATCATGAAATGCACATCCACTATGTGTATCTTTAGTGTTTTGCATCTTCTTTATTTTTTAAAACGCAAAGAAAGTGCACGCTTTACATACCCTTTAGTGTAAATTTTAAATGCACTAAAAGTACATATAATACATGCTCCTTTACTCTTTCATAAATTATAGAATTTTTTACACAAAAAGTGCATGTAAAAAATCAAAGAATAATATACTTGAAATATTTTTTACTAAGCATCCTTTTCCATAATATTTTCCCAAAAATCGAGCAAGTACAACCCAACCCGACCTAGCATTTAGGTTTTACCAACATACACAGATTTTTATACAAATACAGGTCATTTTTTGAAAAATATTATTAAAAAGGGCCCTTTTTAAAAAATATTACCAATATATACTTATGTTTTTTCAACTAATATATGCCCTAATTCGCACGGCTAGACTCTATTCTCACCCTTATTAATTTATGAAATTTCTAAAACATAGAAAAAACACGAGGAAACCCATAGTTGAAGTACTTAATCATCTTTTAATGCCAATGTACATCTGAAATAGGTAATAATTCATGACTTGCAGTCACATTTTTTTTTTTTTGTAATCTTGGTAGTAATCTACATTATGCAATATTTTTTTTTAGAAAAAAAATTGTTACTTTGTTACATATATTTCATAGTCATGGATGTACCGTAAATTGTGTAAATTATTGATATTTCATAAAAATTTGTCATATTTTATCTAAATTAAGGTAATTTTTGTATTTTGATATATAAGTTATACGAATGTAGGTATAAAAAATATTGGAATGTAGGTGGAAAATGTTGTGTATATAATTTTTTTTTTTTTTTTTTGTATTTGTAATGTGTTGGGTTAAATTAATAAGTTAAAGTTAGATAATACACAACGTAGCTTAACGAGATGACTTAGTACATTTTGTAAAATTGTCGCTCAGTGTGTAGATGAAGTTTTTAATATCATTTAAATATTGGGTTCATCATGGTATTACTAAGGTAGAAATGGCAAATTACGTGAAAGTTATTGTCTATGCGAACGGAAATATTATGATGGATAGTTGGGGGTTAGAGTATAATAAAGAGCCTATTAAGAAGTTGAAGATTAGGAAGAACTCGAACTTCTCTTATTTTGGTCGGAGAATTTGTAGATGCATCAGAGTTGACTTGAGTAGTGTTGAACTCGTGTACAGACATCCATTTTTCCATAATGCTAGAGTTGCCTACAAGTTAATGGCTATTAGAGATGATGAGGATGTTGAGAATTTCATTGAGATAGCCGAGTTTTTTCAGGAACGAAGTATTCAGGAAGTGTACATAAAGCACATTGGGTGATGGGAATCAACCTCTGATTATGTCTAAGCTAAGGCCGACCTGTCCGAAGCCAACATCGACTCTTTGGAAGAAGATGCCAACTTGTTCTAACCTGAGGGCGAACAATTTTCGCCAAAGGCAAATAAATGACAAAAGACCGAAGGGAAGAAAAGGAACCACTTGGCAATAAGTCTATCATCTACCGAGAAGATAAGAGATCATACAGCTGAGGACTTGGGACCAAAGAACCATTCGGCACTATCTTGATAAACTAATGACAACTGAATTTAGAACTCAACAATTGTGGGCTGACCTCTTTAGTGTCTCTACCAGGCATTGCAAGACGTTAGGGGCTCCCCCTCAAACCCGGACATCCAACTGCTGACCCCGCCCAGTTTGGATCCTACCCATTCCTAGACATGTCGAGTTACTACATGCTGAGTTCTATAAAACACACAATTTTCTATTCTTGTATATGTTTTCCTTCATTTTATTTATGGGCCCAATTTTTTTAGGGTTTAAGGTCTCGTACATTATTTACAGTTTTGTCACTAAGGTTTAAGACTTATTGTAAATAGCAATATTTGTACTAAAAGGACTAAGATATACAAATAGTGAAGATATTCCCCCATATACAGAAAGTGAAACATTCCTCTTTCAACTAAGGTTGTACTTAAGCTAGTAGATCTTACGTTTGCTGGATTATTGAGTGTCAATTACTCTCTTTAATCTCTCCCGTATTCTTATCAATCTTATTATTAGGATTGTAGTGAACCCCTACATTTGAACCGGTTAGTAAGTTATATCTAACCCTCATTTTGAATCCCGAGCGACATTTAGTATTCGTAAGTTGTATCAAACTTTATTTCGAGCTCAAACCCTTGATTGTATTTGTGTTTTGGTGAGTTATATCCATTCACGTTCACCATAAAAAACGTTCTTGTTCTTCATACCCATTTTTCTTTTGGAATCCCAAACACCTATTCTGGGTTCCTAACCCGCTGCTGTTTTTTTTATCCTTATCATTGGGGAATCAAGTTGCCTACTCAGCATTCGATGCATGTAGTAGGTGCATACCGCACAACATTTGACATGCAAACGATATAGCAAGTATTATATGATAAGTTATCCTCTTTGTTATCATTTCTATCAAAAGTAAGTGTTAACCCTCATTGTTTCGCTGATTGTTTCTTCTTTTTTGCGCCTATTAGGTTGTTTGGGAGCCTTATACGGAGGATTTATTGCAATTGCTACCTTACTTCTGCATTGCTAGGCGACACATTTGGACTGCATGGGTACCACTCATATGTTTCCACATCATTGAGTAATACTTTCTGTAAGCCCCACAACTAGCCACTTGGGGTTTCAGTCGGCTGAAAGATTCGATCAAGTCTAAATTATAAGTAAATCCAAAAATATTAGTAAAAATGATCCCGTACTTTTGAAAGAAAATAAGCAATAAAATAAAAGAATATAAAAATTCTAAATTTTAAGTATATAACTCGTTATTTATCGAAAGTACGTAAAATGTATTTCGATAATTAACGAATCACTAAAGATAAATTATATGTATACTAAAAATCATAAAATGGCCTAAATAATATTTATAAATATTTATTTGTACTATATATGAATTTACATGTACGTAGAAATACGCGTAATTACTTAAAATACGCGAAATGTGCTAAAATAATAATAAATAATTAAAAAAATTCATAATTAATTAAGGAAAAATCAAGAAAAATATATAAAAATGAGGAAAAGTCTAGAAGTGGGGTGTGGCAATCTAATATTGAAGAAAAAAAAATCAACTAATTAAAATGTAACAAATAAAAAGTAGAAAAAAGAAGAAATAAGGCAATTGTCTTGTCTCATTAATGCACAATAATTTCCCTAAAACTCTATAAATACTCCAAATTTTTCAAAAGCTCATTTGGTCAGTTTGAAGAGTGAGAAAAATAGGGAGAGGTGAAATTGAGAGGAAAATTAGGGTTAGGAAAAAAAAAAAAGAAAAAACTATGCAATTAGGGCCATAAAGGAGAACACACACCAGACGAGCAACTGGGAGTGGACGGCCACCACCCCACACGGTGGTGGTAGTGCTTGGACCGGTTGATAAGGCCATGGCAGTTGACGGCGGTCGAAGCCACCTAGACCGGTGAGTTCGATTTCCAGCCCAATTTTGTGTAATTTTGTAAAAATAGTAAATATTCTTATAAAATTATAAATTTTGTTATTCTAGAATATTTTTGTATGTAGTTTCTAGGAAAAATATTATTTTCATAAAAACATGTTCCGTGATATATGGTCGTTAAGAAATCGTACAAAACCGAGCATGTTTTGGTTTAAAAATAAATGACCTTAAGAGTGTAGTTTTGAACCCAAAATTTTTGTGTAAACTACTTAGATGATATAGAACAATACTATGAAGCCCGATTTCAAAAATTAATTTTCAAAAATTTTAGATAATTTTGAGGCCTTAAAATGAGGCATAAAATGGGTAATTTAAGGTTAATTAAATAATTAAATGGTTAATTACTGATTTAGTGAATAATTATATGTTTCAGGATGTTGAAATCTCATAAAGTATGATACTTGTAGCATTTAGGGTATTAGATGTAATTATTAAATTAATTATGCAGTAAATGAATAATAGGGAAAAATAGTAAATTTTAAGTTAATTTTGTAAATTAGGGTAATTAGGAGTAAAATTTGATTTAGGATGAATTTAAACATTTTGAAATGGTAATTGATGTTGGGAGATAGTAATTAGAGTGATAAAAATATTATATGTGTATTATGTACATAATAAGTAATAGTACATAATATATAATTATTAGAAATATAATAAATAGAAAATATTAAAATAAAAATTTATATTATGATAACAATAAAAATATACAATAAATCTGATAGGGAACTTGAATTTATGTAATTATATGAAAAATGTAAAAATTTCTTACATTAGGAGTAAATTCAGCACACTATTAAGGATTTAAATATACTAGATATAATAAAATGCTGACTAGGGGTAATTATAGTATTTAGGATATCTAGAAGTAAAGTGATTAATTTCACATTATGAGTTAAAACAAGTTTCTAGAATTTGGGTATAAAACAGTACTTAAAAATCAAACTAGAATCTAATTTAGAAGTTGATGCGGAAACCGAACCCGAACCTAACCCCAAACCTAGAATAATTGTAAAAGACTTAAAACCTAGATAATTAGATATATTAAACCCTAAACAAAACATAACAATGAGCGTTATAGGATAAAATGAACCTATAATAGTTATATGAAAAACTAAAACCACGTTTGTGTTATAGGGATGATCGGCGATGGCCTGAGCAAGTCGGACCTCGAGTAAGTGAACGAGGAGTCGAGGTAAGTTGGGATTAATATGATGCTGTATTTTAAAGGCTTGAGATTATGCTTGGTTGTGCTTATTAGATAGTTGGATGTATGCATGTGCTTGATTATGAGTGATACTATGATTCTGTTTGTTGTTCTGTCTTGTATTGTATAATTTGTATGAAATGATTTATCCCTTAAACTGGACCTAATTGAATATGCAACTTGTAATCACAATCGAACCTGCATGGCAACCCATTAAGGGAAATCTAGGATTCTCCGGCCAAATACCGACCCCTTCGAAAGGGATAGTGCAGGATTATAAAGGGTCCCTTCTTTATCCTTAGTCGAACTAAGTGACAGGTGAGGAGGTCGCGGTAAAGGTGAAGTCAATGGTTCGAAGGTAGTTGCGAGAGGAGCGAGATCTCCATTGCACAAGCTTAGGTTTGGTCGTAAGCTGTTGCATTAATGGTTACTCCTCAACTCGGATTAGAGCGGGCACAATTTCTCTAATTTTACAACGGGCCGAACAATGTCGTGCGATGGCATTTGCTTGAACATGCATTGCACCTAATAAATTAATCGATAACCTTGTTGTGTTTATGGTATAAACTTACTGAGTTGTGGTTACTTACATCCCTATAGACATCATGCAGGTATTAGTTAAGAAGCAGCAAACAACTACTTTGAAGTTAGCAACTACTGGATCTTGGTGAGTGAGGAAAAATATTTGAAGAATAAACATATATTTTTAAGGTTTAAGCTTTTATTTTAGAATTTTTCATTTCTGAATAATGTAATAACTAAGAAATATATTACAAAGAAATATTGTAAACTTTAATTGTAATAACTGAATTATAGTGTGTGTGTATATATATATATATATATCTTTACTTTCTTAGGTAAATGATTTATTTAAATTACAAACTGTTTACTTCAAAGTGGGTTAGTCGTGGACGTCTTGTGTAAATTTAATCTAAAATAACGGTTGTAAGGCTAACTTCAAAGCGGGTTAGTCGTGGACATCTTGTGTAGATTTGGTCTAAGATAGCGGTTGTAAGGCTAACTTCTATCTTAGAATGGTTTGCATGGTGAGGCTATTACGACGTTGCCATTTCGGGGCGTGACACTTTCCAGATAGTATTGTCTAGCAATTTAATGGAAATCAGTATATACCACAGGACGTCGACACCTCTAAGCAACTCCACTAGCTGGACTTCTAAGGTAAGACAGAGACATGGATTCTTAGTACACATCCAGTGTCCTTAAGGGGTCGAAGAAAGTTATTGGCCGTGATACAGAAAAATCACCCAGCATTACATTACATACTAGGGAGTTGTCATCGGTCAGCTGGTAAATACATATAAAATCGTTCATTAGTTTTTTGCACTCATACATACTTTCTATTATATATACTAACAACTGTTTTTCTACTTATTTCAGGTAGACTCACTCAGGAGTGTGCAACTGGCACCTGACTATTTTATAACACTGGCTATTGCAGATGTGGTACTTCATTTTGTTGAGCAGTACGATGGCTTCATCCTTTACCCACAATAAGAAGGTGTACATGAGCCATCCTATGTAGGCCACGACGACGAGCAGGGGCTACCTGTAGACTAGGATGTGCTGACTCCTTGTGCATCACCTAGGGCAGAGCCAGAGTTCGAAGAGGCAAGGCTTGATTAGGACGTTGTTGGGTAGACTTCGGTAACAATATCCCACCACATGGGTATCATTCCGTTGACTTAGGGCAAATTAATAGGGGATACAGCACAATCCCCGGGTCAGGAGTTGCCTCCACTTCGAGTGCCAAATCTAACTTTAAGGTTGAATTTAGCTCTTACATGACTTCCAAGTTTTAACAATATCTTGATATTACTACTTCACTAGTACCTCAACAGCAACATTCTATTCCCACACAATTATCTATGGGTGAAGACATTACTCAGTTGTATTTGGCCCCTCCAACCGACTCAGTTCCTTATAGGGAACTTAATCTCAATGATCTAACACCTTGACCTACGCAATCACAGGATAAACCGGCATATTTACTTCTTTCCCATGTTGTGTGGACCTTCACACGGTAGAAGCGATAGTAGACATGTTTTGTCTATTTTTTTCTTTTCCTCTTTTTTAACCATTATATTAATGCTTTTGTAGATACTGATTATTTGAAATACAATTTACTTTTTATCAGAGATTGTAGTTCAATGCATTATTTATTTACCCAACCATTACAATTTCTAATTACTTTTTCCTGTAATCAACTCGTACGATCATTTTGTATGCCGATTTCTTCCTCACTTTCTATCTTTATTGAAGTGTTCCACTAACTGTGATTTTATACAATCGATTTCTATATCAAACTTTTCATTTAGTTTGCAGTTTATGGTTAGAAATATATTACTTTATATGTGATGGGCCTTTAGTTATAGACAATTAAACTAAAAATACATGAACTGCATACACTTTCGATTTAATTCTTCATAACTAAAAGTGTATGTACTGAATGCGCTTTTAGTTGAAAAGTATATACATTGTCAATTAAAAAAACATAAGTACCATATTGGTAAATTAAAAAAAATCCTCTTCTTCTCGTAATATTTTTCGAGAAAAAATTCTTTCATGAATAACTCTACAAATATTAGATTTCAACGGCTAAAAATAGAGAAAAACCCTACCTAACCCTCCATCCCTCCTCTACGTCGAAACCGCCGACCTTAAGTCTTCACTTAGTTTCTTCCGCGATGTTGATTCATAATCATCGGCCCTCATATGATTCCTATTGAATTCCGATAGGTATGTGATTAATCCTGTTTTGCTTTTTACTTTTTGGGCTAATTCAGCTTACAATCCAAGGCGTCATTTGTGGTCGAGCTTGAAGCATTATAATATCCATTCAACTAGTTTGTTAAATAGATGAGAACTTTGATGTATTTTCAGTTCTATTTCTGCCTTTGCTTCCTTGTATTTCGTTCTTGGGACATAGTTTTCCGCCCCCAGTTCGGTATCCCGTTAGCGTTTTCGGGTGTTGTTCGATCATATACCGTCACGAATAAGTAAAAAGTTACAAAGTGGGGGCTGGACCAGATTAAGATGTTGTCGTAGTATTAGAATGTTGATTAGCGGGAATAATATCATGGATAAACTTTGTTCTTTATGCTTAAGGTTTTAAATGCTTCTTCTTGAGGTGATGTTATGTGGCAACTGAAGAAATCCTGTAATTGGAAAGAAATTGGCTGCTATAAGTTGAATATGTGCTCAGAATTTTTTCTTTGGCATTAGAGCAACCTTGAGTGATTGTCATTTCCTTTTTTGTTTGCTTTTTATGAGGGCATGCGAATCTTTCCCTGTGCTATTTGCTTGTCTGCGATTGGAAAGGTAAGGAAAGAGCTATTCTACTATAAGCGAGGTGATTTATGTCATCTTGGACTTTTCTAACCGTCATTTGGTTCTGGTAAAGTTCTTTCGCATCTCTGTCATTGTATAAGATGTAAGCTGCTATAAGTTGAATACATGAGTGAAAGTGGTATCTTTGGCATTAGAGCACCAAAGGGTGGCAATATGTGTTGTTTGATTGGTTTGTGTCTTATTTCATGTTGACTTTGTGTTGGTCTCAAAGATATATAAAATTATATAGAGATTACAAATAATTATTTCTTTTGTACAATCCTACATATTATTGGCATAATTTTGTATTTCTTACTGCATATCATGTCAGCTTCTTGTTTTCACTTTGTAGTTGTTTCCCAATCCTATTAGGCATGTGGTCGTGTTGTTGTGTTGTGTTGGAAGTTGCCAGCCCTAGCACTCAAGTCATTGTCATCTTTTGTATTTACTTTTTCATGAGGGCACACGAATATTTTTCACTTGGTGCCATTTTTCGCCCTTGGATTAGAAAAGAAGAAAAGAACAATATGACCACATGTGAGTTTAATTTTTGACATCTCAGTTTTTTTCAACTGTCTTCTGATTCTAGTAAAGATGGAAGTTGGTTTATTTATTGAATGATAAGATACTCTAGGAGGCTATGTTGTGCCAATCACCGTTTTACCTAATTCCATCATTTTAGTCTCTTCTTCAAATCTGGAATCATGATGATCTTGATTTTAACTGGGGAGGGTCAGCTTGTTGATTCAGAATGTTTCATGTTCTCTCCATTTTGTTAGGTTTCTGTTAATTGGATAAGAATGCTAAGATGTTGTTTGTACTTTTGAATAGATTGCAATGAGAAGGAGGCCCTGGGTCACTGAGCTGCTTCACTCTCTAAATTGAGAATATACCTTCAAGTGGACTCTTTTTTTTTTTTTTGGAAATGGGATTTGCGGTCACTGCTCAACAATCATTATTTCATGTGGCCTTAAGGCATGGCATGCAGGAACAGAATGTACAACCTGGCTCTGAGTGTAGCATTGAACATGTCTTGGTTAAGAAAAACCATCCTCTCAGGAAACTATCATTCGATCCTAACCAGAAATCAAATTATTGCTGCTTAAGATTGGGGTATTTAAGTCTTCCAAGAAAAGCACGTTCTTCCAAATGTGGAGTTGTACAAAGAAGTTTTTGTATCAACGAAGTTGATGAAATTGAACCAGGTAAACTGAGGTCAAGGGAATATTTAGAAATTAACGAAAGAAGTATAAAGCAAATGGATTATAGGAAGGATTTCGGTTTTCCAAAACCACCTTCAGATGGATCATATGTTGCAAATGATGAGAGAACCAACAATGTGATACTTCAGGGTATGTGTAGCCATGGCAAATTGATAAGTGCTATGAGATTGGTAGTGGTCATGGCACGGCACAATCAAATTCCTCACTTCCCTTCTTGCTTGAACTTGATTCGAGGTCTTATTAACATTGGTAAGGTAGACAAAGCTTCCAAGGTCCTTAAGGTCGTGGTTATGTCCGGTGGTATTGTAGATATAATCACATACAACAAGATGATTAGTGGTCTTTGTAAGGTAAGGCAGTTCAGATCTGCAATTGGACTAGTAGAGGATATGAGCCTAACAGGCTGTAGTCCGGATGTGATTAGTTATAACACCATCATCCGTTGCATGTTTGACAACAGACTATGTGAAGGAGCTATTAGATTTTGGAAGGATCAGCTAAAGAGAGGATGCCCCCCTTTTGTGGTTACCTACAACATTCTAATTGAGCTTGTTTGCAAACATCGTGGAATTGTACGGGCTCTAGAAGTATTGGAAGATTTAGCAAATGAGGGTTGTCATCCTGAGATTTTTACCTATAATACCCTGGTTAATTATGCATGTAAACAAGGAAAATATGAGGATATGGCTCTAGTAATGCAAAATCTCATCTCTCATGGACTGGAACCTAACGTGGTGACATATAATAACTTTATTCATTTCCTCTGTTATCGAGGGTTTTGGGATGAAATTGATAGCATCCTTTCGATTATGAATCAAAGTTCACATTCTCCAACAGTTGTTACTTACAATATCCTGATAAATGGTTTGTGCAAATTTGGACTTTTAGACCATGCGATCAATTTCTTAAATCAAATGATTGAGGAAAACTGCTCCCTTGATGTTATTACCTATAACACCCTCCTAGGTGCGCTTTGTAGAGAGAGGATGATGGATGAGGCAATGCAGCTGCTTGATCTTATGATTGGTACGAGCTGTTCTCCCGATTTGATCAGCTATAATACTCTCATTGATGCCTTGGCTAGGGAAAGAGAGATAGAAAAAGCAATTGAATTATATGGACAGATGTTGGATGCAGGGATCAAACCTGATGACATTACTCATCGCTCTTTATTTTGGGGGTTTGCCCGTACAAATCGTGTGGATGAAGCTGCAGATGTACTGAGGGAGATGTGTAAGAGAAATCATGGGATTGGAGGAGATGCCTACAAGTTTGTGATTCATGCATTATGTAAAAACAAGAAAGTGGACTCTGCCATAGAATTTCTGGAGCTGATGATTTCAGAACAGCGCAAGCCTGATGAGACCATCTATTCTGCTTTAGTTAAGGGCATAGCCAATGCAGATATGACAGAAGCAGCTCATGAGCTCTGTCAGGAACTAATTGAAAGGAAGCTCCTTCCTGAAGGAATGCTAATGGAGTTAAAGGACTGCATTGGTGCATAACGAACCTTGTTTAATGTTGTCCATGAGCTTTTTGACAGTCATTTCTTGTTTGAAAATGTAACAAGTTTTCATTCCCAAAGATGGTAGTTTTGCTTCTTTTATTTGGCCACTCTAGAAATTTTATGATCATCTGACCAGAGGTGTCTTTTTTCTTTGGGCCATTAGACTAGATGTTTCTTAGGCTGATCCTTGCAGCTCATTTTGTAATGCTACACAACTTTGATCTCAACTGCTAGTTTAATGCAAAGTGCTTTATTTTACTGTTAGAGCCCCAGTTTTAACTGGTAGTTTTTCCTTTCTGTTGCAGTTCATTAGTACCAGATGGCTTCTATCCAAGCTGTTTACATCTTTAGTATCCTTAAAGAAAATCATTTGCATTTGGTAACAAAAGAGGGAAATAACCAGAGTCAGGAATAGGAGGTGGATAACATCCTGATGATTGTTAGTGACACAAACTTTGTGAAAATATTGAAGAGATGGGTTGGGGATGTACTGCAGTGTTTTTTTACTGCATGCAAGTGCACATTGTTTCAAAAAACACAAAATTTGAAATATCAAGTTCTCTTTGCTACCCTGCCAAAAAAAGATTTGTTTAGCTGCAATACTTTTTTACCAGGTCAGCTTTTGAAAACTGCAAACTGAGTGACAAGCGTCTAGTGCATTAAAATTGGATGCATTTTAAAAGGATGTGGTTAGTTTGTAAATACAATGACAAATTAATGCACACAAAATTCTGATTCATCTGGCTTTCACTTTGTGAACCAGAATCAGGTGCTGAGTAGACTGGCTATTTGTTAAATCCACATCTTCACCAGTAAACCTATTTATGGCTTTTTGTGCATGATGTTTCTCAATTCTTTCTCAACATCTAAGCACACATTATGATACAGATTCTGTGTCAGCATTTCTTGGAATATTCAGTTTGGAATTGGTCACATCGCAATCTAGATGGCATCTTCCTGATATCACATACTCTTCTTAAGTGGATGCTTTCTTACAACCGTGTGATATTGTCTGAATGGCTGTTGGCTTGGAATAAAATTTTGAGATTTATGGGCTGCTTCTAGAAAAATTTCTGGTGTACTCCAAAATTTATGTGAATATGATTATCAAGAGTAGGCCTTGGATGATTGATAATGTATCAAAGAGACAGCAAGCTGAATTGTGCATATAGTAATTCGTTTGTATTTCTACTTAAATGGAAAATATGCCATTTCTCTCTCTGTTCTGTCCGTCATCCATTAAAATAGCTGAAAGTGATGTACTTCCTTGAACTTATGCTTATCGATGTACATCTAAGGCTACTGCTGCAAATTGACTGCATTCAGCACATTTCTCTTTTGTTTTCCAATTCAATATGCACACCAGCATCAACTTGCTGATATCAAAGGAGTGGTGATCAACCAGAAAAAGCAAGATCCATCCGACGCTGATTGCTGTCCCCAGGTATTACTCAATAGATAGATCCCCCTACTGTTGACAATCAATAATTTTTATCAAGATAGTTTTACTATTAGTATTCAGTGATATAAAGTTGGAGAAAGTGAGAAATTTTTGCTGTAATATCGGTGGGCCATATTCCTTAATGCTTTGTGCAGATTGGTTCTTTCAGTTTTTATAGCTACTTCCCTTTAACTCTAGAACCAAAGGGAGGGGGGTCATGGCATATCTGTTTTAAGCCATCATTCCCCCGAATATACTAGGTATCTACGTAAGCTTGCTTCACGCAGGGCAGAAATATATGTGATTATGTCAGTGAATGTCATGGATTTTTTATTGCAAGTAGGTAGGTTTCTGTTGGAAGAGGAATGCCCGAAGAAATGAGCAAAGGAAAATATACTTCATCATCTGTATGTGTGTCCTGTTTTGGATGTAGAGAACCAGGAGTCGTCACTCACCAGGTGCTGTCTCTTTCCTCTTTTTGATTGGGATTGAGGAGGAAAATCAATTTTACCTAGACATGTGCTTATGGCCCCACCTTGAAAATTGCTCATGATCCTCATTTATGTATTTGGTAATCTGCAAGTTAACACAGGGCTTCTTGAAAAGTTCTGCTCCCTTGTAGATTTGATATGCATTTTATATTTATTAATTAACATTTTCTCCCTTTGCTGAGCTCGAACTTTCACTGAAGTCTATAAATAGGATAACTTAACTTGTGGTTAGAATTACAGTACATAGATTCAATCTGTTAATCTTTTGTGCTGATACCATGATTTAAAAGCTTAAGTTTGTAGACATAGTACAATTTGTATATTTATTATTACTTAATAGCAGGAATGAGTTGGGTGCACCTGATTGTGTTCCTGGGGCATGCAAGTATTTAAATCAGCGTGTTTGCTTGAACGAAATGCCGCTGGGTTGTGAAAGGAGGGCATGGCATGTGCAGTATGTGGGCTTGGTTTCCAGTTCACATGGGTAGAGAACCAGTTAAGATGTCCTGTCACATCACAGTCCTCATCAACATAAGACTTGACAGACTAACCAATACTATCGAGAGTTTTCTTCTTCTTCTTCTTCTTCTTCTTCTTCGCACAAGATTGTCTTTGGGTTTGTGTTGTTCTTACGCTAACACATGCCCTCAGTAGAAAGTAAAAGATGGGTATGGCCTTGGTGCATTAAATTTTATTAATATCCTTCACTGAGGTGTAATACATAAGAAAGAAATGGACCCTCAGCTGAGACCACTTGTGAGACTACTTTTGCATGTGTCATAATATTAATGGAAGTTGATATTAAAAAGAGAAATGATAGGAAGGCTGAAGGTTCCATCACGATTTTTCATTGTGAATAAGGTGGCAGTTGGCACGCTTTTCTACCACTCTGATTTTTTCTGTTTAGAACTCCAAGCATTTGTTCTCATTATGCCATATTATTCGCAACAGAATTTAAGTCAGCAAATCCTTTGTGACTTTAATTTTTTTCCTATCAAAAATAGGTGCACCAACCTATTTTTTCCCTCATGGGCTGTGTTTTAGAATTGATGATTATTTACGTGATAGGATTTATCTAAGTTTTGAAGGTCTTTGGTGGTATGTCTGATTTCTAGATCAACATGCTGGACTTGAGCTCTTGAAATAAATCAAATATTGACTTGGTTAGACTATTTCGACTGCTTCTCAAATTTACGAGGCAACACGAGGAGCCTCCATGGCTATGTTAATTCTGTTGAATAATTTCCGTTTGACAAGATTTGGCTCTTTCACATTATAACTTAATTAGTTATTCATGATTATTACGATGACAGTAAATATTTTGATAGATATCTAATTATGATTTCGTAAATCTTAATCATTTCAATTACCACTTGAATTATCGAAGTTACAAATATGAAAATTTAGGATCCCAAATTGCAGACTTACGGTCTTCAACCACTCCACTTATTAGATGAAAGGCTTCCAAATGGTATCAATGCAGTTAATGTGGATCAAGAAAAAACAGATATAATATTATTAATATTTTTTATTTTAGGGTTTGATTAGATAAGTATTTTTTATTGAAGATATGAAATATTTTATTTTTTATATTTATCAAGATTTAGTTTCTTAGATTATTAGATTTTATTATGTTTATAAATATGCAAAACTTGTAATCAATTAAAAGAGAGTGATTAAATATTGAATAAAATTATTTTTTTGAATTAGTATGATGGCTTTTCTTCTCATTGATAGTGTGAGATTATTATTTATCCCATCATGTGGTATAAGGCCATTATCTTAATTTAGCAGTGTAAGGTTGTTAGTTATATTTTTTCAGATTTTGTTATTTTTTTATAAAATAATTGTTAGATTAATTTTTTGCTCATCGATTTCCATACTTTCTCTAAATTTTCATTTCTTTTATGATTTTTGCTTTCTGTCCTATATCAATTGATCGTTCTGATATCGTTTGTCACGATTTAGTGTATTTTTGTATGCTTTATATATAAACTGCTCTCGAGTCAAAGAAATATTCATCACAGGGCTTCAGCATATGTCATTTTTGTATGCAATAACAATCTGGTTAAAATGCTGGGGGCCATAAGTCTGCAATGTCTAATGCGAGTTCTGTTGTATATTCCTTTGGAAATTTTATCCAAATGCAGCTTTAGTAGAACCAGTAGAGGCACATGCAGTGGTAAATTCTTTTCCTCTGCCTAGGACAAACCAAGCACTGTACTTGCACCGTTTCACATAATTCTGCTGCATTGAACATGAGCCAAAGTTAGTATGTTTTGGTCTGATGTAACACCACTTTGAGCTGTCCAATACAAATCAAACCGAAAGCTGCAGGACCTGTGTCCTACGATCAAGGGCATGAGGCGCTTTTCCAAGGATCATTGTCGTTTCTGATAACATGAGTCTCCAATGGAAAAAACAGAGAAAATAGGAAAGCTAATATTCAATGTATTTTATTTTATTTTTTAATAATTTCAAAAATTTACAAGAGCCAAGTTCAACCCTCCTAACTCTACTCTATGGCTAGATATGAGGATATCGGTGGTCTTGCGAATAATAGGTAATACATCAACATCAAAAGTGATGTTTCGAGTGAATTATTTCTTGTTTGGGCAAACACTTTTTCTCGCTGGTCAAGCTTTCTACAAAAAAAGCGATGCGAGAAGATGGCATCCTAGCCAAAAGAGGTGGAAAGTGGTAGCAGTTCTTAGTGTCTAGTGCTAAAAACACCCCCTCCTATCTCATGTCCATACTTGAAAGAGTTCCTATATTAAAAATCTCAACTTGTAACACTAATTTTGATTTAAAACTTAAACTTATAGACTTGATTCACTAAAGAAATATGTTTCCTGAATTGGATTTGTTTATCATGAAAACTAAAAATCTAAAAGTTTCATAGCATAGATGGTAACTGTATTAAAACTCACAAAGAAAGAAACGTCTACATAAAGTTAAAGTCCAATAAAAAATAATAATAATAATTTGAGAAATTCCGGTCCAACGGAAAGTCCTCTCCAACTTAAAGTCGATATAAAAAAACTGAGAGGTGCACGTAAACATTAACAAGCATACGAGAAAGGCTAAATCCTAGGAGTCAAAGTATACCTAAAAAGAAACCGAGAATGAAGAGCATACACGCCAAATCTAAAACCAAATCATAATCGTATTCAACTAGGTCTGATCATAAATAAAATCAAAATATTCTTTCTCAAACTTATGTATAACAGCATATGCCATGTCTATATAGGCAGACCATACACTTAAATTACTATTGTTATTATTGATCGGTAGGTATATTTGTGCAAGATATATACTTTTGTTATCGGTAAAAAATTCAAGTCTCTAAATTACTTTTTGTTTTTGGGGGACCTATAGCATTACATCACGGTTGTCTACCTACATAAAAGAAAATAAGGTAAAAATAATAGATTAATTTGTAAAAACTAATGACACTATTGGCCCCTCTTTTAAAAAATCGAGCGTCTAGATTCCAAATTTTTAAAAAGGTATTTTTTCACAGTATTATCGGACCCAAACTAAGTGGATAACAAGATTAATAGACGAACTAGGTTTGACTAGGAGTTGAATCGCAATTAAATCAAATTAAATTGTAAGAATCAATTTGAATTTAACAACACTATTTTTTCGAAACCTACTTGGTGTATTATCATAAATACTTATTTGGGTCAGGCTTAGGCTTATATACCATTAGTATAATAATTATTTAAATTAAAAAAATTGTTGATAGACTCCAAAACTATAGCTTCTCAACTATACTTGTATACATCCCTTCACTTTTAGCTTTTAAAGCTATGGATATCATAAAATTGTTGCTAAGCCTTAAATCTTTTAACTTATAACAGTAATATAAATTTTGTAGTGATTTGTTATTTATCTATATTATTAAAAACATAAAGGCATTAAGTAAACGTCTTTACCTTTTTTTCATAAAATTCTATCAAATATCCTTAAAGTTTATGTTATTCAATGCTATAAAAATAACTACTTGGTTGTTATAGTAAATTCCATCATAACCTTCTCTAACCCTACCATCTTTTTCTATCTCCTCTACCCCTCACATGTTCCCACTACTTCAAAATTTTAGGAACAACTCTTCAATTTCCTCTCTCACTCCTCTCTCTCTCTCTCTCTCTTCTCTCCTCTACACACCAAGAGTCTTGACTGAAGTAAACAATGATAAAATCCAATTTTCGTATACTAAAAAAATTAATTTGATAAATTTATGAAATATCACTAAAGAAATATATATTAAATTTTAAAATTATTGATAAAAATAAATATTAACAAAAATTATGGTTTTTTACAAAATAGATAATTGTAAATTTTAAAGATATAAATTTAATATTATTTAATATGCACATGTATCGTAGGTGCATCATACGCTAGTATTATTAAAGTCTAAATAGGTTGAGGTAACCACTTGTTTTAAAATTAGCACTTAGCCCTCCAATTAAAATTTTATAGTAACAAAACTAATTCTAAACTAAAATATTAAATTTATAGAATGACTTGTAAGATGGATATATTTATCTAACCCATATCTCTCCCTTCTCTCTTTCCACTTATCCCTATCTATCCCATTCTCTCTCTCTCTCCCCCACCCCACATTTTACACTTTGTTCTCCCATTTCTACATACAAAATAACTAAATTTTTTTCTTCCTCTTATCCATCATCAAGTAGCCATTAATTTCCATATTTTTTATTTCTATCATCTATATCTTTTCTTTCTCTCTCTTTAATAGATAATTTTTTTCATTTCCAAATTTTCAAGTATTTATATTTTCAAGAAAATATATGTTAAATGTGCAATGAAGTCTAAAACTTCTTTTTATTTATTTTTTAAGTAAGTAGAGGTATAAAAATATTATTGCATATATCAATTCAAGTAACTAAGTGATAGAACAAAGTAAAATACATTGATTTATTTTTTTAAAATCAATATCATTAGCACACGTATTGTGGGTGTGCAATCTACTAGTATAACTTTAACATCTCATTCATTTCATTGAATGGAATGAGATGAGATGAGAATAGAATTAGAATTCGGATTCGGATTCGAATTTGAATTCCTAAGAAAAATAAAAAGAGTATAATACACATTATTTTATTTAGTTGGATATATAAACTACTAAAGAATACACATAATTACAAAAAAATAAAATAAAATAGACGTGTAATAGAACTTTAATTATTAAATTACCTTTATCAATTTTTTTTTTCAATCAACCCCAAAGTAATAAATGGCAATGATGGTAGTGATGGTGCCAATAGTAGTGATGGTTGATGATAGTGGTAGCAGTAATGGCAACAGTAATAATGATTAGTAATGATGATGACGATAGTGGTTAGGGGGTGGCAATAGTGGTGCCAGTGGTGATGATCGTAGTGGCAACAATGGTGGTAATAGCTTATTGTGACGACGATAATGATAGTGGTGGACAGTGGAGGTAGTGGTTGTGATAGATGATGGTGGTGGTAATTTTAGTGATAATCATTAAATTGGGATGAGGTAATTTTTGGAAAAAATATAAAATTTTATAAGGAATTGTGATTTTTTTGTTTAATTGGGAAATTTCTATTACTTGAATTAAGTAACACGAATTCCTATTTCTATAGAATTACGATTTAGAAACAAGAAATAAAATAAATACCGTAATAAGGATTAAGAGGGGAATGGAATTCTAATTACTCGTAAGTGAATAAGGGCAAAAACATGCTTTTTGGAGTTTAGAGTTGTAATTTTCTTTAATTATTTAGATTGATAATTAATTACAAGATAATATATGAATGACTGAAAAATAAACGAAGACGGTGCGTGAGTACATCCTATATTGCATATTTTAATCGAAAATGGTTGAAGACACGTTTCGTCGTGACCAAACATATCGAAACATGTCCTAAGTTGAGTCTTCTTCAACTTGAGCTGCACGTTATAAAAATATATATAAAGAATAACAATCATAACTCACGTAAATAAGTCAAAGTGTATTAATTTTTGAGTAATTATTTTTTGATGTTGATAGAAAGGAATTTGTCTTACTGCTTGGCGGATTATGATATGATTAAGATGCTAATCTATGATTATGATATGCTAAAGTGACGAAAGTAAAGTTAGTCTCAATTTTTTGAGCCTCCCATCTGATTGCAGGGTTGCATTCGCATAATCTCAGAACACTAATTAACGACTTCAAGGAATAAGTTATTATAACTTCATATTGTTGTCATGTTCGTAATAAAATTATCAAAACCAATTAAAAAATTTGTGTAAAAAATTGCAAATGGAAAATATAAATAGAAGAGTCGATAAATAGCATTAACTTAAAACGTTGTCTACAATATTCTTAGAAACATTAGTATGGGATTATCAAATTTGGAAGAATTTACATGAAATAATTAGAAAGGGATTGAGATGGTATAAGTATAATGAAAATGGATGAATCGAGGAGTATTAATAGGAAGATTAGGTGTCATTTTTCAGATGAACAATAAAAAGAAAGGATCGAAATTTTTTATTGTGAATGAGCATTTCTTTTCTACAAATTGGGTAAAACCCCAGATTATATACGAATATTGATTTAGAAAATAATTTTTGAAGAGAAAAATTGAAAAGATATTACAATTTACATGATAATAAATGCTATTAATCGACAAATATAAGAGAAATACTATTATTTAATAAAAAAAAGGTAATATATTGCATATACTGCACGTGCATTCCCCATTGGGCTATAGCATGCCAGCTCCACCAATTAGGTGTTAGCCGACCCGCATACAACAAAAGAGGGCTCGGGAGAGACATACCCTGAGCCAAGCAGCCTTGCCTCCCCCGTAAGAGTCTTGGGTGTGTCGCGGGATCAAGGATCCCCCCTACTTGTCCTAATTTGGACGGCCTCCGTACCGTTTGACGGACTCGTATTTGCTTATGAAGGTCTTCCGTCCATTTGTCTCGATCTCGATGGAACAGTTTCAACCAAGGATGATTGCAGTCCGCGTGGTGAGACTTTAAAAACCACGTCGACGCGAATAATGCTATATCAGTACCATTGCAGTGTAAATTGAGATAATGTTTGATTGTAAAAATTAAATTAAATAAAAAAAATTAAACAGGATAAATATAGAGAAAATTAGATAGTTGTTTGGTTTATACAGAACATAAAATTTATATTAAAAAATTAATTATTTATATTATAAAATAAATAAATTTTTATAATATTTAATAAAAATTAATATTAATTAATTCAATTTTATAATATAGAGGGATATTTTTAAGAATATTAAATATTTTTATTTTTATGTCCAATAAATTTTATTTTTATACCATAATATAAATAAGATAAAATTTGAATCTTTTATTCAATCAATCGATTCAACTTTTTGTTTAGTGATTAAGCAAAGTTACAAATCAAATATGGAATAAAAATTTTTATTTAATCCAGTATCATAAAAATTGTACAACTAAACGTTACCTAATTCTCCACTTACTTTAAGTATTAATCTTAGTAATTCTTTATTATAGAAGCCACTATTATTAATTTGAACATCGAAATGAACATGTTTGAAGCCATCTTCGGTGCCTTCTTAGCTTATATGTTCTCNATACAATTTATATTAAAAAATTAATTATTTATATTATAAAATAAATAAATTCTTATAATATTTAATAAAATTTAATATTAATTAATTCAATTTTATAATATAGAGGGATATTTTTAAGAATATTAAATATTTTTATTTTTATGTCCAATAAATTTTATTTTTATACCATAATATAAATAAGATAAAATTTGAATCTTTTATTCAATCAATCGATTCAACTTTTTGTTTAGTGATTAAGCAAAGTTACAAATCAAATATGGAATAAAAATTTTTATTTAATCCAGTATCATAAAAATTGTACAACTAAACGTTACCTAATTCTCCACTTACTTTAAGTATTAATCTTAGTAATTCTTTATTATAGAAGCCACTATTATTAATTTGAACATCGAAATGAACATGTTTGAAGCCATCTTCGGTGCCTTCTTAGCTTATATGTTCTCTTTTGTAGATTTAATCCCGAGCTTATGCTAGACGCATAAACCTAAGAGAATACCATCCACAACAACAGGTTACGATGTTATGTATTTATTAAATGGTTTGTATAAAATAATGTGATATTTATAAAGAGTTGTATTATTTTTAAAATATAAAAATGAAACGTATTATCCAAAGAGTTGTATGTTTTATGTTAGGATACTCAAAAGTTCTAACTGTATAAAAGATTACACGATCTATAAATAAAGCCTATCTCTTCAATAGAAACTTTTGAAATTATATATAAAAATAAATGTAAAGGGGATAAAAGCACTAAACGACTGTACTTTAGACGTTTTTGCTATTGGCACGAGGCACATTAAAAAAAGTAGAAGGTTGATTCGCTCTATTGTTTTGTGTTTTTTTTTTTTATATATTATTTTTATTATACAATTAAGTATATGTGATATCATTACTTTATTAAATTGATATCGGCAGACTAATTATAAAATTGATTATGGTGGTGGTAGACTAATTAGAAATCCATATGTGTGAAGGATGGATTGAAAATAAGATAAAGTTAATAAAATTCCTCTTTTGTAAAGGTTTTAACACTTTGAGAACTCAAATAGAAAAAAAAAAAATTATGAACTCAAATAGAAAGGTAATAAAATGTTACGGATTAAATGCATACCTTTCTTAATTGAAAAAACATCCTTACATCTAATAGTCCTTACTTTCAATTAGGGATGCCACTGAGGCAAGTTGAAAATAGGTTTTGCAAAACTCGAACTCAACCCGATATCCTATAGTGCTTCCTAAAACCTAATAAATTTTTCATCTTATTTTCATAATCCACTCTTATAGAGTTTTGGAAAACCCGGGTCAACCTCAACCCACTCATGCTAAAAAAGTTATAAAAATATATATTTAATAAAAATAGGTGCTCTTATTCATAAAATAAGATGCTCAAGAATATAAGCATGCCAAAGCATTTATGCATTACTTTACAATAAAAATTAATTTTCAAATAAACTACTATTATAAATCCTTGTTATAAACCTAAATGTAAAACATAAAAACAACAATCATATAAATATTATGCAACTTAGAGTTGTTTGAAAGGAAAGAGACAAAATATATTATTCTATTATTTATATTTTATCAATACTTATATTCTATTATTATATTATTTATAAATATTACTATATTAATAACTCATACTTTGTAAAGTACCGATTATTTATAATGTAAACGTAATGATATGGGTTTTAGGAATGAGATTAAGGACTCTTGTATATGTATCTATTATTATTTTAAAACGGGTTCAGACTTTTCGTTAGGGTTTTTCATTATTCTAAAATCTAACTTGTAATCTTATAAGATTTAAAAATTAATTTCAAAACTTGCCCTAAAACTTATAGGATATGATCCTATAGAGCTTTTAATGGTTCAAGCCGATCGAAAACCTATAATTAGTGATATTCCTATTTTCATTTTGTTAAGAAGAGTCATTGCGTCCCCAATGGAAATCAACAAAAAATTATGCCGCATCAGTGTTAACTTTTAGTAAGGTATATTGCGTAGATCATCTTTGAAAATTTTGAAATTTGTATGGATCTCTGCTTTTTCAAAAGTCAATGCTTTCCACTCTAAAAACAAGCATGGGACCATTTTCTTTTTTTGATTACATTGCCATGTGATAAGTTTATGTTAACATTTAAATGACAATTTATCCATATATTCAATTAATTAAATAAGTTAAAGTTAAAAAATAATAGAAACTAAAAGGCTTGTGCTAATTTAAATATATGGATAAATCAAATTAAATTACCAAAAATTTGCTATGTAAGCATTTGCATAAACTTATGGTGTAGTTAAGAAATGGGGCTTACACTTGTTTTAGGGATGGTAAGTACTAACTTTTGAAAAAATTGAATATTTGTGCAATTTTCAAATTTTTCCAAGGTTAATTCATGTAATTTACCCATTTTAGTAAGTATATCTTCATATTAGCTTTTTCCTTTTATATGCCTCTTTGGTATTAAATATTTATTATTAGCCTTTCTTTTTGAAAAGTCATAAGTCATAATTTATTTTGAAATTCGATTTACTTTTTCATTTTAATAGTAATTTTTTTATATTAATTTTGTCAACTACTTATTTGATATTACCTTTTTTTTTTATAGTGCCTCTTTAGTGCTAACATTTTTATCATTAATTTTTCGAAAGATTATAAAGTCTCATTCTCTATTTTGACGATATTAGTCATGCACTCCACTCCACCATTTATTTCTATTTTTTAAATTTGAATTGTTAAATTCACAGTTTATTCAATAGTTCAGATTTAAAGGTATCTAAATTAAGAGTGAGATGAATGTCGAGACTTATCTCCTAAGAAATAAGTACGAAACCATAGAAAAATCTTAATTTTTCTTAAAAGTTAACATTATTTTTAAAGTTTAATAGATGATATTTTCAATTTTCTTCTAATAATACCTCTTCAGTATTAACTTTTGCTAATGTACTTCTTCGATATTACTTTTTCTAATCCAATAGTAACTTTTGAGAGAATACTTATGAGTAAAAATCAACATTAAAAAGTAAAGAGGTAGTATTAAAAAAGAAAAGTGCTATTGAAAAGGTATATTAAAAAAAATCCAACAAAAATGGTAATGAGTGGAAACGATGAAAATGAAGTAAAAGAAAGGAGATATAATTCATGCTTTTCTTTAAGTATGAAAATTTCCTAGAAAAATATATCAAAGGGAAGGACATTTTGGTAAAACTCCTCTTAGTTTCTTTTAACATCAATTCAACTCTTTCCTTTAAACAGGTGTAGAAACATACTCAAAAATGAACTAGGAGCTCCATAGCTCCCTTTATCCTTCTCAATTAAACAATTTCTGCCGTATTAAAGTTATCAAGGAAATTTTCTCTCTCCCCATTTTCTTTATTTAAGTGCCATATGAGTTCCTCTAATTTTTTATTGAATCATAAGGTAACTTTTCTCTCTTTTTCTTAACTCGATTTTCTATGGTTTTTAAGCCTTAATTAAGGTTTTGGGTAATCTAGCGCTAAGATAGCGAATTTGTGTGAAGGGCGACTATTGCAAGTGTGAGAATTTCATAAGATTGCTAAACTAAAACTAGAACTTATAGAAGGTATTGTGTTAAGAACTTAAGTTACTTATTATTGATAGGACCCTTCGGATATAGGCTCCTTAAGCTTGTCTCGATTTGATAAGGCTTATAGCCTATGACAAGTTGCCATTGCCTTAAGCCCAAAACACTGCCTATCCAACTATAGTAGGCCTCTAACAGTTATAAGACTTTAGATAAAGCTAAAAAACTAAGTTAGCAATCACCTCCTACATATGCTGAACACGTTGGACACCGTAATCTCACTTTTTAACACTTACAGATGTGGCTTTGCCTACTAACCTCTCTTTAATTACCGGCATTACTTCTTTATAAATACAAGACCATCACCTAACGGTAAACTACTTGATACTTTATACATTTAAGCCTACATATTGCTCTTAAGCACTCATAACTCTCCAAACACTTAACTGACTTAAACATTGAAGTGGCTACGCCGAACAACACCCCAGTATCCCTTATAGTATTCTCTTTTGCAGGCTCAATCATTCATGTAAAGTCCAATTCCTCTCAATTCCATACCAATAAGGATCTTGAGACGACATTTGGCATCGTCTGTAGGAATCTATTCCAAGTTCTTACCTAAACATACTAAACACAATCTCAAACACCGCCCTTAACCACCATGTCTTGTGTTAACAACCTTGAAAACCGCTAATTAGTGAATAACCAACTTAATAAGAACTAGCCCCTTTTAAGGGAAGCACTAGAGGAGTGCTCAGGGCATTTGGTTGAGGAGTTTATTGCCAAAAGAGGCTGCTCTGCACTCACCTTAAGGAAGCCAAGAGGCATAGTGCACAAACCTACCTCCCCAAAGTCTCTAATGCCCACACTGGGCAGAACAACCACCAGTAACAGTAGCAGTAGTATAACGGCAAGGATCAACAACTCGATCCTCCAATGTTGCAACAGCCAGCAATGTTTATGGACATTTGTAACCGAGCCTTGGCTCGAATTGAGCATGTAGCTGATTCCCACAAAGTATTGACACACTTTGCAGCGCACTGAGCTCATTTAGTAGATAATGCCAACCTTAATAAGCTTCGTACAATAGTGATAAAGCTGTCCAAGTAGCAGGAGAGTAAGGCAGTTGGCGACGCCGAGATGGTCACCAACAGCAAAGTCCCCTTCATCAGGTGTGTTTAAGACGAAGTGTTGAGGGCAAAGTGTTGCCCCCTAATAGCAAGCTTCCAACCCTAAACTAATATGACAGTACTAGTGATCTTGATTATCACCTCCTCTACTTTGTATCCTTATGAATCTCTACGGTCATGGGGATGCCATAATGTATAAGGCTTTCCCAGGTGCTCCGAGGAAAGCAGCTCGAACATGGTTCAACTACTTTTTCTAAGAACTCTATCAACTCCTTTGACAAGCTGGTGTAGAGGTTCAACCTCTACTTCAGGACTAGTAAGCCTCCATCCAATGACACATTGTCCTTGTATTTGATAAAGTAGATAAGGGTGAGACTCTGCGAGAATATGTGAAGTTCAATAATGCCATGGTCAAGATCCCTCAGTTAGATGAGGGAGTTGCAGTCCATGTTACGTAACTAAGCATCTAACCTTTAGAAGACTTCTTCCGATCGCTTGTATCACGCCCCGAAGCGGTAAAGTCGTAACAGCCCCACCGTGTAAACAATCCTAAGATAGAAGTTGGCCTTACAACCGCTATCTTAGACCTGATCTATACAAAGCGTCAACGACTAACCCGCTTTGAAGTAAACAGTTTGTAATTTAAATAAATCATTTATTTAAGAAAGTGAGGAAATATATATATTCACTATAATTTAGTTATTACAATTATCGTTTGCAATATTTCTCCGAAATATATTTCCTAGTTATTACATTATTAAAAAATGAGAAGTTCTAAAGTAAAAACTTAAACCTTAAAAATATATGTTCATTCTTCAAATGTTTTTCCTCACTCTCCAAGATCCAGCAGTTGCTAGTTTCAGAGTAATTGTTTGCCGCTTCATAGCCAGCACTTGTACGACGTCTATAGGGATGTGAGCAACAACAGCTCAGTAAGTAGGGATAGAGGACTTAAAACTATACCATACACACAACAAGGTTTTCAATCACTTATTAGGTGCAATGCATGTGCAAGCAAATGCCATCACATGACGTTGTCCAGCTCGTCGTGAGATTAAAGAAATTTCGCCCACTCTAATCCTGGTTGAGGAGTTGCCGTTAATGCAACAGCTCACGACCAAACCCAGGCTTGTGTAATGGAGACATTTCTCCTCACGCAACTACCTTCGAACCACTGTCTTCACCCTCGCCGCAACCTCCTCTCTTGTCACTTAGTTCGACTGAGGATGAAGAAGGGACCATTTTGAAATCCTACGCTATCCCTTCCGAAGAGATCGGTATTTGGCCGGAGAGTTCTAAGTTCCCCTAACGGGTTGCCATGCATATCCGATTATGATTACTGGTCGGATATTTAATTAAGTCCAGTTTAGGGTGATCAATCCTTTCATACAATTCATACAATATGTGCTAGAGCAACAAACAGAATCATAGCATCACCCATAATCAAGCACATGCACACATTCAACTATCTAACAAGTACAACCAAGCATAATCTTAAGCCTTTAAAATACAACATCGTATTAATCCCAACTTACCTCAACTCTTCGCTCATTCACTCGAGGTTCGATTTGCTCAGGCTATCGCCGATCATCCCTATAACACAAACGTAGTTTCAGCTTTTCATATAACTATTATAGGTTCGTTTTATCCTATAACGCTTATTGTTAGGTTTTGTTTAAGGTTTAATATGCCTAATTATATAGGTATTAAGTCTTTTATAATTATTTTAGGTTTGGGGTTAGGTTCAGGTTCGGTTTTCATATCGATTTCCAAATTAGGTTTTAGTTCAATTTCTAAGTAATGTTTTAGATTCCAACCCTAGAAATCTGTTTCAACCCATAATGTGAAATTAATCACTTTACTTCCCGATCTCCTAAATACCATCATTACCCCTAATCAGCATTTATTTTACCCAGTACACTTAAATCCATATTAGTGTACCGAATTCACTCCTAATGTGAGAAATTTTTACATTTTTCATATAATCACATAAATTCAAGTTTCCTATCAGATTTATTATACATTTTTATTATTATCAAAATATCAATTTTTATTATAATATTTTCCATTTATTATATTTCCAATAATTACCTATTATGTATATAATACACTTCTAATATTTCTATCACTCTAATTATCATCTCTAAACATCAATTATCATTTCAAAATATCTAAATTATCCTAAATCAGATTTTACTCCTAATTACTCTAATTTACAAAATTAACTTAAAATGTACTATTTTTCCATATTACTTATTTACTACATAATTAACCTAATAATTACATCTAATACCCTAATTGCTACAGGTATCATACTCCATCAGATTTCAACATCCTAAAACATGTACTTACTTACTAAGTCAGTAATTAATAATTTAATTACTTAATTAACCTTAAATTACCCATTTTGTGCCTCATTTTAGGGCCTAAAAATTATCTAAAAATTTCAAAAATTAATTTTTGAAATCGGGCTTCATAGCACTATTCTATATCATCTAAGTAATTTACACAAAAATTTTGGGCTCGAAACTACATTCCTAAGGTCATTTATTTCTAAACCGAAATGTGCTTGGTTTTGTATGATTTCTTAAGGACCATATATTACGGGGCATGTTTTCATCAAAATAATATTTTTCCTACAAACTAAATACAAAAATATTCCAAAATAACAAAATTAATAATTTTATAATAATATTTACTATTTTTACAAAATTACACAAGAATCGGGTTAGAAATTGGACTTACCGGTTTGGGTGGCTCCGGCTACCGCCGGCCGCCGTAGCCTTATCGGCCGGCCTGGCCGCTACCACCACCGTGTGGTGGTGGTGACCATGCACTCCCACTGCTCGTCTGGTGTGGGTTCCCTTTGAAAGCCCTAATTGCACAGTTTTTTCCAATTTTTTTCTAAACTGAATTTTTCTCTCAATTTTCGTCTCTTCCTAATTTTCTCTGATTTCTAACTGTCCAAATGAGTTCCTGGATTTTTCCTGCTATTTATAGAGCTTTAATGTAATTATTGTGCATTAAATCGGACAAGACAATTGCCTTATTCCTTGATTTTTGGCTTTTATGTTGTCTTAATTTAATTGGTCGAAATTTTTCTTATTTTTCCCAGCTGCTACGACCCAATTCTGGATCATTCATGATTTTTTATGATTTTTCCTTATTTAATTATGAATTTTCTTTAAGTATTTTGTATTATTTTAGCACATTTCGCATATTTTAAGAAATTACGTGTATTTATACTTACATGTAAATTCATATATAGTATAAATAAATATTCTTAAAAATTATTTAGGTCATTCTATTATTTTTAGTATACATATAATCTATCTCTAGTAATTTATTAGTTATTAGATTACACTTTTTGTCTTTTCAGTAATTAACAATTATTATGCTTAAAATTTGAAAATTTTATAGTCTCCTATTTTATTACTTATTTTCTTAAATTCACGTTTACGGGGTCATTTTTACTAATATTTCTCTCAATAGTTTATAATTTGGGGTTAGATCGGATTCCTTAACCGATCGTCCAAAACTTATGTTCTAAGTTTAATCTTACAGTCAATTGGCTTAGCTTTGGGGCTTACAGCTTGCGAAGAGTAAGCCGAAGACCTTGGTAGATTTCTAGAATAAGGTCCAGAAATACATGCACTAAGAGGACAACAATCGCACCAGATGTGATATCGAGCAAGAGAGGTCGAGTAGAAAGAACAAGGAGAGATTGTCCGTAAAAGAGTGCCTCAACGATAGGGCGTTAAGCATGGCAGAAGGGGATGGCTTGAGTGGTAAGAAATGCTGAGCTGAGCTAAACCCCTCCCATCTATATATAGCCACCCCTTTGAATTGACCCATTGCCCAAGTCTATTTTAAGGTGAAGTGCAAAAACCTACTACAAAGACCCCTTGAGATGAAGGGGAATCCAAGTTGTTGAAACTTAGACAAATATTGCCAGTTCCATGGCAACCATGGCTATACTACCAATGAAATACTTCTAGCTGAAGAATGCAATCGAATATGCTATTTAGTAGGGCTTCTTTGGTGAGTACGTGGCTTAACGGAGGAACGACAACCGTTCCAATGATGATGAGAACATAGCACCTCAAAGGTGGTAAATCAAAGATGTTAAAGCAAAGCAAATTGATGACTACTGAAATGATTGAGCCCCTAATGACGTTATAAACATAATTGTTGGGGGGAGGCGGGGGGAAAGCACACCCTAAGAGCCAGCCAAGTATTGGCAACTCAGTTAACTCCCCATCCGAGGTGTTAGCAGTTAAAGAGAAGAGACAGAAGTTGGACACTTCGATCTTTTTCTCAAATAAAGATTTAGAGGGGGTAGACACCCTTCATGAAGATGCCCTAATCATAGGGGTGAGGACTGTAAACTTTGAGGTCCTCAAGATTAAGATGGATATCGACAGCTCCATTAACATCCTCTCCATACATACATATGAAAGGATGGGGACCAAGCTACCTGTTAAGATGAAGCTATACCACCATAATCTCATTGGCTTTAATGGGAGTACTATTTGAGCTAAGGGAATCATTACTGTTGACATGGAACTTGGTGATGACAATAACGTTGCGGAGTTTATTGCGATCGACTATCTATCCCTCTACAACGCTCTCTTAAGATGACCAAGTTTGAATTCCTTTAAGGTCACCACTTCATCCCTTTACTTGAAAGCCAAATTTTAAACCCTTACTAGGGTAGCAATTTGTAGATGTGATCAACTCTCCTAAGAGCTTTATGTCAAGGCTGTCAGAGCTGACAGAGTCTTTGCTTTGGAGATTGGTCGCTAGGAGAAGCCGGCTTAAAAAGGCGAGCCGGGCGAAAAAACTGAAGGAGTATAGATTGGCCCCTCTCCCGACTAAACTACTAAGGTTGGGATTAAGACTCCTTCTGAGGTGAAGGAAGAGATAGTTACCTTCTTGCGGGCTAACTCAAATAGGTTTGCTTGGTTAGTATTGGATATGCTTGGGATCTCCCCTGACTTTACAACCCATAACCTCAACATTGACTCCATTACACGGCTTATTAAACTAAAGAAGAGGCACTTTGCTTCAAAGAGGTAGGTCGCAATCGAGGAAGAATGCAGAAGCTGCTTTAGGCCGGCTTCGTAAGGGAGGAGAAGTATCCGACCTAGCTAGTAAACGTAATACTAGTTAAGAAGAAGTCCAAGAAGTAGTGCATATGTGCCGATTATACCAACCTCAACAAAGCTTGCTTGAAATACTGCTTCCCTCTCTCCAAAATCGACTAACTGGTCGATCCTAAGGAGACTGGTCAACTTTACTTTAGGACATGCCCTGCTAAGCGTTATGGACGCTTTCTAGGTTACAACCAGATAAAAATGGACCTGAAGGATGAAGTCTATGTCTCTTTTGTCTCCAATTTTGGTACGTACTATTATACAGTCATGCCTTTTGGCCTAAAAAATGCCGAAGCAACTTATCAGATGATGGTGACAAAGTTGTTTAAGCCTTAGATTAGGTGCAACATGGAGGTGTACATCAACGACATGATTGTCAAGAGCAAGCAGCCTGGCGATCATGTCAAGGACCTTTAAGAAGCCTTTGACTAGATGAGAAGGCACAACATGAAGCTAAACCCTTAAAAGTGCATGTTTAGGTTTCATTTGAGAAAATTCCTCAGCTTCCTAGTCACCTAGAGGGGTATCGAGGCCAACCTTGAAAAAATACATGCCATTAGGGATATGAAGCCCCTTACCTCGATCCGAGATGTACATAAGTTCATTGACATGATGGCTACATTGAGCAGGTTCGTTTTCAAGAGCACGGATAAATGCACTGAGTTCTTTAAAATCTTGAAGAATCCCAAGAGTTTTGAATGGACTCCCGAATGCACAGTAACCTTCAAACTGTTGTAAGACTTCCTTACACACCTTCTTGTCCTCTCTAAGCCTATTTCAAGGGAGGACCTATATTTGTACCTAGCTGTAAGCAACTAAGCACTCACATTTGTATTAGTCAAAGCAGAAGGGAGAGAGTACAGGCCCATATATTATATTGACCATATATTTTAGGGGCTTCAGGTCAAGTACACCAAAGCAGAAAAGTTCGCCCTGGTTGTTATCATTTCAACACATTGGTTAAGGCCATACTTTTAGGTGGACTAGATCATTATGCTTACAGATTAGTTACTATGCATTATGCTGCAGAAGCTCGATGCGTTTGGACGAATGGTGAAGTATGCGATGGAGCTAAGTGGGTATGAAATCCAGTACCTTCCATGATGCATATATCGTGGGCAATGGATTGGAAGAACATAATGGGTATTTGTGGATTTGAGTAGGTATGAAGAACATGAAGTAAAATAGAAGGAGGGGGGGTTGGTTTAATGTAAATGTATATGGATATCGCATACCAAGACATGAACACAATAAGGGGTTTGAGCTCGAAACAGGGTTCAAAACAACTCACGAACACTAAATGTTACTTGAGATTTAAATGAGGGTTAGATGCAACTTGCTAACTGGCTCAAATGATGGTTCACTACAATCTTAAGGTCAAGATTAATAAGAACACAGAAAAGATTAAGGAGTTTAATCAACACTCAATAATCTGGCAAATGCAAGCTCTACTAGCTTAAGTATAGCCTTGCTCTAAGGAAAAAAGTTACACTTTGTATGGGAATATTCTTCACTATATCTCTGAACTGTATGTACTCTGTATGCTTTATGATTACAAATGTTGCTATTTATAGCAAGTCCTAAATCCTACTGACAAAATTGTAAATAGTGTATAGGGCCTTAAACCCTAAAGAATTTGGCCTATAAATAAAATAAAGAAAACATGTACAAAATTGTGCATTTAATAGAAGTCGACATGCAATCACTCGGCCTATCTTGGAAGGAGTAGGATTCAAATTGGGCAAGGTCGGTAGTTAGATGTCTGAGTCCAAAGAGGAGCTGCTGAAGTCTCGTAGTGTTTGGTTGAGACACCAGAAAGGTTAGCCTATAATTGCTGAGTGATAAAATTAGTCGGCACTAGTCTCTCGGTACCGTGTTGAGTGGATCTTTGTCCTCGAGTCCTTGCTCATGTGGTCTCTCGACTTCTCGACAGGCGATAGACTTAGTGTTGAGTGCCTCCTTTTCTTCCCCTCGGTCTTCTATTATTAGATTGGCCTTAGCAAAACTTGATTAGTCTCAGCTTGAGATTGGTCAACCTTAGCTTAGATATGGTTGGAGGTTGATTCCCATCATTCTACGAACGGCCTACAAGGCACAAGTGCTAGCTGACTTCGTGGTTGAGTATACAAGAGAGGAAGAAGCACCACTAAAGGATGACAAGCCGGTATAGACTCTCTACGTTGATGGATCATTCAACTTATGGGGTAAAGGTACAGGTCTTATTTTAACTAAACTGCATAAGATCATAGTTTGCTACACCCTCAAGTTTGGGTTTGATACTAACAACAACGAATTCGAATACAAGGCTCTAATAGCCGGTCTCAAATTGGTCAAGGAGATTAGCACCAAGCACTTACAAGTTTTCTTGGATTCTCTACTAGTCATTTAGCAAGTCCAAGGTGAATATGAGGCCAAAGACAATGTCATGGTAAGCAACTTGGAGAAGCTAAATAGCCTTTTAGCTAAATCCCGTTCATAGACCATCACAAAGATGCCTCAACTCAAAAATTCAGTAGTAGATTAGCTATTCAAGCTTGCTTCTACTAATATACAAAAGCTCAAAATGAAGGATAAGAAGATCTTCATTGAGTATTTGCCAAAGAAGAGTATAACTTCGAGCTCGGTAGAAATCTTATAACTTATAGCATCAACATTAGAGCCGAGATGGATGAATCCTGTCACGTCGCGAAGCGGTAGAGTCGTAACAGCCCCCACCGTGTAAACCATCCTAAGATAGAAGTTGGCCTTACAACCGCTATCTTAGACCTGATCTACACAAGGCGTCCACGACTAACCCGCTTTGAAGGAAACAGTTTATAATTTAAATAAATCATTTCTCCAAGAAAGTGGGGAAAGATATATATATGATAATACAGTTATTACAATTGAGGTTTACAAGATTTCTCCGTAATACATTTCCTAGTTATTACATTATTCAAAAATGAGAAGTTCTAAAGTAAAAGCTTAAACCTTAAAAATATATTTATTCTTCACATGTTTTTCCTCACTCCCCAGGATCCAGCAGGTGCTAGCTTCAGAGTAATTGGAATCCGCTTCTTAGCTAGCACCTGTACGACGTCTATAGGGATGTGAGCAACCACAGTTCAGTAAGTTAGGACGGAGGACTTAAAACTATACTAGAAACAAAACAAGGTTTTCAATCACTTATTAGATGCAATGCATGTATAAGCAAATGCCATCGCACGACGTTGTCCGACCCGTCGTAAGATTAGAGAAATTGCGCCCGCTCTAATCCGGGTTGAGGAGTTACCGTTAATGCAACAGCTCACGACCAAACCCAGGCTTGTGTAATGGAGACCTTGCTCCTCCCGTGACTACCTTCGAACCACTATCTTCACCCCCGCCGCGACCTCCTCTCCTGTCACTTAGTTCGACTGAGGATGAAGAAAGGACCATTTTGCAATCCTGCGCTATCCCTTCCGAATGGGTCGGTATTTGGCCGGAGAGTCTTAAATCCCCTAACGGGTTGCCATGCATGTTCGATTAAGATTACTGGTCGTATATTTGATTAAGTCCAATTTATGGTGATCAATCATTACATACAATTCATACAATATGCGCCAAAGCAACAAACATAATCATAGCATCACCCATAATCAAGCACATGCACGCATTCAACTATCTAACAAGCACAACCAAGCATAATCTTAAGCCTCCAAAATACAGCGTCGTATTAATCCCAACTTACCTCGACTCCTCGCTCGCTCACTCGAGGTCCGATCTGTTCAGGCCATCGCCGGTTATTCCTATAACACGAACGTGGTTTCAGCTTTTCATATAACCGTTATAGGTTCGTTTTATCCTATAATGCTTATTGTTAGGTTTTGTTTACGGTTTAATATGCCTAATTATTTAGGTATTAAGTTTTTTATAATTATTCTAGGTTTAGGTTTAGGTTTGGGTTCGGTCTTGGTTTCCGCATCAATTTCCAAATTAGGTTTTGGTTCGATTTTTAAACCCTAAACATGCTCGAATCCTAATGTGAAATTAATTACATTAAGCTCGAGTTTCCAAATATCCTATTGGGTCTTAATTTAGTATTCTAAGCTATTTGGTACACGCTAGTCCTAATTAGGGTATCGGATTTATCCCCGATGTGAGAAAATCTTACTTTTTTATATAATTACCTAAAATTCAATCTTAATTCAGATTTAATATTATTCTAATTTTTACTCTAATATTATCTAAATAACCCTAATTTTTCCATATTTATTAATTTACAATTTCACATATTACTAATTTCTTATATTACTTACCTAATTTCCTTAATTAACTATACTTAGTACCTAAATGCTAGGATTAGGGTTCCACTACAGAGATTAACTTCCTTAAACATCTAATTAATATCCAAATCAGTAATTAACATCCTAATCACCTAATTAACTCCAAATTACCCAATTTTTCTATCATTTTAGGGCTAAAAATTAAATTAAAAATTTCAAAAATTAATTTTAAAAAAATGGCTTCATAGCACTGTTCTATGTCACATGAGCATCCTACAGAAAAATTTTGAGCCCCAAACTACATCCCTAAGCCTATTTAATTTCCGGTTTAATCATGCTCGGTTTTGAACAATTTGTTAAGGACCCTATATTTCCAGACATAATTAAACTAAATCAACATTTTTCCCTAAATCTACATACAATAAAACCTCAGAATAACAAGTTTCATAATTTTCTGGGCAAAATAACTAATTTTACAAAATTATACAAGAATCGGGCTGGAATTTGGACTCACCGGTTCAGGTGGCTCCGGCCACCGCGGGCCGCCGTGGCCTTGTCGGCCGGCCTGGGCGCTGCCACCATCGTGTGGTGGTGGTGGCCGTCTACTCCCAGCTCCTCGTTTGGTGTGGGTTCCCTTTAAAACCCCTAACTGCACAGTTTTTCTTATTTTTTTTTATTTTCTGAATTTTCTCTCGAATTTTCAACTCTCTCTAATTTTCTCTGATTTGTATCTGTCCAAATGAGCTTCTAAATTTTTCTTGCTATTTATAGACGATTTTTGTAATTATTATGCATTAATTTGACAAGATTTTGTCCAATTTCCTTGATTTTTGGCTTTTAAGTTGTTCAATTTTTATTGGTCAATTTTTCTTTTTCTGACCACGACCTAATCTTGCATGAGCTTATCCTCTTCTGATTTTTTTTTATTTTTTTTATAATTATTTTGTATTTTTCTTTAATTATTTACTTAGTTTTTGGCCAATTTTAGTAATTATGCGTATTTTTATCTACACGTAAATACATGTAGGGTACACGTGAACATTCCTAAATATTATTTTGGTCATTCTAAAATTTTTAGTATACATATAATCTATCTCTACTAATTTATTAGTTATTATATTACACTTTTTACCTTTTCGGTAATTAGCAATTATTATGCTTAAAATTTGAAAATTTTATAGTCTCCTATTTTATTACTTATTTTCTTGAATTTACGTTTATGGGGTCATTTTTACTAATATTCTTCTCAATAATTTATAATTTGGGTTTGATTGGATTTTTTAACCGATCGCCTTAAACCTTGGGTTCTAAGCTCAATCCTACGGTTACTTGGCTTAACTTTGGGGCTTACAAATCCCATTTGAAGTTATTTGGAGCAGGGTACACTCCTAGAGGATAGAAGAGAGCAAAGAGCTGAGTTGTCATGCCTTGAAGCGGTAGAGTTATAACAACCTCGCTGTATAAACCATTATAAGATAGAAATTGGACTTACAACCGCTACCCTAGACTTAATTTATACAAGGCGTTCACAATTGACCCGCTTTGAAGTAAACAGTTTATAATTTAAATAAATCGTTTACCTAAGAAAGCAAGAATATATATATAAACACTAGAATTCAGTTATTATAATTAACGTTTACAACGTTTCACTATAATCTATTTTCTAGTTAATACATTATTCAGAAATGAAAAATTCTAAGAGAAGAGCTTAGACCTTAAAAATATATGTTTGTTCTTTAAATGTTTTTCCTCACTCCTCAGGATCCAGCAGTTCTAGTTTCAGAGTAGTTGTAAGCCGCTTCTTTGCCAGCACCTGCAACGACATTTATAGAGATGTAAGCAACCACAGCTCAGTAAGTTAGGATGGAGGACTTAAAACTATACCACAAACACAAACAACGTTATCAACCAAACCATTTGGTGCAGTGCATGTTTAAGCAAATGCCATTACATGACGTTGTCTGGCCAATTTTGAGATTAGAGAAATTGCGCTCGCTTTAATCCGGGTTGAAGAGTTACCGTTAATGCAACAGCTCACGACCAAACCCAAGCTTATGCAATGGAGACATCGCTCCTTCCGCGACTACCTTCAAACCATTGACTTCACCATTGCTACGACCTCCTCACCTATCACTTAGTTCGACTAAGGATAAAGAAGGGACCCATTATGTCATCTGGCGCTATCCTATACGAAGGGGTCGGTATTTGGCCAGAGAATCCTATATTTCCTCTGGTGGCTTGCTATGCAGGTCCGATTTATGATTATAAGTCATATATTTGTTAAAGTCATTTTAAGGTGATTGATCACTTCATACAATACAAGTTAGAACAACAAACAGAATCATAGCATCACTCATAATCAAGCATATACACACAACCAACTATCTATCAAGCACAATCAAGTATAATCTCAAGCCTTCAAAATACAGCAAACATATTAATCCTAACTTACATTGACTCCTTGCTCACTTACTCGAGGTCCGACTTGCTCAGGCCATCGCCAATCATTCCTATAACACAAACGTAGTTTTAATTTTTCATATAACTATTATAGGTTGGTTTTATCCTATAACGCTTATTGTTATCTTTTGTTTAGGGTTTAATATATCTAATTATCTAGGTTCTCAAATCTTTTACAATTGTTCTAGGTTTGGGGCTAGATTTGGGTTCAGTTTCCGTATTGATTTTCTAAATTAGGTTCTAGTTCGATTTCTAAGTATTGTTTTATACCCGAACCCTAGAAACTTATCTCATCTCATAATGTGAAATTAATCACATTACTTTTAGATATCCTAGATACCATCATTGCCCTTAGTTAGTATTTTATTCCACCCGGTATACTTAAATCTTTATTAGTGTATCGAATTTACTCATAATGTAAGAAATTTTTACATTTTTCATATAAATATATAAATTTAAGTTTTCTATCAGATTTATTATATATTCCTATTATTTATATAATATCAATTTTTATCTTAATATCTTCTATTTATTATATTTCCAATAATTGCATATTATGTACTATCACTTATCATGTACATAATACACATTTAATAATTCTATCACTCTAATCACCATCTCCCCACATCAATTATCATTTCAAAATGTCTAAATTAATCCTAAATCAGATTTTACACCTAATTGCCCTAATTTACAAAATTAACTTAGAATTTGCTATTTTTTCCCTATTATTTATTTACTACATAATTAGCCTAATAATTACATCTAATACCCTAAATGCTACAAGTATCATACTTCATCAGATTTCAACATCTTAAAACATATAATTGTACATCTAATCAGTAATTACCCATTTAATTACTTAATTACCCATTTAATTTACCCATTTTATGCCTCATTTAAAGGCCTAAAAACTATCTAAAAATTTTGAAAATTTATTTTTGAAAACGGGTTTCATAGCACTGTTCTATATCATCTAAGTAGTCTACACAAAAATTTTGAGCTCAAAACTACACTCCTAAGGTTATTTATTTCTAAACTGAAACATGTTCGATTTTGTATGATTTCTTAAGGACCATATATCACGGGACATATTTTTATTAAAACAATATTTTTTCTAAAAACTACATACAAAAATATTTCAAAATAACAAGTTTCATAATTTTCTAAGAATATTTAATATTTTTACAAAATTAAACAAAATCGGGCTAGAAATCGAATTTACCGATTCGTGTGGCTCCGGCCACTGTCGATGGCCATAGGTGTGTTGACCCACCTGAGCGTTACCACTACCGTGTGGTGGTGGTGACCGTCTACTCCCAACAGCTTGTCGGGTCTGAATTCTCCTTAGAAGTCCCAACTATACAGATTTTTTTGTGATTTTTTCTAAATTCTTAATTTACTCTCAATTTCGCCTCTTTCTATTTTTCTCACTCTCCAAACTAACCAAATGAGCTTTTGAATTTTTTTTTCTATTTATAGAGTATTAGGGACATTATTGCGCATTAATGAGATAAGACAATTGCCTTATCTTTTCTTTTTTTCATTTTTTATCTGTTACATTTTAATTGGTTGATTTTTTTTCTTCAATTCCAGATTGCCACGCCTCAATTCTGGATTTTTCGTGATTTTTCCTTAATTAATTATGAATTTTCTTTAATTTTTTATTATTATTTTAGCACATTTCGCGTATTTTAAATAATTACGCATATTTATACCTACATATAAATTCATATATAGATTATTTAGGTCATTCTATGATTTTTAGTGTACATATAATTTATCTCTAGCAATTCATTAATTATCAAAATATATTTTACACATTTTTTATAAATAATGAGTTATATATTTAAAATTTTGAATTTTTATATTATTTTATTTTATTGTTTATTTTCTTAAATTCGAACTTACGGGATCATTTTACTAATATTTCTAGTTTTACTTTATAATTTAGGTTCGATCGGATCTTTCAACCGATCGGAACCTCGAATAGCTAGTTGTGGGGCTTACATGAGTTATTACACCACCAATTACACGTTGGTCAATGGTGTTCTGTATCGCAAGAGGGTTAGCCTTCCCCTGCTCAAATGCCTTCGAGAAGACAAAGGCCTGTACGTTATGGAAGAGCTGTACATTGAAGCATGCAACAACCATATTCAATCTCAAGCCCTTTACATCCGAGTTTTAAGGCTCGGATATTATTGGCTTACCATGAGGCAAGATGCTAAGGTCGTAACCTTGAGGTGCCCCTAGTGCTAAAAGCATACCCCTATTAGCTACACCGCCAGCAACAGTCTTCAGCCCCTGACCAATTCGTGGCTATTTGCCTAATGGGGCATTGACATCTTCTACGCCTTCCCTAAAGCCTTAGGAGGTCGGCAGTTCATTGTCACCATCGACTACTTTACCAAGTGGGTTGAGGCTGAAGTTATGGCAAAGATTATAAGAGGAGTGTTGAGTCCTTCATTTGGAATAATGTCCTCTCCTAATTTGAGGTCCCATATGCCCTCATTATGAAAAATGGGCGGTAGTTTGATGACCTTAAGTTCAAAGAACTCTGCGACAAGCACCACATCACGCTGCATTTCACGTCAATCGTCCACCTTCGATCAAACAGTTAAGTCGAAACAACCAATTGAGTCATCCTTAAAAGTCAAAAGAAGAGAGTGGACCAAGCTTAAGGCACTTGGGCAAACAAGCTGCCTAATATTTTGTGAGGGTATAGGACTACCCACCGGGCTTCCACAAACTTAAAGCTTCAATGCCATCCTTAATGAATCCTTATTGCAAGCGAGTGTCGACACTATTGAAGAAATCAAAGACCTTGCTATAGCTCGGGTAATTGCTTACCGGTACCAAGCAGCTAGACATTACGATCAAAAGGTTAGACATAAAGAGTTTAAGGTTGGTAACCTGGTTTGTTGGAAGCTAGAAGCTATGGGTTCACGAGAAAGACAGGGTAAGTTAGCCTTCAATTAGGAAGACCCAATCAGAGTTAGAGAAAACTTGGGCAATTAAGCATATAAAATAGAAAGACAAAATGATGAGCTTATCTCGTATACATGGAACGTCAAAAACCTTTGACTTTACTTTAATTAATGTATCATCACGTAAATCATTTCAAAATTATGAATGAAACTTTCATTTCATATGAGTTATCTACGTTTACTTCTCTCTCCTACTCCTATACTAAGTCCCAACCTCTAAGGGTTGGACGAACTCACCTACCGGGCAGGTTAGAATGTTATTGACCCGATCTTCTCGAGTAACCTTAGTACGGGAGAACACCCCTTATCTTGAGAAAATCCTACTAATTAGGTAAGTCAGAATACCACCGACCTAAGCCCCCTTAGGTAACCTCAATAAGGGGAAACACCTTTTACCTCGAGGGACTCCCATTAATCAGGAAGGTCGAAACGCCACAGACCTGATCTTCCTCCGATAACCTCAATAAGGGGAAACATTCCTTACCTTGAGGAACTCCCATTAACCAAGCAGATTGCAACGCCATCGACCTGACCCTACCCCCCTTAGGTAACCTCAGTAAGGTGAAACACCCCTTACTCTAAGGGACTCCCACTAACCGGGTAAGTCGGAATGCTACCGACTTGATCCCCCTCAAGTAACCTCAGTATGGGAAAACACTCCTTACCTTGCAAAACTCTTACTAACCAGGAAGGTTGGAACACCATCAACTTGACCTCTCTCGGGTAACTTTAGTAAGGGAAAACACCCGTTACTTTGAAGAACTCCGATTAATTGGGTAAGTCAGATTGCCATTGACCCGATTCCCCTCAGGTAACCTTAGTAAGGGGAAACACCCATTACCTTGAGGAACTCCCATTAACTAAGCAGGTCGGAACACTATCGACTTAATCCCCTTAAGATAACCTAAATAAGGGGAAACACCCCTTACCTTAAAGAACTCCTACTAATCGAGCAGGTCGAAATGCTATTGACCTGATCCCTCTCGAGCAACTAAAGGAAGCAGAAACACCCCTTACCTTGAGGAATTCCCACTAATTGGTTAAGTTAGAATGCTATTGACTTGACCCCCCTAGAATAACTTATGTAAGGGATAATACCCTTTGTGTACTAAGTATCATACCACATTACAATGAATTGAGCAAGAAAGTAAAAATCATTCAACAAAAGTCGAAGTACATAAAACAAAGTACATGAAGAAATTTTAATTCCATTACTAAGTTGGGGATATACAAAATTAAGGTTGGTATTCTAACCTGAACTATAAGAAGTAGGGAAGGGGATAACTACTGCCTTGGATCAACAAACTCCAGCAATTCCGAAAAACCCAACTCTTTAATCTACTTGAAGGATTGGTCCATCAACGACCCTTGAGTTAACTAACCCTAGGCTGTAGAAGGGGTTGAATGCTACTGACTTGGGTCAATAGGAAGATCAACTCGACCATAATCACCTTGAGAGGTACACTTAGGGGTGACCTCCTGTTAAGCTGCCAAGGCAGAGTAGATATAGAAGTGTCTTGTCTAACGTTGATAGCAGAAGGGGTGCCCTAGACCTCAGTAGCTGCTTAAGTAACTTCTCTCTCTTACGCTTAGGCTACCCTCCTCTCTTGAAAAGTTGGAGCATCTAGAAAACTAAGGAAGTTCAGGTCAAGTTTAGGAAAATGGGAGAGCACCTCGTTTCCTTATATAACGAGTGTACCCGGTAAAGATGTCCTTCAGCTCTTCCAACTATTGCTTTGTTAGTTGAAAATCGACGATAGCTTTCTTGGCCACGGCGTTGTTAAGAACCTCCTCACTCTCCAATTTGAAGATGATCTCCTTCATCTCCAAAGCTTAACTTTAGAATTCCTTTATTTATTGCTCCAGCCTAACCTTCTGACCGGCTAGCTCCATCGATGTAGCTTTGGCACCGTTACACTTTGATGCCTTCATCACCAACTTAGCATTCTCCTTCTCCAACTCGTCCCTGACTTTCTTCTCCTGGTCCAACTTTTGGGAGAGTTGAGCCTAACCTTCAGGCTACCGACCTCCTTAGTGTTCTCCTCAACAACGGTCCTTTCCCACTCTACATCCTGCAGCCTTACCTTGAGCCCAACCACATGCATATAAGAGTAATGTAGGCGCTAGTTAGCTTTGATGAACTTATCTAGATACTTATTAGAAGAGGACTCTACCTCCTTCAAGCCCTTCTTGATACTATATAATACTACCTAAAATCTCTTTACCTCTTTCTGTAGGGCGTCATAATTATTGAGCTAAAGTAATACCTAACCGTAGTATTGCAAAGAAATGCAAATTGAGATTAAACCAATAACGACAAGGAAGGACATCAATTGCGAAAGATGATGGCTTAACTACCAAATGAGCGAGCTTAAATGACTCGCCATCTCCATAAAATCGCTTCCTCCTACCCTTAATAGCTCCTTGAGGATGGCCCAATCGCCAAGGGTATAAGACCCCATTGAGGCCTAATAGCTAAGAGTCTAGTGCCATAGCATAATGTCATTGCCTCAGATCTCCCGCTTTAACCTCAGAAGCTACCCCTTAGTCCTCTTGTTTTTGGCTTTGGATTGGTGAAGGTAGAGCTCCTCACTCTAGGAAACATATGACACACCCTTGTACGAGTTCGACTCGATCCCTAGGAACCTAAACTTGTTAAAGACATAAAAATACTCATCCTCAAGCTCGTTGATACACTTGTAAGGATAAGTCGTCGGCCATTCGAACTAGGTTGCCTAGCTTAAGGGTGCCTTCTCTGTCGGCTTCTACTTCTTGGCCATAAATGTTGCTTCCCTAGTAGTCTAAGGGCCCTTTCTTTTTTTCCCAGTTGCCCTAAACGGAATGCTAGCCTTAACCCCTTCCTCCTTAACCTTGGTAGGAGAGGTAAGCGTCACTACGTTTGACTTATTAGTACCAATGGGTTTATCCTTTATAGTGATGGGTATAGAGGTGGAGATGGAGGCAATGGAAGGAAGGACCACACTAATGAGCTCGATAACCAATGGCTCTATTCAGGGACCAAGAGGAATCCCTTAAGTAGAGCAGCTAACTCGACCCCATTAGTCTCCCCAGCCCTTGAACTCGGCCTCACGGCCTTACCCTTAGGACTGGAGTCCTTCGTGGTCAATTTCGACTTGGCTTAGAGATGCCTCATTAGCTCGCCCATCGTGGGATCTGTGGGATGAGGAATCTCACCAACTAGTCTCTTACCTATAAAGAATCAAATGAGCAGTCAGGAAAAAGAAAACGAAACCGAAACAAAGATAAAGTACAAAGTACCACCATTTACTAACTCCATTGTGACTAACATGAACAAGGAAGACCCCCCTTTTATTTCTCTTAGAAAAGATGTCAAACGAAGCATAACTTTACATACATTAGCATGACAGATGAAGCCATTTGTGAAAAAAGAGCCTATACCTTCTTTCCATTTCTTCACCACAACCTTTTTTATGCTAGGGAGGAGATCGGAGATTGGATACTTGAAGTATCTCTTTATTGTCTCCGTGGCATTTGTTTCATTATCATTTTTGAGGGCCATGATAGCTTGAATCTCCCTGGTAGCCTTGGCATCGTTGGGCCCAAGCTCCTTTTAGGCTTCAGTTCTATCTATCTTATCCACAAGTTTACCTCCTTTGGCGGCTCAACCACCAGGGAGTCATCTTGCCAGCCCTTTACAAAGTTTGTGAGGCTACATAACAATTTCTTCCTTCGAAGAGGCCAAAGGTAAGGCTACCCACTTAAGTTTTTCCACATGTAAAAGTGGTTGAAAAGCTCAAGGGTGGCCCTTATCACTAGATACTCATAAAGTCCTTAGAAGGCCTTTAACACCTTCCATCCATTGGGAGGGACTTGTACCAGTGTCCAATGGAAGTGGAAGAGCCCTTTTTTAAAGTTGCTTAGAGGGAGGTGCTACTCATACTCTAAAACACTTCTCAAACATGGCAAAATGCCTCCCTGTCAACAAAGGCACCCTCTCTTCCCTCCTTGGTAGCTGTATTGCCAACTTGGGATCGACTTAGCTACAAAGTTACTTAAAACCCAATTAGGAGTAGAGGCCTTACTCTTACTAACTCAATCACTCGGACCTTTGCCTATCCCAGGTGCCTCAAACAAATCTTTGGTCGCGGGTAAGGAAGCATATATTTATGCGTCCCTTGAGATGGTATTAATGAGCCTCATCCTATCTAGTGCCTCCATCGCTATCCTAGTGGCATCATCTAGTTGTTGCAATAATGTAACTTCGTCCTCTCCTTTAGGGGGAGGATTGCTTCTCGTAGTCTTGGAGTTTGTAATGTTATACTTTAACACATTTGATGGTGTCTCACTTGTATTCGACATGTTGACAAAGAAGCAAAAAGGAATGAAGAACTTTGAAGAAAAGTTTGCAAGAGAGAGAGTTTTGAAGAAGATTGATGAAAAGAGAGTGAAGATTGCAATAAGAAAGCTAGGAAGTCGCGAAAAGGTACTTTCTTTAAGCAATTGTGGTATTTATAGACTGAACGCTTTGAAAAGTACATCGGTGGTTATAAGGATTCGGATAAACACAAATCCCTTAAAAGGTTGCGATGGTAACATATGGAGTCAATTTTGATCGTGTAACTACATTTAAAAGGCAAAATATATGCAACCATATGCAAGTTTATCGTGACAAGACACCTATCACATCATATTAAATGAACTAAAATGAGGTGCCATAAAGTTTCCCTTATCCCCCTTACAATTTCTACAAGAAAACTTATTCGACATTCTAATAGCACTATGTCTCTGATCGAATAGATTGTATCTACTTAGGCAATGGTTAGCTCAGTTCAGCCCTGTCTACTCAACTCCTCTGGTTTGCAATTTTACCATGAGACACATAACCTACTATATTCTCACCTCAGCTTGGAGCTCTTATCTCAGGCCATAATGTCTCCACCTTAGTTCACCCATTCAGTTTGGCATACATGCACTTTGCTTTAACTTTACGGAGGGCCAACTACTCTTACCCCCTGATGGCTAAGGAGGTCCGATCTACTTCAAACTATTGCCCTCACTTTTGCCTCGAAGGTAATCTGTTTAGTATGTTGCACCCGCTCGACCCTAGTGTCATTTAACTTAAACGTCTTCGCTTATGGCTCTATGCCAGCTTAAACGCCTTCGCTTCAGCCTTTCTCCAACTCACACTTTGATCATTGCCGCATCGGCACGACAACATTAATACGGATTCCTCCAAATCAGATCGACCATACGCTTGAGAATCCCATCTTTCCCTTCTCCTTTCCTTCATTGTGGCAATGAGAAGTGTTGATAGGGTCTTTTGGACATGAGCTCCTCAGGCCCGTCTCAACCTAATAGGGCTCATAGCCTATGATAAGCTACCTTCATCTTAGGCCCAGAATACGGCCTAGCTAACTATAGTAGGTCTCTAACAGCTAGAAGACTCTGGATAAGGCCGAAAGACTAAGTGAACAACTACCTCTTACATACCATAATCACACATTCTAACACTTACGAATGTAGCTTTGCCTACTAACCTCTCTCCAACTACTGGCACCACTCCTCTATAAACATAAGATCATCACCCAATGATAGACTACTTTATACTTTGAGCATTCAAGCCTACATATTGCTCTCAAATACTCATAACTCTCTAAACACTCAACTAACTTAAGTATCGGAGTGGCTGCGCTAAACAACACCCCAGCGCCCCCCTTATAGTGCTCTCTTTTGCAGGCTCAATCACTTACGTAAAGTCTAATTCCTCTTAATTCCAAACTGTTAAGGATCTTGAGATGACACTTATGTATGTATGTATGTGAGGAAGCTCTAAGAATCATGTTAGTAAGACATAAATGGTACAATGGCTTGCCTGTCTTGTACTTTAGTATGCTTTGATCATTGTGAAAGTTTGGATTTGATTTTGATAGGATTGACATGTTTAATTAGAGTTTTGTCAATGAATATAAGTGTTGCGTAGATTGTGATTTAATATTTTTATGAAAGGAAAATTGCATAGGACAGGATGGATATTGTTTGTCAAGTTTGAATTAAGGATAAAACTTTTTAATGGTCTAATTAGATGATGGATGTTATTAAAGTATGGTGCTATGTTTAGATAGGGAATGGAAGTTTTAAGTATTTAGTCAGTTGCATTTATAAGATTTAACAGTATTACTCTACAGTTGTAATGTCATATTTTATTTGCATTACTTTATATAACATTTATCTTCTATTTGAATTATTAAAATTTTTCATCCTTTTTTAGAACCAATGAAAAAGTTTTATCTTGTGTTTGACATTGATCCCAAACCTTTATCTTCTGCTATATTTCCTCTTTTACAAATTAAAACTATGTAAATACATGTTTTCCATAGTTGTTTGATTCTTCGACATTAAATCCTTGAAATGGGGTTGAAGGAGATGAGAATAAAGGTTATATTTAGAGGAAAAATCAAATTAGATTTGGGATAAAGTTACTAAAAGTACTTAAACTGTTATGTTTTTTCATTTTAGTACCTAAACTTTAGATATGTTTATTTTAGTATCTTAACATTTTAAATAAAACAAATTAGTATTTATGTTATAATAATCTTTACAAAGAATACTTATTTGTTTTACTTTAAAAAGTTGAAGTACTAAAATGAAATTAAAAATAAAATTTGTGCACTAAAATGGAAATAAAATGAAAGTTAATGTACTTATTTTATTATTCTACTATTTTACAATAATGATCATTATAACAGAGATATCAATTTGTCTCATTTAAAAAGTTAGCGTACTAAAACGAATGATTTTAAAGTTTAGGTATTAAAATGAAAAAATATGAAAGTTCAGATATTCTTATTGATTTTATCCCAATTAGATTTAAGGTTTGAGGCCAACTGATGGAGACATATAGTCAACCGTGCCTCACCTTGTTGACTAGAGTGTTAAAAATTGTGAGGGATAACTATTTTGAAGGGCTGGTCATGCATAGTAGTTGACCATCAGCCTTTCCCTTGGAATCTATTGACAAACACTTCTTGTGTAGTCAACCGTTGCCTTAGTTATGTGTCTGATCAACCTTTATAAACCTTAAGTCAATTGACTTATCCTTAATAAGGTCTTGATTGATTTCTTTTGATTGCTGAACACCTAATTAAGTGAAAAATTAATTCTTATATGTAAATTTATCAATTTATGGTACAATTAGTTGTTTCATATTTTTTATATGACATATGATTGATTGTGTTGAGTTTGACAAGTGTAATTCAAGTATGTGATTATCTTATTTGATGATCACATGTGTCAAGCTAGTAGATGAAAGAAGTTAACAATATCGCAAACCCTTAAATTAAATGTTGCTTGTGTTTGGTTGAGGTCAAAAGATTCAAGGCTAAGAGTAATCAAACATTACCCTACTGATGGGTAGCTATGTTATCCTTAATGGGCAATAATATAGGATGATGTGATAGGTTAGGCATTAATGAGATATGGCTTAGGGTAAATTGTACCGATTGCCCTTAAAAGGTTTCATAATTGCGCGGACAGTCCACATTTTCAATATCGAACACTTTCCTCTCTCTTACACATGTAGGCTCATTATTTTTGCTTGCAACTTGAAGGGATATTACATAACAAAAAATTGATACCATAAATGACATATATCGTATATTTAGATAGAAAAAAATGTCAACTTATTAAAAAAAAGAGCAAATAAAATTTGGACAAAGAAAATTGAAAAATGACATGATAACATTTGGAATTAAAAGCATCACAAACAAAGATATATACCATAGTTCATTAGTGAATTCTAAGAAGTACTAGTTGTATTGATGTGAGGTGGAAGGTATGGAATTAGATAATTACATGAAACATTTCATAATGAAACTATTGTAATAAAGAGAAGAGCAAAAAGTACTTGTACTACACTTAATTTTTGGTTTTTGTTTAAACATCAACTAAAGATCATACCTACAAATTTTATTAAATTAGATTTGGGATAAAATGTCTAGGTTGGTAGGTGTCATGTGAAATAATATGTATTTGAATTTAATAATGTAGGCTCGATTTGATGAAAGTTGCCAAAGAAAGACAATATCATCATTTTTATTTCCTCTTTTGACTTTGATTCATTTATTCATTTTTAAAGTGGATATGGTAATACTTTTTCTTTAAAATATGATATATGTCATTATATTTAAATTTCTTATAGTAAAATATCCTTATATGTAATAATAACAAGGTTTACATATAAAGGAGGGGGGAAAGTGCCCAATTTTAAAAACATAAGGTATCTATATAGTTATGAAAGATTTTAAAGATAGTCAGCGTAATTTACCCTATAATTTAATATGCTAGTAGGAAGCTATAGCTAGATTATACAAATATTATGGAATGCTTTATTGGATGGCTGTAGAGGATAAGTGTACTAATGACTAGTCTATAGGATGAAACAATTATGTTTATAGCTCAAGTATCATAGAGTATGCAACATTAATACATATACACACATACATACTTAGGTACATGTGTGATGTGGAGTTATGAGCTTCTCCAAGATTGTATTGTATGCCGTACCTAACTATAGGGTTTGATGCATTAATAAAGGTCATAGGTGGAATTTTTTGTATGACATTCGTGTGTACTTATGGTAATTATATACTAAACTCAGATTCACTTGTTTATGGAACTTCCTTTTTACATATAGGTACTAAGGATGATTTGGAACCATGCAATGATCTTAGATCCGACATATCTTATAGGAGTTGGGACAACATTAACAACTTTAAATACTACGATGATAAGAGATGTTAGGTAGTTGCTACATGTTAGTTGGAGTTAGTTTGATCATTTTAGATAGACTTGGTTTTAACCTTGATGAGTTGGATGGATTTATGGTTTCTCTAGCTTTGGTTGCTGTTATTGATTTATAATTTATTATGTGAATTTAAGTATAACCATATGAGCTAATTATAGATGTAATATTTTGTGATGTTTCCCTCACGAAGCTTGGTAGTTATATGTATACTGGACTTGAGTTATAAGTACTAAAGGAATAAAAATGATTATATAAACAAATAACTTCCCAAATAACTTCTTAATACCTACATTGTCAAATAACTTTGATATACTCCGCTTCTCTAAATAGCTTCTTTAAACCTCACTTCTCGGAATATTAACCTTGAAACTTCCATGTCTTTTATTTTATTTATCTATTATATTCACATAATATTACAAATTGAAAAAACTATAAAGACATCAAAATGATTATGAGGCTTAAATAATATAGATACGCTTGAACCTTTATAAATTCATGCAATGTTATGATATGTGATGGAGTTCCTGCATTCCAAATTTTGAGGTGTAACAAGATACATAAGAGCAGAATAAAAAAATTGATGGAAAGTTTTTTTAATCATTTGGTTACACTATAAGAATAAAATCAAAGGAAGAAAAATATCTCTTATCTTTTTCCCCCTATTAATAGTAATTTTAGGGTGTATTCTCTAATAGCTCCACTTTTCTTTATACTTATCATCCCTTTCTTTCCATTACAATCCATATTATTAATTCATACACATTGTTATTATAATATATAATTAAGAAAATATTTTTTTAATTTTTTTTTCCTTATTTACCTTCATTTGTTAAATTGAAAATGGTTTTTCTATTAAAGGGAAAATCCTTAGATTTTTTGGGATAGTCGTTTTCCAAACTACTTTTTACAAGTTTTTTAACTTTCCAAGAGTGATTTTTATTGGATCTTTGTTACCATCAACCCATATTATAAATATGAAATGATTTTGATAAAAAAATTAACTCAAAACAATTGTTGATAAAATTTTAAAATATAAGTGAAGGAGGTTATAATAATAAATGTTAAAAATTAATTTACATACTAGGTTTTTATATAAAAAACTTGTAATATATTCATGATAATATATTGATGATACTTTATTTTTAGTATGATTATATTTTATATAAAATTCATGTAAAATAATGGAAAATTATTTTCAATATATTTTTGTAAATGCAACCAAACACATGAAAACGTACCATTTTCAAGAAAAATATTTGCTATTTGCAGTAGAAAATATTTGCTATTTGCAAGAGATTTTACTTCCTCGAATCAAATGGACATTAGTGAATGATAAGAAATGATAATAATTTTATCTATATGCATGTTATCGTACAATGGGTAGAGATCTATGATGGCAAGTTAGGTTCATGCCTCATCTATATTATTAAAGTAAAAAAAGGCATTAAGTAACTACTCTCTATAAAATTACTATTTAGATATTCAATTCAAAACTATATAATAAAAAAAAAGCAACACTAAAAATATTATAAATATATTATAATATGGATAAATTTGATATTTTTCGTAATTTCTCTTTCTATTTCCATGATAGTCTAAATAATAGTTACCGCCACTCTTTTACTTCGAACTCCAATCTAACTCTTATATCGTATATCTATCCTATATAATTTTTGACTTTCATATAAATTTAAAATTATACACATTTATAATCACTTAAAACTTTTTTATTTATCTATTATTTATCATATTAAGCAAAAATATTTATTTGTATGATTATTTTTTATACATTTTCATAATAATGGATATCAAATATAACCAAATCGTCAATTATTATACATGTCCGTTATTCATTCAAAAGAAAAAGGAAAATTTTTATTTTTATAAAAGTTTTTTATATGTGATTGATTTATTTTATTTTTTCTTAATAAATTATTTTATTAAATCATTTATTTTTTTTTAGTATCCGTAACCTGATTATGGGATCTGCTAGTTTTATATTAAACAAAAACAGATTGAGAGTTTATAAAATTAAATAGTGATTATAAATAATCAGTTAATGTTGGTGTTGCGGTTGCGTCTTCCACATTATGGGCCATATACTTGTCTGATACTTTGATTCCTTATATGTGTTCGCAATTTTATTGGATTTGTATTGTTGTGTTATGCTCGAAATCGTAGACTGAATGATAGGAACGCTAAACAATTCACGTGGCGTATTCTGTTATCTGTGCTTTATTATCGAACTTCAACTTGTTACGGTTACGCACACACTCCTACCTATCTCCTGGTATGTGTGTCCCAAAGCCTTGGTCCATACCCATAGCCATCTATGCTCTTGTTAGGAAGGCAGGCACGGCGCATGTTTGCTGGAAGATCGTCAAAACTATCCAAAAGTAAGAGAGAGAAACAGAGAAGACAGTAAGAAGCAAAAAACGGAAAAAACCAATAGACACCATGATATAAATTGATGATACTCATAACATGAGGAAAAGAATCATCCTTGTACTGCAATATAAAAAAGCACCCTGAAAACACATACACATACACATACACACTTTCTTTTTTCTTTTCACTTTCTTTCTATAATTACCAAATTCACCCCTTTTTTTTCGAATGCCCATTTTGGAATTATTCCAATCCATATACTTAAAGGGTTCTTGATTTACCCTTTTTGATTCTGCTCAATGTGGAATCTTGAAACCCGTTAATTAGGGTTCCCACGTATTGTAGTTCCTAGATCCGTAATTCTTTGATAGCAAGACGTGATTTTTCGTTTTTGGGTTCGTTTTTAATTCTTCAAAGTTTCAATCTTGATGGTTTTTGGGTAGCTGAATTTGAGGGCTGCAATCAGATTTTTGGAGGGTTGGTGTTGCAATTAGTCAAAATGGGCGTGTGAAGTTGGGGAGAAGTTTGTGTTTCGGGGAGGGTGAGGTTTTTAGGTGTAGTTTTTTTCGAATTAGGGTTTGTGTGATTTTCCTCCATGGAGCGAGTTGTTGGGGGTAAATTCAAATTGGGTAAAAAGATAGGAGGTGGATCTTTCGGTGAAATTTTCATAGGTAAGGTTATGCTATTTTTATCATGTTCATATAAAAGCTTCTGTCTTTTGTTTCCTTTCCTGTCCTTGCTTTCTTTTTTTTTTTTTTTGTTCCCTCATTTTTTGGGTTTGAAGGTATGCGATGTTTGACTTTTGTGCTCGATTGATGCAGGCGTTAACTTAGAGACTGGTGAGGAAGTTGGTATTAAATTGGTACGTCCTCTCAGCTTATTTTTCCTTAATTATGTTGCTGAATCTTTTGTTTAAGCAACAATTTGTATATTGAGAATTAAGTAGCAAGTGTTATGCTTGTAGCAGTTTCTATTCTACACTAGGGTTATTCTGTCATTTTCCATGGGGATACATGGAATTCGTGTGCTTTTGAGTCTTAAATTTCAATGAATGTGAACTGTATCGGATACATCAAAGATGTTTTGACTTTAGTATCAGGTTTTTTGCATATATTTTCAGTTATTTCATACATGTTGTGTTTTTCTGAGGGAGATAAAACTTCAAATTATTTTGCCTCAGTCATTCTGGTGATGACAGATTTCATGGTTGAGTTTCAAGAGAGAACAGTGCTTTCTCCTTTTTTCCCTCACTTTCTCTCAATTTTTTTTTTTTGGGGTGGGGGCTTGAATTCACGGGTCCTTGCATCTTGGGTCTGTATTTTTTGGTGGGAACTTGTGCATTTTTTGTTATGGTGAGAAAATTTTGTTCAGTGATTTTAGCCAATTAGCTACTTCCAGGCATAACGAAACTCTTTGCGCATGCTTGGTCTAGTGTTTTAAGGTCTGAAACTCCTTGCTTGAGGTCTTGGTTCAAACCTCACCAAGGCTATTTCTATGGATCACTTGGACATAGTAAGCTATAATCAATTAGTGCATGGGTCTTGTTTGGTTTTTTGTGTGGCTAGACGTTCTCGGTCCTGCAATAGCAGTGTTCTGCCTTTAATGAAAATGGGAAAGAAAAAGCTGCATCCTACATTCTGTTGATGAACATGCTGACAGGGCGATTATAATTATTGAAATTTCTAGAATGACAATTTTCTCTATTTTAGGGGCTCTGTATTTTGGAGAGCAAATATATTTGGTGCATTCTTGTGAAGAACCCTCAAGAGCTTTGAGCAAAATATAGAGTGATGAGTGTTTTGTGTAGGAATAGACTATCAATGAAATTTTCTATCCCCCGTTCCTTGAGTTCAGTGGACTGGGATTCAGATGGTTGCATGGATGATTAATCTCAGATTTTTTGTTCCTTCGTTTCAATCCTTTTATAACTTTTTGTCCAAAAGCGGGAAAATAGAAGGAAAAACTTTGAATCTTCCTAAAAACTTGATGATGAAAAATGTAGATTGACGTGATCTTCTCAAAGAATGTGTAATGCTCGATATTGATTATTTTGAAAGCTTCTTTAAGTACTTCTATTTTGTTTACTCTCAACTTTCGTGCCCATTTTCCCATTCTTTTCAGGAATCAGTGAAGACAAAACATCCGCAGCTTCACTATGAGTCAAAGTTGTATATGATTCTTCAAGGAGGAAGTAAGATCTTGTTGTGTAGTGATGAGGTCTTTTGCTGAAATAATTTTGTCGTTTTGCAAGTAGTCATCAATCTGATTTCCATGTTTTCATGATTAGCGGGAATTCCCCACCTCAAGTGGTATGGAGTTGAGGCTGATTACAATGTAATGGTTATTGATCTTCTTGGACCAAGTCTTGAAGACCTGTTTAACTACTGCAACCGAAAATTCTCCCTGAAGACTGTATTGATGCTTGCAGATCAGCTAGTATGCTAATGCGACTTCTTATATTCACCAATTTATTTGGACAGACATGTTAGGACCTGCTGTAATGACTATGGGCTCTCTTGAAATTCTTATCAGATAAATAGGATTGAGTACATGCACTCAAAAGGTTTTCTTCACCGTGATATAAAGCCTGACAATTTTTTGATGGGTTTGGGACGCAAAGCGAACCAGGTATTTTCAGTTTCTCTGGCAGGCCTCTTTCTTTATTCAAAGTACGACATTGAGTGCATTTTATGCTCAAAACTGTTTCCCAAGAGTGTGCACATTTGACCATTGGTGATGTTCTTCAATCAAGTGAAAGGTCTTGTTCATTTAATGATTTATATTAGTTCTCACTGGTTTACTAGACGGAAGTTTCTCTGTTAATTGCAACAAACCCCTTTAGGGAAAGCCTTTTTCTGTGCAATAGTCATTGGTTCATGAATAAAAATCTATTGCCTCCAATGAACTTTCCATCTTTTTTCAGCTAAATGTTTTACATAGGACTTAAAGAGTATGTTATGAAAAGCTATTTTTGCTTTTTGCTGTCTCTGAAAAGCTCGATTGCTGTTAGACATGTGGTTTAGTGGTAGTAGTGCTTTATCTCATCAGCAAATGTAGGTTTCAACCCATAGTTTCACTTTATTTTTATAAAAGAAATTGTAACAGACTACTATCTGGTGAAAATCATGTTAAGGTGTGGAATTAATATGTCCCCTGCCTCTAAAATAAGAATAATTATACATGCATTTGTTTCGTAAAAATAAAAATTCCAATAATTTTTTAACTTATGCTATAGTTTAAGTTTCACTATTGTTCAATACTGCTGTAGTAATCTTGTGTAGCTGCTGTTATGTGATGCACTAAAACTGTCACTTTGTTTGATGTAAAGCAAAAGTAGGAGAGTGTTAGGGATGTCTAGGTTGTTATAAGGATTGTTCAAAAAGTGCACCTCTATTATGAAGGTGCATCTTTGGAAAAACACTTTCATTTTCTAATGTGATTATAGGATTTTGTATAGGGGCATTCCCTGCCTTCAATCTTTCACTGGTCTATTATTATACGGTGTTATTATGGTGATTTACTGTACTGCAAGATGCTACAATTCTTTTGATTACAGGGGTATCAGTCCGCAATTTTTTAGAAACTAAGCACCTTGAGGTAGCGTAATGATAGTAGACTTCCTATCCATGATATAACATATTGGTGATCCTCATCTGTCAAAACTCAAAGATCCAGAAGACACTTGATTTACTGGTTGGACTATGGGTCGGGAATGGCTGCAAAGGTAGCTCTGGGATTTTGATGGCAACTTCACCTACTTTGCAGTTGCTGAGGCTTGTTGAGCTGGATAATCTCATTTGGAATCCATACCCCAATGGAAATTTCTTGCCAAAATTGGCCTGTGAAGGGCTTAGAGGACCAACAGAGGTCTATTGGTTGAAGCATATTTGGTCCAAGAGACATGTTGCTCTACATATTTTCATCCAGTGGGAGGCAATTCAGGAGAGGTTCCTGACTGTGGATAAGCTGCTGGAGTGGTGAGTTATTACCAATAAACCTGTCTGTGTACAAAAGACCCAGAAAGTCAAGTTCATCTTTTCTGCCCGATTTGAGTATAACCAGGAGGTATGGAGGATGATGATTGCTAAAGTGGAATGCCCTACAGGATTGTATATTGGGCAGATGCTACGGCTGGCCTTAGGTCTGGAAGGTCAAATCAGAACGATCCCTTTTGGAAGGTGGCTTTTGCTGCTATAAGTAGTGTTACTTCCTGTGGAATGAAAGTAAATGTGAGGGATTTACACTATCCCCACACCTCACCTTGGCTAGGAATTTTCCTCTATCCTGTATGTTCTGTCAATCTACATTAATTTGTTTTCTTTAGATTAGACTACTTAGCTCTACTTAGCTGAGCTTCTTGGTGTAAGGAATCAAACCACTTTTAGCTCTAACTGCATGTTATGGTGCCCATTATAGGGATTTGTGCCTTTCATCCTCTTTATATCCTTGTACTTTATTATCAACAAACTTACTGAAGTATCACCAAAAAAAAAAAAAAAGCTTCTCTATTTAAAGAGATGAGGAATGCATTAGGTTCAGGATAGCAAAATCAACGTTCCCCTTTCTGGGTCTTTGTAGGGCTTGAAACTGATGGACTCTGTGTCTGAACCTTGGTGGATAGACTTGGAAGTTTGTAGATCAGTCACTTGGCCTTAAAGCTTTATATCAGTAGTATTCCTTCACTGATTGAAAGTTTTGGTGTATCATCTATACATAATGCAGTTTCTTTTCAGTATTGAACCTTGGACAGCACTGAAATGATGGCTTACTGAGCATTGTGTTTAATCAATATCCATGTCTTTTTTATGGTGCTTTGGTTCATTTTTTTTGGTTTGGGTGGGAGGGATGTGTTATGTGGGTTCGAGCGTTTAAGCTGTGAGTGCAACATTCTGGGATTGTTTTGAATGATTTGAGCATTTTGTGCATTTATGATTACTTTAATCCTCTAGAAGTTTTTGCTCATAATGTTTCTATAATGTATTCATTCTTAATTTCTTAAATTCCATGACTTGTTAAATTGACTGTTGCAGGTATACATAATTGACTATGGCCTTGCTAAGAAATATAGGGATTTGCAAACCCATAAACACATACCCTACAGGTAATGAGGTTGCAGTTGCTTATTTGCTTACAAGTACCTGGGTTACATATCCCCCTGTTATCTAGGTCTTTCCAATGCTCTCTAGAAGACACTTGAGTACCAGCATCAATAATAATTTGACTGTTTCGAAGTTAGTTTCATTGATTTTTCTGGTTGAGAATTTCATGCCTGGAAAGCTGGTCTGTTCTTGCTTGGCTTATTCATTTTTTAGGAACCCTGGGAGGGATTCAGACAAATTGATACTGGGCTTCCAGGATTAACACATGTTAAAAGAGAAAGGGTTCTCTCTGGTGGATTCGAGAATTTTCTACTCCCCATGGACATAATAGTGAAATATCTCTTGAATTGAGGAGTTGTGTTGATGTGAAAGCAATTTAGTAATTAGGTAGTCTGATGGATATTTGTGGCTATTATATCAATGAACTCTAGCAGTTGATTGTGTTTTAAATATGTGGTGCTAGGTAACAGCTCCAGTCCAGATTGTTCTCTACTTTTCACTGTTTTTGACATCCAGCTCAGACGTTCCCACTGTCATGCACAGATTTTTCACTGTTTTCTCCTCTTATGACTCTCCCCGCTTTTTGATGGAAGGCATACTAGAACTATTAGAATAATTTGTCTATTTGAAGATGATGTCCTTATATTGAGAGACCATGTAATTGATGTCATGGGCATCATTGAAATGGTGTATCATGGTGTTGGAGGATTTGAACTGGCAACCGCATTGCGGCAAATCTCTTTTATATCACTGATAGCCATGCTCAATTAGTGCTAAGAATTGCATCATCCTCCATTGGACTCTTTTTCATGACTTTTCCCTGCAAGTTATAAAGTCGATACAATTACCTTGATATAGCTCTTCAGATGAAATTCATGACATGTTAATTACCATAAGAAAAAGAAAATTCCATGACACATATGAAGTCATTGATTCTTCCATGGTTGGATAACTGGAGTTCTTATATGCTTCTTCATCTTGCCTTGGAGTTCCTGGTTGCTTATTTGGATCTTTCTCACAGGGAGAACAAGAATCTTACTGGCACAGCTCGGTATGCCAGTGTAAATACTCACCTTGGAGTTGGTAAGGCTACTATTCATGCTGTCAGTTACTTGGAAAAGCATTTTTCTTTATTTGTAGTCATAACTAGACAATTATTTTTTGGATTTGGTTAGAACAAAGCAGAAGAGATGATCTGGAATCCCTTGGTTATGTGCTAATGTATTTCCTCCGGGGAAGGTTGTGCATACATAACAATCTGGCTCTTCTTTATGTTTCAAGTCTTTTGACTAGTCTGAGATGGTTTTTATCTTGCTTCAGTCTTCCATGGCAAGGCCTTAAGGCTGGTACTAAGAAGCAGAAATACGATAAGATCAGTGAAAAGAAGATGCTGACTCCAGTTGAGGTACCGTATTTTATACATTTCTGTGCCTAGTTACCTCTCTTTAGTCTATAATTAGGCAAATTTTTGTGAGTAAGAAGTTTTTCAGATGTAAGGTTGTCTATTTAAGCTATTGTACTATTCTAAATTGAGTTACATTTTTCATAAAATGTTGTTCTAGGTGCTTTGCAAGTATTATCCATCCGAGTTCATATCATACTTCCACTATTGCCGATCTTTGCGCTTTGAAGACAAGCCAGACTACGCATACTTGAAGAGGCTATTCAGAGATTTATTCATCCGTGAAGGTAAAGATCCTGTGCAGGTCATCATTTTGTTGGTCTTAATTTCTTATTTTCTTATATACTTTGTGAACTGCCATGTTACTTGTAGTGTACAACTTCCAATGGATATGAGCTGTGTCTTGTCTCCTTTCCTTTAGTACTTATCAGTATCTCTTTGCAATGGGTCCTTGAAAACTTTAATAAGAGTCAACTTGTTTAGGAATTGCTTTTAAAACACCATTCACTTGGGTTGTCTGGCTAATATCCATTTCGGGAAGACTGAGCAAAACCAATGGCATTATGGAAAGATGCCCTTTATTTTTTCCCTAATTTGGTATGTTACCCGTGAATGTATATGGCTATTTTTGGTAACATGAAAAGTATGTTTATATGCCATAGTTGAACAACAGTTTGCATTTTCTCTATGTAACTTCAGACTTAGTTTTGCTGTATTTGACCTTGAGTTGAGGCAAAATGTTGTTATTGTGACATGGCATGCTTCTAGATTTATCTTATCTCAGCATTCTTTTTGGATAGGCTATCAGTTCGACTATGTGTTTGACTGGACTATATTGAAGTACCCCCAGATTGGTTCCACCTCCAGATCTCGGGTTAGTCTTGTCAATATGTGGATGCTTTTCCTTGTCTTTCTTCTTCATATGTTCTATATCATTTTTTTATCCTTTATATTTGACTTAGCAATCCAGCGGGAGAGCAGGACCAACTGCTGGCCCCTCTGTTGCAAAAGCAGAAAGGCCTTCAGGTTTGCCTTTTGTTGTAGAATGTTCTTTTGTTGGGCTTTGATAGGAAAAACCTGAACTAGAATTCAGTTAGTGAAGATTTTACATTGTTCCTCTTTTTTTTCTTTTGTGGTGTCAAGATATAATGTTCCATGCCTCTTGCTTTTTTCCTTACCCTTTCCGAGCAGTGGGCCAGGAGATACGCGATAAAATATCTGGAGCAGTAGAAGTATTCACAAGAAGAGGACATGGGGATCACTCAAAGCACAAGGCAGTGGAGGGTGCTCCACATAGGGACTTGGTTAGTGCTAATGGCATTGTAATTTGTGCATTATAAATCAGCTTCTTTTTGGTTTAAATCAGAACTTTTTTATTTTTTATTTTTTGTATTTTTAAACAAAGGGAGTTAAGAAAACTTTAGGCTATGACCAATTACAAAGCAAGATAGGGACATGCATGAGACCTAAAATATTTTTCTGGGTAAGGTCAGAACTTAAAATATTGATCAAAGCTCCAAAAAATAAAGAGGGTACAAAGATTGATAAAATTGGCTATTCGAGTACAAAGTGTTCATCTATTAAAAAAAAGCCTATAAAGGTGTCTCATGGATACAACATCAGCTGAATTCTCTGCACCCCCAACCTATGGCCATATCTCTCTTCCCAAAGGTAGTTGCAGACAACTGCTATGGCCTTCTTGCACCTTCAAACCAGATATCTGCCAACACCTGAACAAAAGTCAAGAAGGGAATCTGTGGAAGAAATAATGGTGGAAGTTCAATTTAGCTGACTCCAGACTTCCCCCCAAATGTCCAAAGAGAAAACACATTTGAAAATAAATGAATATGCTTTTCAGCCTCTCTTTTACACAAGTCACAGCAGTTATTACTTTTGACTACACAAAGCAATAATTTGTCCATGGTATGGAGCCTTTCATGGAGAATCAATCATAGTATAAATGCATGTCTAGGAGCTATATTCATGTGTCACTCAGCTCTGTACCATGGACTATGGTCTATGGGTGAACACCTTCTATACAATTCACATGCTTGTTTTACAGAAAGTGCCTTTGATGGACTTGACTTCCACCATTTTGTCACATTGGTTCACCTTAGTGTGTATACAAGATAGTCCCTTATCTCCTCCCAACATCTCCAACAGGCCAATTTCGCAAACTTGCGGAAATAAATGAGCATAGGCATGTTTCCTTAGACCATCCTGAAGAATAGATTACCCTTTAACCAAGCCAATCAACTAGGCAACCTTCGGGATGCCAATTATCATACCAAAAGGATATATGACAACCATCTCTCACTTCCCACTTGATGAGGCTTGAAGCAAGAGGTCTTGCTTGGAGAATTTTGCGTCATGCTCAAAAGAATCACTTGGACATGCTCGAAATTTCGCCCCTTGAGAATCTCAACTTTGACCTGACTAGGCTAAAGAATCTTGCCAAAATCTGAACGTAAATGCCAAATATGCTTGAGTTGAGCGGCTTTTTTCCAACTTTCTAGGTCAATAATGCCTAGGCCACCATTTTTCTTTGGTTTACACAAGTCCTCCCTACGTACTTTAGCATTGGCTCTTTTCTTATCATTCCCATTCCAAAGAGTATGTTTAATTTTGGAAGTCAACTCCTCTATAATACACTTACTCAACACAAGATAGGGGCCCATTGGACTTGTTAAGAAAGTAGGATGCTTTTGATCAATTGGATTGGACCAGCATAATAAAGGATTTTGCTGGTCCAAAGTCCAATTTTTTGAAGAAAATCTGTTCACTAATTCCATAATCATGCTTCTTGATAATTTCAAAGATTATAGATCAGCTTATCACTTTGACTCTTTCTCAATGAGCTGGACTAGTTTGGAAGTCTCGATTAATTCACCTTACCCAAAATCTGGGAGCATAATCAGGTACTTAGAGGTATGCCAATACTTGCTATCTCCCTTGCACTATAAATATCAATTAGAGGGCTAGTAGGTAATGAAAAATCTACCTATAGAGGGATGGACAATCCATGACCCACTTTCCAAAGGAAATAAGGCCAAACTATGTGGCATTTTTAAGGGGCCTCCTCTAACTCCAAGAGCAAATTTGGGCATCTCATAGTACAGAAACTATTGTCCTTGAATTTGCCCGGATCCAATCTACCCATATGCCTTCTGCAGTCCTGCGTCATGTTTACAAATGTGTTTCACTTGAGCAACGATGATCCAGGTTTTTTGAATTGGGAATTCCCAAGCCACCTTCTTTTAAAGGTCTACAAATAATCTCCCAATCCAATACATTGTGGAGTAGATCATATAGGTTGTAGACCATATGAAAGAGCGCATTTTTCACTTGACCAGAAATTTCTGGTTCTCTGATCTGATTCCATCTGACAATTTTAATTCACCAGACCAGTATAACCAGATAAAGGATTATAGGTCTTGTGGAATCACATTCTTTCTTTGCTCAGCAGCCAAAACCTCTGCTGGTCAATATGGTCCTAAGGATAGTGCATGCCCTTTTAAGAGGGATCAGCAGAGATTGCTCTGGTGATAGATTGAGATATCTCATCTTTTAACAATCTATCACGTCCTAATGTGAAAATGCAGTATAGAATCTGTGCCATCATCACCTTGAGCCTACACCTACCTCAACTAAGCATGGGTCAACCCTTTCCTCCACTCTCATAAGATAAGATGCCACATTGTTTTAGGGTCAAGCATGAAGAATAGGTAGTCTGGCTCTTGTGCAGTTGTGCTGGTTTATTTGGCTCAGCAATAGGAAGCAGTAATATTGAATGCAGTTATGTGAAGTATAAGATGACTAATTGCTAATGAATATGAAATTTTAGCATCATATCTCTGAAAATTATGCATCTTTACGTTATTCTCAAAACCCCCCTCTTGACTAGCTGATTGAAAAAGATGAGAAGGAACAAACTTAAGTTCTTGTATTCTGTGCTCTAGATTTCTCTGAATTTCTTTTGGTTTCTTCCGTTTGCAGCATAATACCGAGAGAGTTCGCGCCTCTACATCCCAGCATGGCAGTGCAGCCAAGAGACCCGTTACTTCAAGCAGCAGGCCAAGCTCTTTGGAGGAATCTGGTGATGCACGAGTAGGTCGGCTGGTCTCAGGTAATGGACGCCTTTCCACCAGTCAAAGAATGCATGCTGAACCAGAACCCAAATTGGTCTCCTTTCCCCGACCTACTTCCTCAAAAAACATACGCGATGAGCAGCTTAGGAGTTTCGAGCTACTTCATATTGGCTCAGATAAGAGGAAGTAGAACACGTTCCATTTGCCGGGTTGCTGTTCTCTTTTCGATTGAGGCGTTGGCTTCCTAAAAAACCAACGATAAGGTCATTTATCCATGATTTAGATTCTACATGCTCTGATGGCAGAGAAATTTATATCTTCAGGAGAACTATTCTGGAGATGGTGCTTGTTTTTGACAAAACGTTGTCATGATGTAGATTAATGTACGGAATCCTTGAAGCAAGTCCATAGTTCTTCCCCTTTTTTCTCCACTTCCCTTTTCCTTTTATATATATATATATATGGGGGTGGGGTTGGGGTTTGTGTTAGCTTTATATCAGTGGTGTATCCCAGGCTCTTTTGTGAAAACGGGACTGTCCTTTACATGTTTTTTCCAAACTGTTCCTTCTTTGTCTGAAGTAGCCCATATATAAGAGGGCCAACTTCTGGTCTTGTATTTGGTGATTGTGGGAAAGCTCAAATTCTGTCTCTGCCTCCTGTTGCTCACTTTGACCTCAACTCATATTGGAATTAATATTCCAGGCATGACACTAACTTGTGAATGAATCCCGAATTGAGGTGATATGGTATTGAGTTTTGAGCTTGACTTGAGAAGTTTTCTGCGCTGATCTTGATTAAGTTAGAAGTCTTGAGTTGGAATTGAACAATTAAGCTGGTTTATCCCCGTCCTATCTTAGTAATAATAATAATAATAATAATAATATTTAACTAAAAAAATGTTGATGTTCAAACGTAGTTAAAATCAATAAAGCTCGAGTCTAGTCAAGTTTGATTAGGCATGTGAGTTTGTGGAGCAAATTATTGCAGTTTCAAATGGTGCTCGCATAAGATGGAGAATGGTATATGATTGCTCACTGGCCTCCGAATCTTCCTCAAACCCAAATCATATATACGTTTATTTTTAGATTGTTGAATACCTTGTATATTATCATTGTAAGTAGGATATGCTATATATATACCATGTTCCAATGATGATATTATTAGACTATAATGATTTTAGCAAATTAAAACATTTATATAATGAATATTTAGATAATCTAACACATAATTAACCATCGAATCAATAAATTAAGAACTATAATCCTTTACACTGCAATAATATTAATTTTGGGCGCATTGATGGCTATATTTAAACACTATTTTTTAATTATAATATGCCTATGCAATACTACTATTATGTCATTAAAAACAGAATGAAAGATTTTACAAGCTCTACAATCCTGTAACCTACGAAGTTTTATTGGTATAGATTCAAGGATTCAAGGTATAGATTTAAGGAAAGTACCATAATGGTAAATTCTGGTTTCAAATCTTGCTAGACATTTTATAGTTACATAAATGTAAAAAAGTTAGCATCTCCACAATCTTTTGACCTGTTGGTTGTTATTAGACTGTTGATACTTTGCATTATTTACTACTTCATATAGTTTCTTTTTATTGAAGATAATATCAAAATTACTATCCAAACTTCGGATTTGTTTTTTATTTAAAAAAAAATTACACCTAAATTTTGAAATTATTATACGTCATATTCAATCAAACTTTTTCTCATCAAATTAACAACATTATCTTTAAGCGTTTACATGTATACTCAACTAATGAATATTTGCCGCATCATCTTTTTCAAAATGACGAAATTAATAAAATTGACAAATGAAGTGGTGGCAATCCTAATTTATTTGAGAGGCAAGATTTCATCGTAGCTTGTTGGTGAGTGATTTGACCAAAGTATCACTGAGAGCAAATTGCTTCACAAGGTTGGGCTTACTCCAAATAATGTGGTACAAGAGTCAAACAAAGTTATGGAAAAACTAGTTGTTAGAAGCGTTGATCAAGCATTTAATGCAACAATACTTTAAGTAACAAGGGGTTTGTTTATTTATTTTTTTAAAAAGAAAAATTTTGGAGCTTATAAAACACCTCCTTAAGTAGAGAAATAAGTGAATTTGCTTTTTACATGCAAATTATTTTTTAAAATAAGTATTGAATAAAATTGATTTGGCCAATACAGTTGTAAAATCGCAGTTCCTAATTGTGATTTTGCTTTGGTTAGAACCTGGCTGAAAGTTTATAAAGAGTCGTAAGATGGGTGTGCAACTTTAGTAAATCACAATTGAGAATGCAATTTCTTTTGACCATGTTTCCCCGACCCTTCGGCTGCATTAAGCTTTTCAAGAGCATTTTCTTGTGTCGTAATGGAATCTCAATGTAGTTTTGAGAAAAAACAAAAAAACATTTTCTTTGAATGTATTTCCCAAGGACTTTTAAATTCGTTGATTATTGCAAGGAGATTTCATGTGCGATACGCCTATCTCCATGCATGTAAATTGTGTGATTACTTAAATCACAATCTGAAAATGCGATTTTTAACTTCTTTGCGTGTGCTATTATTGCAAAAAAATCACACTTAAAAATTGCATGATGAAAATGTGATCTATAAACCACATTATAAAATGCAAGTTCTTTGAAAATTTACCTCCTAACTGATTTGAAAAAAAAAAAAAGAAGTCACATTTAGTAGATGCAATCTTGTAATGGTATTTAGGTACTTAGTTTGTCCAACACCATTTTTTGAGAAATAGTATGCCCGAAAGGAAACTCACCTTTTTCTCTCCTTGAGTAGATGAATGTGCTATTACTTTGTTCTCATGGTCACAATTCATTTGTCTCTTATTTTTTAAAATTGACAAATTTATTCATTTGAGTTGCAAATTAAAAGTAATAAACTTAAGTTCTTTGTGAAAGCTTATATTTGTAAATTTGGTTGTTGGGGACTTGAAGAGATCTCAATAAAATTGTGTAAAAAGTCCTTTTGAGGTGACATTTGGTGATTATGGCAAGGGGAATTGAACTCCACGTTATTTAGTGTTTGATCTTCTTTATCCAACTCTCACTTATTTTACAACACTTATAATTTATTATTGAATTCATTTGTCATTAGTTCTTTCATTAGAATTAACATTATCAATTTTCGATAAAAACTAGATAAAAACCCAATTCAGCTTCTCTCCTCTTGGGTTTATAGTCTTGCGTTTCGGTTGGTATCAAAGTTAGGTCTCTAATTTTTTCATTTGCTTAACTGTAACTAGAGGAAAGATCATGACACCTAATGGAATAGGATTTATGAAAGGTTAAGCGATAAAGAGATAACTTTTGTTTAATGGAAATAATTATAGTTTATGTAGCCACATAAATAAAAGCTTTTATCAAGGCAAATAATTGTAATTTGTAAAATATTATGAAATAGAGATCTAACTTTTGCAGATTGTAAGATGAAGAAAGTTATATAGAAAAAGAATTAGATGCTTGGAATTGAATGAATAGACTATGAATATCTTGCAATATGGTTTGAATGAAATTAACCTTAATAAAATTTACATTTACTTAAGAGCAAAAGAAACTTACCAAGATTGAAAAGAATCTATGAAATAAATAATCGTGTTAAAGACATAAAATAACATCCTTTAAGGTGAATCTAAAAACTTTAAAATAGAGCCAAATTAAACTATTGATTAAATATATAATAGGTTTTGATATTTTGAATCCTTTAAAATGTCTTGGCAAAAGTTTAAGTAATGTTGAAGTTAATTCTAAAACTCTTTAGTCTTTGCCAAAGTATTAGGTTGATAGGAGAACTATGATTAAGGAGGCCAATGATCTTTCAATAATGAATGGAGTATTAATATATATTTTAACATATTCTCAATCATCAATAATATAAGTACCTTTTATTTTGTACATGCTATCGAAGCCCAAACCATTAATTCCTTTCTTTTTCCTCACCGATCTCCATTGACTTCTCTTTCTTTTTACCAATTGTCGATCATCTAACACTACACCTTCATCTATTCCTCCATCAATAAAGTTAATCCTAAACACACATGCCTTCATTGATACTCCTCACAAACCTTAGGCATCGTCAACAATTGTCGAAACTATTCCCCTTTCTTGCAACAACCGCACATTTCTCACCACTACCCCATTGTCGTTCCCTACCAACTTCCCCTTCGCCATTATCATTGATCTCGCCACTATCATTGATCTCACCAGCACCTCCATGGTTAATATGCCCCCTTGTTGACTGAGTTGGATCTAATGGGCAATTGCCAGACATCAGAGTGCAAGAAATCTAAGGGATTCTTTGCTCTATGAGATAATTGTTAGAATGAAAGTCAAGTGAATTTTCTTATGTAACAAGCATGACAGGGACTGAGAGGTGACGTAGAGGGTTGAACCTAAAGGGACTAACTTCGTGTTAACTTTATGAGGATAGTAGAGTAAGGATAATATAGGTGGGAAGGCCAAATATTTCTAGGTACCATCGATGCAGGCATATACTTAAGGGTTAGGACAGGGCAAGATGATTAGATAAAGTGGATGCTTACTCGGTTGGTGGAGGAGAAGCTGACTTTTTTAAGAGTCATATAGAGAAAGAAGAGTTATTAGAACTAATAGTGCAAATGTTGTCCTAATATAATTTAAGAATAGATAATAAGTTATGTGTAAGGGAGGGGACATGGAAGACATAGTTAAGGTAGAGGTGACGACTTTGAATGTGAATGGTAAGTCTACTTGTATGAGATATTAGCAAGCATGCCCCATTGCCAACAAGAACCTTTTTAGAACCAACATATGGTGTAAGGTTAGTGAGATTACTTACATCGGTGGTCATGTAGTGCATTAACAATGTCGTGGGTTTTGCTAAGAGGCAGCACAATAAAGGATTAGGGCACATCAGCATAGGTCTCATTAAACTAATGATAACACCGAAAGGCTGAGTGGCTAGGCTTATCACATATATGATAGGTGAGTCTACTAGAGGATTCTGATTGGGAGGATGACCAAGAACTAATGGAGCTACGTTTAGAGGAGAAGGAAGGCCATTAGGTTGGCAATGGGATTGAAGATTAGAGGAGCTTTAAGAGGTGGTGAGAGAGTAACCATGCCTCTTAATTTAGAACATCCCCGACCATGACCTCAACCTCTCGAGGCAAATGGGTTAGTCTGAGTATAGAGTGTTGTAAGGAGTAAGGTGTCAACATCATTAGTATCATAGCGCTTGAGCAATTGCTCTTAGGTGAACAACTTGGCACGAACTTACTCAAATGTGAGAGGAATTAGAGAATGGGTAAGTGTAGTGACTAAGGCATCATATTCGTAGGGAAGGCCACGAAGGCATGAGTTATGAGTTGGTTGATTAAGGGGTCAATTAATGGAGGCCAACTAATCAGTAATTGATTTAAGCTTACATAAGCAATTAGAAATGGAGTTGTTTTGTAAGTGGAGGTTAAGGAGTGTCTGCTGTAATTCCACTTCTTGAGCTACGGAGTTTTCAAGAAATCATTCATAAAGTGCCAACCAAATATCATAGGTTGGTAAGATGTTATGGATCTCTATGATAATATATGTGAAAATTGTGGTGATAAGGGATGTACGAACCAAATGGTCTAATCAAAGACTATTAGTGTAATCTGGACCTTTATAAGTATGTTGATGGTACTATTGCTGCACCTTCACACAATATCATGACTCATACCAGTTCTCCTTTATCATTCCTCTAACCTTAACACTACCGGCATATATACTAACCCCCTTCTTCTCCCTTCCCCACCTACATCCACATCTTTCTCTTGCTCCTCTCTCCCATCTAACTCGACTAAGGTTGTTTTGATTGACCTCCCTCCTTCAATTGCTCCCTTACATCATCATCCACCAATTCTCCAATACTAACATCGCTCCAAACCTCCTGTACCCCAATCCACTACTCCACTTACCTCCCATCTCATTCCTTACCCCTAAATGGCTTCTTCCTCTATACCAACCACTTCCTCAACAATCATTGTCATGTTGGTTGTTATCATATTATTATCACTTTGCTTTATTTACAACTTCATAGAATAAAGTTTCTTTTATTTATGATAATATGAAAAATACAATCTAAACTTTGGATTCGTTTTCTATTTAAAAAAAAAAATTATACCTAAAATTTGAAATTGTTATATCTTATACATAATCAAACTTTTTCTCATCAAATTAACAACATTATCTCTAAGTGTTCACATGTGTAGCTGACTAATCAATATTCGCTAGATCATCTTTTTTAAAATGATGAAGTTAGTGAATTTGACAAATGAAATGTAGCAATGCTAACTTATTTGAGAGGCAAGACTTCATCTTAGCATGTTGACGAACAATTTGACTAAAGTATCATTGAGAGCAAATTGCTTTTGCTTCACAAGGTTAGGCTTACTCCAAATGACGTGGTACAAGAATCGAACAAAGTTATGAAAAAATAGTTGTTTGAAGCATTGCTCAAGCATTTAATGCAACAACTCTCTAAGCAACGGTAGTTTTTTTTTTTGTTTTTTTTTGAGCTTATAAAACACCTCCTTAGGCAGAGAAATAAGTGAGTTTGCCTTTTACATGCAAATTATTTTTTAAAATAGGTATCGGGTAAAATTAATTTAGGAAAAACAGTCATAAGATAGCAATTTCTAATTGCGATTTTGCCTTAGTTAGAGCTTAGCTGAAAGTTTATGAAGGATTATAGGATGGGAGTGCAATTTTAGTAAATCACAATTGAGAATGCAATTTCTTTTGACTATGTTTTCCTAGCCCTTTGGTTGGATTGAGCTTTTGAAGAGTATTTTCTTCTGTCGTAATGGAAAGTGTATTGAGATTTTCAAGCAAATCAATGCAATTTTGAGGAAAAAAAAAAGCACTTTCTTTGAATGCATTTTCTAGAGACTTATAACTTTGCTGATTATTACTAAGAGATTTTATGTGTCACATACCTACCTAAATTAAATAAATCATAATTCAAAAATGCAATTTTTAACTTAGTTGCATGTGCTATTATTGGAGAACATCCCATTGTGAATATGTGACTTAAAAATCACGTGACGAAAATGGTAATTTATAAATTGCATCATAAAAATGCAGTTCTTTGAAAATTTACCTCCTTATTCATCTAAAAATTGGAAAAACTAACAGTATGTTCACTTCAGGAGAATGGAATCGCCATTCACCCCTTACTCCCTATTACGTTGTTTAGTTTGTTCTTAAGCCTCGGAATTACGATTCCTAAGAATTCATATTCCTTAAAGTTAAGTAATAAGGATTTCTTACACTTACTAAAGAATCCCTATCCTCATCTCGAATTTTTTTTCCCCAAAATGCTTGTCCATTCACCACCACTAGTAACACAGACCATCATATATCACCACCACCAACGACTACCATAGCTATCACTAGTGACTGCTATCGCCACCACTAGTAACATATACTACCATAACCACTGTTGTTGTTGTTTCTTTTCTTGCAAGTTCATAGTTGTAGTGAATTGAAAACTGAATATCACGCTACGTCACTAATCTATGGTTGGGATAATTACTCTAACTACATACCAATCATGAAAGAATGCTTGATTGCAAGATATCCCCTTGTTTATTTCACACTTTAGATTCTATTAAGAGATTAGGGGTTGAAGTAGAAAGCCTTATAGATACTAATGTAATGAGAGAAAAATCTGGATGGGTTAGGAAGATAGGTCGGTGGGATTTGGAGAGGAAGATGGGTTGAGTATGGAAGAGTGAGAAAGAAAGTTCTGAGTGGTGAGGAATATTAGTGGGAGTGATGATTGTGTTGGAAAGAAAGAAAAGAAAAAGAAAAAAAAAAGGAAAAAGAGAAGGGAAAAAAGAAAAGAAAAGATAAACATAATGGAATGAAAGAGAAATAGAAAGGAAGAAGGAAAGGAAAGAAGAAGAAGAAGAAGGTTAATATTGTCTTTTACTTTTTATTAGGGGTTCATTTTATATTCATTTTTTTGTTTGACTAAATAATGTAATACTAATTTCCTTCTTATTCCATTCTCAATGAATTTCAATTCCATTCCCTACTTATACCATTTTGCAAACTAAACAGCCGTAAATCGCATTTAGTAAATATGATTTTGTACTTGTATTTAAAAAATTAGTTTGTTTAACACCAATTTTTTAAGAAATAGTTTGCCAAAGAGAGGAAACTCTCCTTTTTCTCTCCTTAAGCAAATGAATGTGCTATTACTTTGTTCTTACGGTCACAATTCATTTGTCTCTCGTTTCTTAAATTTGAAAATTTATTCATTTGAGCTATAAATTAAAAGTAGTAGACTAAAGTTATTTGTGAGAGCTTATATTTGTATATTTGGTTGTGGGGACCATTGAAGAGATGACAATAAAATGGTGTAAAATGTCCTTTTGAGGTGACATTTGGTGATTAACTAGGAGGGGAATTGAGCTCCGTGTTAATTAGTGTTTGATCTTCTTTATCTAACTCTCTCTTATTTTAGAGCACCTATAATTCATAATTGAATTCATTTCTTATTAGTTCATTCATTAGAATTAACATTATCAATTTTCAATAAAAACTAGATAAAACCCAATTCAGTTTCTAAGTTTCTTTTGCACTTAAGTAAATGCAAATTTTATTAAGGTTAACTTATTCAAACCATATTGCAAAATATTCATAGTTTATTCATTTAGTTCCAAGCATCTAACTTTTTTCGTAGATAACTTTCTTCATCTTACTATCCACAAAAGTTTGTTTTTGTATGATAATATTTTACAAATTACAATTATTTGCATAGATAAAAGCTTTTATTCTACAATTGCAAAAACTATAATTATATCCATTAAAAACGAGTAATCTCTTTATTGCTTGACCTTTCATAAATCCTAATCCGTTTGGGGTCATGATCTTTCCTCTAATTACAGTTAAGCAAATAAAAAGGCTAGATACATAGTTTTAGTACCAATTAAAATGCAAAGTAGATACATAGTTTTAGTACCAATTGAAATGCAAAGTTGTTTTGGAAAGAAGCTGTGAATGAAATAATCATATTGAAGACATAAAGTAGCATCCCTGATGATGAATCTAAAAACTTTAAAATAGATCGAAATTAGACTATTGATTAAATTGATGTAAGTCTTAAAGATAAGCTAAGTAACCGTATGATCGAATTTAGTACACAAAGTTTAAGACAATTGGTTAAAGGATTCGATCAAATCTAAATTATAAACTAAAACTAGAAATATTAGTAAAAGTGACCCTATAAGTTTGAATTTAAGAAAATAAGTAATAAAATAAAATTATATAAAATTTTCAAATTCTAAGTATATTATTTGTTATTTATCAAAAGTGCGTAAAATACATTTCGATAACTAATAAATCGCTAAAGATAAATTATATGTATACTAAAAATCATATAATGACTTAAATAATATTTAGGAGTGTTTGCTTGTGCCTCACATGTATTTACATATGTAGAAATACACGAAATTGCCTAAATTGCCCGAAATTAGCTAAAATTTTACTAAATAATTAAAGAAAATTATAAAAAAAATCAAGGAAAGGGAGAATGAGCCAAATCAAGTCGTGGCAATAAGAGGAGTAAGAAACCAAAATTAACCAATAAAAAACAAGCAATAAAAAAGGCAAAATGGAAGAGATATGGGTATTATCTTGTTCTAATTAATGCATAATAATTCCTACAAGGCCCTATAAATAGCAAGAAAATTTATAGAGCTCATTTGGTCAGTTAGAAATTGGGAAAATTGAGAGAACCGAAATTGAGAGGAAAAAATTAAGGTTTTAGAAAATTTGTCTCAAATCTATGCAGATAGGGAAAGAAGGCTAAACTCACACACTATTACTACCACCCGGAACCAAACCACCACCACCACCCCACTCCAAACCCACCGCCTGGACCGGCTAATACACTTGAACCAGTGTTGGACACCAAAGAACTTTCGAACCAGGTGAGTCTCACATTTTCTCCGATTTTGCAAAATTCCTTAAAATTGTTTATACTCAGAAAATTATGAAATTTATTATTCTAAGGTTTTATTGTATATAGATTTAGGAAAAAATAGTGATTAAGTTTAATCACGTCTATAAATATAGGATTCTTAAAAAATTAGACAAAATCGAGCATGATTATAATTATAAATAAGTAGGCTTAGGAGTGTAGTTTGGAGCTTAATTTTTTTCTATAGAATGCTTAAGTGATATAGAACAGTGCTATGAAGCCATTTTTTGAAAATTTTAAGTAAATTTTTAGCCCCCCTAAAATGATGAAAAAAATGGGTAATTTTAGCTTAATTAGGTGATTAAATGATTAATTACTAATTTAGAAGTAATTAGATGTTTAAGGATGTTAATCTCTGATGTGGAAACCTAATCCTAGTCTTTAGAGTGTTAAGTGTAATTAATATGTGAATTATGTAGTAATCGTAGGAAATTAGGAATATGTGAAATTGGGATTTTAGTAAATATGAAAAAATAGGTTAAATTGGATAATATAATAATAATATAAATACAAAATAAATTTGATACAAATATTAATTTTACGTAATTGGATAAAAAATATAAAATTTTCTTACATTAGGAGTAAATCCGGTACTTTAATTAGGATTAGAGTGTATCAAATATATTAAAACACTAAATTAAGACCTCGTATGATATTAGAATACTTGAGTTTAATGTGATTAATTTCACATTAGGATTTAAGCGTATTTAGGATTCCTCGTAGTTAAAAACAACTTAAAACCAAAACTGGAATCCAATTCAGAAACTAAACCTTGAGCTAATCATTAGTAAATAATAGCTATATATGGAGAAGTGAGTTAAATTATAACTTAAAATTTATCATCAAAGTATAAACACTAAAAAGATGTATTTGCATTATAGGATACTCTGAGACAAATCAACCTGCAATTAAGTGATTGAGTGATTGAGAATTCCAAGTAAGTTGGGTTTATTACTTCTTCGTATTTGGAGTACTATTTTGGGGTACTCGGTCGTGTGTTTGCAAGTAGTTTTATGCGTATGTTTGCAAGTAGTTTTATGCGTGTGTTTGCGTACCTGACTTCGTATTGGAATTTGTGTTGTGATTGATTATTGTAATGACTGGATTAGTGTGAAATTGTTTGAACACCCTAAATTGAACCTAATCTTATTTAATCCTAAAACCCTAAATTATCATCCATTACAACCCTTTAGGGGATCATTATGATTCTCTAACCAAACATCGATACCTTCGAAAGATAGCACTAGATAGTAAATTGGTCTTTTCCTCATCCTTAGCCGAACTAAGTGACAGGAGAGGAGGTTGCGGTGAGGATGATAACATTGGTTTGAAAGATAGTCTTAGGAGGAGCAGTATCTCTATTGCATAAACTTAGGTTTAGTTATGAGCTGTTGCATAACATGAAAACTCCTTAACCCGAATTAAAGCAGGTAAAATTACTTTGATTTCGCAACAGACCGGACTGCATTGTGTGATGACACTTACTTGTTGTATTGCATGAAAATAATTGCTTGATAATCTTGTTTGTGTTTGTGTTTATGTTTGTTTTTGTATATATTCATGAGTCTCTAATTCAACTTACTGAGTTGTAGTTGCTCATACTCGTATAGATCCTTTTGCAGGTTCCGATCTCTGAATATTTTGAGTAATATGCCGCCCTACAACTATTCAGAGGTTAGTCCTTTTTGAAGCCTGGGGGTGTGAGGATCGGTTTGCCTAGTAGTTAATGTATATCTAGAGTCTCACTAGTAGCTTAAGACTGAAAGACTGGTATTTGATATGCAAATCAACTGACTATTATGATATGATGTATAATTACCTAGGAATTCTACAGTAATGTACATGTAATCATATATACATATTAACTTGAAGTTTTAATATTTACTGTAACTTTAGTTAAATTTTTAATTGAACTGTTTACTTCAAAGCGAGGAGTCATCGACGCCTTGTGTAGATCGTGTCTATGATAAGCACTGTAAGGCCAATTACTATTATAAGATGGTTTACACAGCGGGACTGTTGTGACTCTACGAATTCGGGACGTAACAATTGATAGTAGGCTTTGATATTTTGAATCCTTTAAAATGTCTTGGCAAAATTTTAAGTAATGTTGAAGCTAATTTTAAAACTTTTAGGTTTTTGCTAAAGTACAATGACGATAGGAGAACTATGATTAAGGAGGCCAATGATCTTTCAATAATGAATGGAGTTGGGGTAACTCCTTAGCTCTTCAAAGACACATAAGTTAATAATGAACTAAGATAGAGAGTTCAAGGAGGTAACCATAGTTTTCAAAGCCTCCAATAGTAGCTTAATTGATGATGATAGTGATGATAAGGGGGAGTTAGTTAATGTGACTTACAAACCTTAGAAAGTCAACAAGAAATTGAAAAAGGAGAAAGTTGGTAAACGTTTAAGGAGCAAAAGAAGGAAGTTTTAAAGTGCTATAAATGTTAAAGACCGGGTCGTATTCTGTAATATTGCCACTCCTAAAGAAGGCTAGAAAGCTATGAGAAGAGAAGCAATGATAGCCACTAAAAAGTGATGACGACTCAAGTGGCTCAAATAACAAACTATGTTTCATGGTCATGGAAGAAGCAGTAAGTAGTTCTCCCTTAACTAATTAGATTTTATAAAATGAATTGGTAGCGATGTGTGCTAATGTGTATAATGGATTGCTTAAATATTATAAGAAAAATAACTTATTGAAAAGTATGCTAAAAGATACTAGGAATGAACTTGATGGTTTTAAAAGTGAAGTTAATAAATTGAAAAATGAGAATGAAGAATTGAAGAGTAAAAATAGAAGCTTAAACTTAAAAGTGAAGAGGCTTGAAACCAAAATAATTTTGTTGATAAGCTAAAAGCACTTGAAATGGAGATTCTTATTTTGAAATCTAGCTTAGAGCACTTAATGCAAAAAATAATAAAAACCATAGAAGGGTAAATGAAGCCAAAAATACTCTTAAGACAATAAAGGCGTTACACGATCTTGGCTAAGCAATTCAAGACCTACAAAAGGTAAAGTTGAGAGCTATTAGGGTAATAGAGTTGCTCTGATATGACTACTTTGATGCTTAAGTTAGAATAATAGAGGATCGAGGTAGCAAGTAGATGAGCGAGCAAGCGGGAGAGAGAGTATTTATAAGGAGGATAATTAGGCTGGATAAAGAAGGTGATAAATGTCTTGAGATCTCATCTTTGACTCTAGATTTAACGAAGAATATCATAGGAGTTATGAAGCAATTAACTTGTCTTATCTATCAAGCTCTTCCCACTTATCTTCATTTAAACTACAGGCTAGGCTTGGCTAACTTACACTTGGGTTAGCTAACATGGGCCTAGGCTAGCTAACCTAGGTTAAAGCCCACATTTTAGATAGCTTACCATCAGTGATGTGATAGACTTAGGTTTGGAAACCAACGTCTAAAATAGCTTATCAACAAAATGTTAGGATTAAGTAGAGTTGGTTATACAATGGAAGAATAAGAAAAAGGCTTATGGGAGTTATTTTGTAAAGGTTAAAAAAAAATTGCAATTACCATAAAAGATATGGGTATGTTTCACATAATTGTACACTAAGGAGAAACCCAAATGGAGGAAAAAAAAAAAAACTAGTTCGTTTTGGTTTAAAAAAAAACAAATGTGTAATTAAACTACACTAACTCTAAAGGACATAAGCAAAAGTAGGTACCTATAAAGAGATGATCTCTTATATTGGTAATAATCTTCAAGGTAGAGCTATAAGTGTTATTTCAATAGCGATTATATATAACATGTGATGGGAGATGCATTTAAGTTTACATTATTAACCTTGAAGGATGAAAGAGCATTGCCTTTGCTAATAACTAGAAAGCAACCATATTTGGTGAAGGCGATTAATGAATTTACCATTAGAAAATATTTTTCTTGTTGATGCTTTGAAGAATAATATAAAACAATCATGTGATATCAGTTATAGGATCACATTTATTGCAACAAAGTATAATACCAAGAATCACCAACAATTAAACTTGTTTTCTTGGATATAAATAAGGAAATATTTATAAAATCAATTTTAATATACATATTTTAAATTCTAATGAAACTTGTCTATTAGCACATAATAATAACAGTTAGTCATGGTATAAAAGACGAGGATATGTTGACGTAGAAATGATTTCAAAACTACTAAAGTGCAGACCTTGTCAAAGGTATACCATTTTTTTTTCTTCCAAACCAGCAAGATTTGCCAAGCATATTAACAAACAAAGCCATTGAAAACACTTCTTAAAAGTAAAGATGCAATTTCCGCTTTAAGGCCCTTGCTAATATTATATGTGATTTATTTAGACCAATTTATATTATTAGTTTAGGTGGCAAAAAATATACATTTTCAATAAATATACTTATACATTTTCCTTGCAATCAAGACAATCAAATCATATCATTTAAAGTTTTATAACTTGCAAGAAGGTCACCAAAGTTACTGTAATCAAGTGGCAAGAATATTGGTCTTCCAATGGGATGGACAAGTTCAATTCCCTCTTCCCGTAATAGTTGTAATATGTACGATTAGCAACCGTATTATTATGTCGTATCTTGTTTACATATCTAAACAAGTTCGTATTTGAAAAATCTGAACTCGTGATACGACTCATTTATTAATCACATAGTTGACATAAAGTGTTTGATGTTTGGGTTGGAACATTTATATTAGGGCTGAAAATTTGTATTGCAATATGATATCTTGTTTATCTTATATTTGATATTGTTTATTAATTAAAACGTTATAATTAAAATTATAAAATATTTATAGATATAAAGGAGAAAAATGATAACAATATTAAATTTTACAAAGATAAATGATATAGTATCTTCATACTTAATATAAAATTACAACCTATAAGGCAAAATCTTACCTAATATAGATAATAAAAAAAATTAAGTTACATAATATCACTAAATTAAGTGGAATCATTGATTAAATGGATTGAATATTATTATTAGTGTTGATTTCCATATTTATCACATTGTTTGTCATATTTCAAGAGTGTCAGTTAAAAAATTTACATATGAGTTCGTAATTTTTTGCTCATTTAAACTATAATAAAGTAAGAAAAAATATATAAGATCACTAAATTTAAGTTACATAACATCACTAAATTAGGTAGAACCATGAGTTAAATGGATATTATTATTACTAGCTACCATTTTTTATTTCGAAATTATCATATTGTTCATTGGATTTTCAAGGAAGACAGTAAAAGAATTTACACATAAGTTTAGTAATTTTTTGCTCATCTAAACTATAATAGAGCAAGAAGAATTTATAGCAAGAAGTATCTCATATCATTAATTGAGATATCTAACTTAAAAAGAAATGATGTGTGCTACAAAATGCAAAATGTAGAAGAATATATAGTGCATCTCATGTCTGGATCTAGGAGTTTGACTTGAATCCAGACATGAATTTAACCATATTTAAACAAGTGTAACTTGTTTGTATCTCATGTTAATTTTTTTTTTCATACATTAACCTATTTAAATTGTGTCATGTCATGTCTGGATGTATCATGTCTAAGACCCAAATTGCCAACCTTAGTAATTGATACTTAGCCAAAAAAAATAAGAAAATTACAAGAAGGTCCAAAATGAAAAGACCTAACAATTACCTCAATTTGAAGTGATTATAAGAGAGAATTTGAAAATCACGAAATGGATTATTTTTTGATAAAAAAGGCATATAATATGCTTATATAACACCTAGATTTTTACAATAAGATAGAGTTGTCGAAAGGAAAAATGAGTTTTTCATCAAAATGTATTAAATTATTCTTTTTGACCAAATTATTTTTAAGCTGAGTTCATTAATATTTCTTGCTATTTCTAAATTAGAGTTTTCATATGACAACTCATTCAAAAGGCTCCTTATGCACTCCAGAAAGGCAAAAATCCAATTTGGCCCTAACGGCTTTGTTTTGCACATGACCCTTTGATGTTTATGGAAGTTGAAAGAAATAATTTAATGAATTTAAAGCAGGTCTTGAATTTGTACCGCTTACTTTTTGCACAATTGGTGAATTATCAAAAGTCTATCTATAACATTTAGTAAGAGTACCTCATCTAAAGTAAAAATAGATTGCAATAGGATACCAAATATTAGTGCTGAGAGTCATCTTGGTAAGTATCTTGGATTACCTATAGAATGGAGAAGACTTAAAAATGAGGCTATAAGATTTGTGAAAGAAAGAATCAATGGTTGGCAAGTTTTGGTGTAGTAGGGATAGCTCCATAAGGAAAATTCATTTGAAGGCTTTGCAAGACATCTCTTTTCTAAAGAATATGGGGGTCTTGGCTTTAAAGATCTTGAATTATTTAATGATGCCATGTTAGGCAAGATGTCATAGAGAATTGTTAAAAACCTAAATGCCATTTCAGTTAGGAACCTTTAGAGTATATATTTTTCCCCAAACTGACTTCTTAAATTCAAGGAAAGGTGGATGCTCATCTTGGTGTTATCATGGCATATGAAAGGGAAAGAAAGTGATTTAAGCAAATGGGTGTTGATAAGTTGGGAATGGAAAAAATATAATAGTATAGGAAGATGCTTCGATCCCTTTTACTAGAAATAGATGTTTAAATCTTGTTGAAAGTATGCGTCTAAATACAAACTTGAAAGTTGATTCTTTAATTGTTGTTATAGGGAATTTTGATGAGTGTTTTACACTCATCTATTATATTATTTTCTTGGATATTTTGAGCTATTTTAATATAATTTAGTTGAATTTGCTATCGAATTAAGTTAATTTTGATTTTAGGACTCAATCGAAGTAATTTGACAAAAAAATGAGAATTTAGGTGACTTTTAAGAAGAATTTCATCTATTTTGGGTAAATTGAAGATGGTAAGGGTTGAAGAGAATTTGCTTAAGAACAAAGCAAAGAAGTTGACCATGGGTACACACTATGGCCGGGTTCCTTAGCTATGGAGCTCTCGTCTTGAATTGCAAATTGGATTTCGAAGGTTTTTTAACAAAGGCATGACCACAGTCACCCACCATAGTCATGTTCCCAATCGTGTTTACGTCGTAATTAATTTTAAGACAATTCTTACAAGAATTATTGCGAGATATTGTTCACACTTAACCACCATGGCCATGTTCATGGCTATGTACGTCTAAATTGCTATGATACAATTCCAATTGAAAAATTCTATCCAGATATTATAAATAGATAGATAATTGTAAAGAGAGAGAGAGAGTGAGAGTAGTAGAGCAAGAAAGAATAAGGAATAGAAACACTATTGTAATCATAAAAGTTATTGTTTTTTCTATAATTATAGCTTAGAAGTAGTGATATCTAGATGTGTGAACCATTAAGGTAATAATGTTTTGTGTAAGAATTGTTTATTTGATTGTAATCTTCTTATTTTTATTAATTCAATTGCGTGTTTAATTTGAAATAAGTTGTTATTTCTAGGGTTTCAACTTAATTTATTTAATATTATGTATTGATGTGACGAGGCCAATATGTAACTAGATCTATCACAATTGAAGGGATTCACTACAAATTTAGAGATAAGTTATAGGTTTCTTTTAGAATTAATTTATCTGTTATGTGTGAGATTCCTATTCTTAATGTTGTTCTAAGGAGTCCTATCTTAGAAGTGATTCGGGTAGGATGTAATTAAGATTAAAATCTAATAAAGAAGCGATTCATATTAGATTAAATTCTTTGGTTAATAAAAATCACAGATTTGTTAAGATCCCAAAAGATCTTACACGTTACACTTGCGTTTATCAGTATCTAGATATTCTAATTTACGTTTATTTGGTATCTTTAATTTAGTTTTTATTTCTTGTTTTTATCTAATTCATTGTCAATATTGCAATTCAATATAATTTAAAGTAATAAGAACAGGTGAGTAAGTGTACATTCCTTATAGGATTGACAATCTAAGACTTTTGTAGTTCTCTATATCATTACTTGATAAGTACACTTACTTAATAGCACAGTATACGCTCAATTAAATTCTCTTAGCAATAGTAGTGCTAATTGATGTGGATCTCTGGGTAGATACATAGATACCAACAATTATGTGAAAATGGGGCCAAAACTTAAGACGGCTCAAAAGGTAAATAGAAGTCAAAGTTTAAGTAGGGTTCTTGCACAACTTAGTAGATATGACTCACTACTCAAGCTCATAAGACTTTAGAAACTACCTTGATATTCGCATAAGCTAATTGCCTAAGGTCACCTACTACTATTGCTTACTCAAAATAATAGATTATAGTAGACTTAAACTTGGTAAGAAAACACTCACACAAGAATAAGGAAGAAGATAAACGTTGAATATTCATTAGATTAGATGATTACAGTTGATTATAGACATAAGTATTTATATATCCCTTTTAAGGCAATTCCTAGGTTATACACATTTATTAAAAAGGATACTATATTAATAATAATATACAAATGATGTTACAAGGGTATAAAGGAAATTTGGGTGGGAAGTATGTGCCTAGTACGTAGTATAATGCTAGAAAAAGCAAAGAACACATATCATTTCATAGTTGACAAACTTTGGCTTGGTGATTTAGCCTCTAGATTGAGAAGGGGGTAGATTCACTTAACATGCAGGTTGGTAGTCTAGGTAGGAATCTCAAAGACACCAGTTGAGTTAGGGTTATCTATTTCCTAGTCAATTTTGATTAGATCATTCTACTATCGAATTGGCCTTGGCTAACTTAAGATGCAGACAACTCTCTACTCCAAAGTTAGTTTAGTGTTGACAAGGGCTCAGGTACCCAAGTAGGTGAGTCCTTTAAGGAAGCCTAACTTCTTCATCTACAAGCTATTAGGAGAGAGCTCGGTGAACCAATGTGGCTAGTCCATAGGCTTAGGAACGAGTAAAAGGGCCTTGATTCCTATCATAGCTTACTTCCCTTGAATGAGGATAAGGATCCTACTATATAGGCTTCTCTAAATATTCTAATGCCATATGCTCTTAATGTTTTGCTTCTTGATACTCCTAATGTTCTTATACTTAATGCAACTCTTAACTCAATGCTCTAAATGAATCTCTTCCTCCTTTCAAACTAATTTGGATCTTATAGGAATCAAGGTCTAACCTCTTCCATCAAGAGTCTAAGATCTACTTATAGGCTTTAAGTTGTTAAACAAAGGGAAAGTTTGATATGCTAAGGCATTGGTGAACACACAGCTCAAGCAATCACGTAAACTAGGGATGGTTTGAATGGTAAGATGAGTCGAAAAATAAATGGCATTTATTAGTTAAGCAGGGGCTCGTGCATAATCTAGGTAGATATTCCATATCACTTAGGCTTACACAAATTTAAGGCTAAGCTTGATATGATATACAAGCTAAATCTTGAGGTCACTTGCCATTAACCTTAATTAAGGATTAGATGAGAGTGAGCTTAGACTTAGGTAACAAGGGTTACATGTAAGAACAAGAGTGAAGAAGACAAAAAGAATATTCATGAGTTGCTTCTTGGCTCATTACAATGAGGGTATTTATACAACCCATTTAGGGCAACTATTAAGTTGACACATTAACTAAAAAGGATTCTAAGTTAAATTTAATATGTAAGATGTGTACAAAGCTAATGACAAGAGGAATATGCGCCTGTAAAATAGTATAATGTTAGAAAAGTGAAGGATATATATTGTTAGATGATTAGCAGGGGTTCTAACATTGTAAAATGTGTTTTACACAACTTAGTTGTTGGTCGAGGTAGGACAAACAGCTCAAGTTCCTAGATGAATAGCTCTCAAACACCTCGATTAAGCTACTAATTAGGATGGCCGAGTCGTTTAGGTTAGCCTTCTTTACTTGAAAGGTAATATAATACTGATATGAGCTTAAGTACTCGGACAGGTTAGCCTTTGGGAATTTTTCTTTTCTCCTCTATGAATTACTGTGAGAAAGTTCAACAAACTAAAGCAGCCAATCCATAAGCTTAGTAATGGGTCAATGGGCTTTGATTCCTATCAAATTTTAGGGAAGATATTAGGACAACTAAGCAAAAATAGCTAAACAAGCTCGAGCCAATTCGATCTATTAGCTCTTCAGCAAGGTTTTGTCTAAGCGTTCTAACTTTCTATGTAAGAGGCCTATCGAACTTACTCCTCATAACAAGTACGAGTTGTTGAGCTAAGACAATAATGGAGGGAGGTTACCAACCTTACTCAGACTTAGCATAATGCCAATTCCATCCTATTTTTCCAATTTGCCCTAATTGTTCCCTGCTACCAGTTCTGGCCTTTGCTTAAAACGTATAGCTTTACTTGTACAACTTCAGTATTTTATTGTATTGCCCTTGTGGGTTACTCTTTAGCATTTAAGACCTTGTACATATTATAGTTTCACTACTAGGGTTTTGAAACTTGTATAAATAGTTCACTTATATTAGTAGTAGCCATTATTATGAAAATTGATCTCTATTACCTAACAAACTTTTATTTTATTGAGTTACTAGTTTTGTCCGCGATTATTAAGTAATGTATTCCTCTTTAATCATCTTATGTTCTAAGTAATGATTGTTAGTGATTTCATTAAGAGATAGCGTGTGTGATATCTATTTCCTTTTGGAAACATGATTCAGTTTGGTGTTTATGAGTAGCATCATACCCTATTCCCAATCCAAACCTCTCTAGTATTTGTAATTGGTGGGTTGTATCTAACTATATTCGCATTCATTCCCATTTACCTTACTATTTTACACATGTAAAACACCAAAAATCTAAAACACATTTCCTTTGTTCTTCCTCTTGTTTTTACACTCAACTTCAACCTTGAACCAACCAACTAATTTTGATGGAGACTCTAGATAGATGGAGCTAGCTACTTAGACCAAACAGATTATTGAGGTGCAAGTTGCTTAAATCAGGTAGTTAATAAAGGGAGTAGGTTGCTTAAATCAATCTATTGATCGATGAGAGCAATATGCACAATTGTGAAATGATAACTACTTAGCAGCAAACTCTCCACCAGCTCTCTTATGATGTCTATAGTCTTTATCAAGCATCAGGCTAGGACTATATTTACTACCACCCCCACCTTATGCTTAAGAATTTTTGTCCTTTACTTGTTCTATGAAATCTTTTAACTCTTTAACTTTGTGTCGTCTCTTAATATATATGTTCCATGACCTCCTAACTTTCTATAAATAATGTGGATTTATCTTTCATTCATATAGCTAGTTACTTTTCTCTTTCTTTCTTTAACTTGGTTAATGTTTGGTTCATGTAATGTAGCTTATTGTCTTAATTATTCTCTATGGTGATGTGGGGGCTATGATTTGGTTGACTCTCAGTATATGGAGTTGTCATGGTTGTGGTTGATGAAGCTATTGGTAATGAGTTGGAAACTAAAGTTATGATTGTATACAGTTGGATTAACAGCCTTGTTAGTGATTAATTAGTAAAGTTGCATATGGTGGTGTATATTTATCTTCATTACGTTCGTGTTTTGCACTTGTACGTTGTCCTTGCACTTGAGTGATGCTTGTAAGGTTGTTGTAGTTAGTCAGGATTGGCCTTATGTTGGAATTTGTGAGAAGTTTGTTAGTTTGTTGTGGCTTATTATTAAGCTTACACTTAGTTGTATCACTTTTTTTTTTCTACTCTTCTTCCTCCTCACCATCTAGCATTGAACTTGTTATTTGATGAGACTAAATGGGGAAAAATGGAGCTTATTAAGAATGAATCTTCATGAATGTGTATTCTATTAAAAAACTATTATTACTTGTAAATTCTTTTAATGAGAAGTTGAGTTAAGTTTAAAAAACTTTCTCGATAAACATGTATCATTCTTACAAATTCAAAAGAAAAATTCTTGATTAAGTAGGATTGAAAGGGAGTTGTTGAAAATTATTTTATCTATATAAAAATGGGAAGATTGTTAAACATAAAGTTATAGTTATGATTTTAGAGGAAAATAAATAACTTTTTCTTCCTAAATATTCATCAACAACTTCTAGGAGATGAGAGTTTCGACCTATAAGTAAAAGATGAAATGGCTGGGATGAAGGTTTTTCAAGTTAATAACTACAATTCCCTGAATTTTCGTGAGTAATTGCCCAATTAGCATACTCATTTGCATTTCATTTCACTAATGAAAGATAACAAACATCAAAAGATTTTTTGAAAGCATATATCAAGGAAATATTATGAGTTCTCTAAGATGAGAATACTCTGTTAGGCAACCTAGTTATAACACAATTTAAAATCTATTTCAATTTGGATGCTTATGAAGTTTCTTCTTTTAGCAGTTCAGAGGCCTTTTTGAATAATTAGAGCTTTTACTACCTTGGCCGAATCCACTTGACACTCCATGATGACCCTTCAAGAAGTACACCACTTGAGTCACTACATATCACTCTAAGTCTTACGCTATTACTAGCAATACTTAAAGCTCCATTCTAACTGGCCTTCGTAGTGTGCTCTTGCTAGTGGTATCTATTCATTAATCTCATCACTTCTCCAATCTATATTCTACCTCTATTACACAATATTATTCTACAATACGTTGTTGTTTACGTCGTGAGATGCTCTCATCTTGTTATATTTGATGCATTTCTCTTTTAACCACATTAACATCATTCGATGGTGCTCTAGTTAAGGTGGTTGATGGCCTATTGCAATCTACAATCTTCCTTTGTTGTACACATATAATATGCAACAATCTATTGTGTGCATCATGAGCTGCTCTTATTGCTTCTTCCTTGATTTTATCTCTCTTTTGATTACATTAATAATTGCAATAGGAATTGGCTTTTTGTTATTAAAAACACAATTATTTCTATGAAGTCAAATATGCCATAAAATTAGCGCAACCTTTGAAATAAGGACAACATCTCCTTTTTTCTCAATATTGCAATCAACTAAAAGATTCACAAGCTATTTATCCACTTATCATGTGTCAATAAACTTAGTTCTTATAGCATAAATAACAAACCAAATTGGAACAAACCGTGTACATTGAAAAAAATAAGTGTTTAGTTGTCACTTCAAAGTTGCAATTAAAGCATGATGAAGTTGGACTTACTTTTCGTTAAAAAAATATTATTAGTGGTTAACAAATTCAAACATAGTTGTCAACCATGATGTTTCCATTTTGAAGCACAATCACTTCCCTAAATTAACTTTCATAGCGTCTTATCAAGAGAGAAAGATGTACAAGGATAAGCTGAAAGTATAAAATTCATTCCATTCAATAGATTAATATCCAGACTTTATTGTATAAGCTCCTCTTCATTCTAAAGGTTAAATAATACTACCATTGGTTGGGTTAAATGAGATAGTAATATTTTTAATTGATTCCTTCTCTTCATTAGAGAGCATATGATTTACATATTGTAAATTCCAACTTAGAGTGACAATCCATGAAATCTTTAACCTTGAGGTTTTGTAGGTTACCATCTAAAGGTCTAGGTGCTTGTTTGCAACCTTTTATAAAGGGAATCCGTTACTCAACCAAACTTCAACTCCCTTCTACAACATGCCACAATGTCTTTTTCAATAGCTTGTTTCCCACCAAGAATACTTTGCTAGGCCCAAGACACCTTTCTCTTATTTTAAAGCTAAGGAAGTTGGTGTTTGGGAAATAAATACTTTTCAAGAAAGTAACCTATGAATTCTTTAAAATTTACCATGCCTATTTTCTTAATAAAGGTTTATTAAATGATTGCAAGTTTCTAAAGCCAAGGCCTCCTTTAAATTTGATTTTCTAAATTTTCTTATCTTTTTCAGTGAATTTTATTCCTTCAATTGGATTCACCTTACCAAAATTTAGTTATTGTTGAACCAAAGGTTCATTAATTGATTTTGTTGAGAATAAAATAAAAGTGAATGATTAAATTAAATTTCATTTGATTATATTGAGTTAATTGAATAAGATCAACGAATTTACTTAATAATTAAATACATCAATTGACTCTACAAGATATTTAATATTTTGAGTGTTGATAAAATAATCTTGAAATTAGATTGTAAAGTGTAGTTGTTCGTTATGTGTTAAAAGTATTTATAGGTGATACTTGACCTATTGGCATGATGGCTTAAGAATGAACTAAGCTGACGGTGTAAAGCCTTGGATAACAAAAGGAAGAACTCCCTGATTATGAAGAGCCGGCATACCGGTTCACTTGCTGGTATTCATGTTGGTAGTGCAATTTGTTACCGGCTTGCTGGTAAGGGTAAGGTATTAACATATTAGTAAGTCTGATACAATTAGCCGTTGAAGCATTTAATGCATTGTAATGGGAAAGCTTAAATGAGATAATATAAATACTCAACAACCCAACTAAGAAAATGGGAGAATTGATTTTTTGTTGTAATATTCCAATATTCTTTTGTGCCCTTATTATCTATTATTCTTATTGTCTCGTGTATCCTAATTTACTAATATTAAGAGAGATTTGAATGTAGTACTTATCAGCTATTAGTTGCAAAGTATTGAGAGTTGAAAGCATTACAGTAATAATCCTTGAGATTGAATTTTGTGTTATGAGTTGAGATTGTGATTTGTATTGAGAATTATAAGTGAGAAACTTGTGTAATCAAGTTTGTGGTTGTGTAGCTCTTAGAGCTTGGATTGAGAATCAGTAAAGTGGTGTGAAGTTCTTGATTGGAGGCATTGTGTATCTGTAGAGAGTAGGAAGTGGTCTGAAGTCTACGTTAAATCCGGGCTTGATCTTCTTTATCCCTATCTCTTTTAATTTCCGTACTTATTATTGTTTTATCATTATCTTGATTATGTTGATTGTTACTTTTAGTGCTTAATTTAAAAAAGAATTGCAATTTGTCCTTAAAACTCAATTCACTTACCCTCTTGAGTTTAGCCTAGTGTTCTTCAGTTATTGTGCTCAACACTTCTCTATACCATTTTTTAGGGAAATGAAAGACACCCATTAAGTATGTCAGAAGAGCATAAGCCATAACCTTAATCATCCCCTCTTTCCCTCATGTTGACAATAATATATTTTTTTACCCTTGAAGCGTAAAAGCTATTTTATCCTTAATAGATCCAAAACTTTATATTTGTACCTTCCTCAATTTGATGGTAAGCCTAAATAACTACTTGAATTATTTTGAAAATTGATTTCTTCAAATTGCATAACAAGCTATTTTGGTATCCTTGAATGCAAACCTACTAAAGCAAAGAGATGATTTATGAAAATTAATTTTTTGCCTAAAGGCTGAAAAATACACATTAAAAATTTGCATCAAACCTTATAGATCTGAATAACTAGCTTTAAGAAAAAAATAAGGAATCATTAGTAAAAAATATGTGCATTAGCTTAAGATTATTCATCTTAACTCTTACTCCCTCTATAAAACCTCTGTCCCCTTACTTTCAAAATCATCTTAGAGAGTGAGTCAACCCCTAGTAGGAATATATAAGGGGATACTTGTCTTTTCTCTCTTGTTGAATGAATGTTTCCTACTTTCCATTTATCACCAGATTATACTGGAATAAAGTTATACAACCTATAATTCAATCGATCCATTTTCTAGGAAATCCTACCCTACCCATAACAACTTTAAGAAAAGACCATTTTGTTGTAATTTGTGCATAATATGCCGAGACACGTGATGTATTTTTTAATATTATTTATAAAAAGGTAAGTACTTATTGTATTTATATACTTTTCTACTAGTATGTATTTTTATAATAAAGTCCCATAGATAATTAGAGTATATATGGAATTATAATAAATGTATAATATTAGTGAGATTCCATAACATCATATTATCTAAAAATTATCATTGTTTGAATAAATATCTAAAAGAGACATAGATATTTAGACTAACACATTGTATAATTAAGGTTAATCTCATTAGATTGAGGAAAAGATATCTGAGTTATGCAAATGGGTGTCTAAAGTAAAGTAAGTACACTAAACACGACTTGATAATAGAGGACACTATATGTTTAATGTCATTGGCCTCTTCTCTTTATGAATAAGTGTAAATAATTCATAGACTTGAAACCTTCATATATCTTATATATGGAATGTTATACTTTGATGCCGTTAAATGTAGTCTTTATTTAGATTGTAAATAATATGAATATTGGGTATGGCATGAAATATAAAGAATAAAGTGATGAGTTAAGATAGAATTCATCACTTTTTTGTATTAGGGAGTCAATATTCAAGATCGCTTGATTAAGATAATAGTGACTTATAAGACCGTGGTTATGGTAAGTTTTATTGAGTTTATTTTATCTTAAAAATCAAGTAAAATGACTAAACATTGATAATATGACATACAATTGTTTAATTAGGATATCATTTGATGAAGAGATTTAATGATGCAGTAATTCGTTCATAGTGGTTTCTTATTTACACCTTTTCTATTACGTTGCATGACCAATGATTGTTGGTAGACGGTTACTTTGGTTTATATTTAAATAGGCACTACCTTTGTATATAGAAACCTATAAGGTCGCACACTATTGCACAATTAATAGGAACAAAGTTTTTTAACAAGTGTCAATATTTATCTCACAGCTAGAACAAATTGATCCAAAATAATAAATAGAATCAATTTATTTTTTCACATAGAATATATTTGTGGTTAAGTACTTTTTAAAGATTATGTATTTTATTATTGCCTTTTCATGTAAAACTAGATGAAATTTATTGATTCCATTTTCAATTATTATCAAAAAGTTCATGGCAATTGAAAGCTTGTTCACCATTAATTCCATATTCAATTATTATGCAATTAGACAATTTTGTCAATTGAAAGGTTCATAAAATGAAAAGTTTCTTTCATTAATTTTAGTTAATGTTATAAAATGGCAAATAAAATAGTTTTATGATTTACACACACATACGTATATATATATACACACACATACACCGATAAAAATGAAAATGCAATATAAGGTGATATAAGATTTCACTTATGAGATTTTTTAATTCTAACCGGAGTTATCTAGTAATATAAAATATTAGAATTTATTCTCATTAACTACGTGTGGTTATCACTAGAGGGAGCATGTTGAAGTCCTTATGATGAACACATTTGAAAACAACAAATCAAATTCAGATTGCAATTCAACTCTATCCCTAGGAGAAGATGTTATTTTCATAAAAAAGAGAAGTAATTTTATAATCTTTTATTGACATATATGATATTATTTTACCTGTTACACAAGGAGCTTAGGATAGGTTTTATAGTTATTTGTTTTTGCTGTATTTTTTGTAATTTATAAAACCTAACAAATTTAACTTTATTATAGACTTTTGTCATATCTATTCTCAAAGCATAATAATCATCCTTTCCCCTCTTATGCGATTTAAGAAAATGGAAAAGCTCATGAGCTATGATTAGATTATCTTACATTAACCGATCTGCAATAAAAGTACTTTGGAATGGGGGATATGATGAAGGAAAGGCCTCAACTTATTAGAGAGAATTTTCGATATCACCTCATACGCAAAATTGCAGAAAATAATGGGATGGAATTGGGACATCTCTTTAGGATAATGAACTTTTAGAATAAGGACAGGATCGGTACTATCAAAAGAATAAGGAAAAGTACCCGTTTCCCCGAGCTTCTAACCTGCTTCTATTATATATTCACAAATTAAAACTCAATGTATCTAGTAAAATACCCCGTTGAAGCCGTCCGATCTCGGGGCATCGGTACCCCCTGGCTGGAATGTAGTTTTCTTTCACCTCCTCTCCTTCGACAGGTCTTGTGAGCATGTTATACATTTCCTGAGTAACTACCGTATCAATGTTTTGGATTACCACATCCAAGTGTGAAGTATGACCAGCAGAAAATAAATCCTTGAAGAAAGCTAGAGAAGCCCCGTTCACCTCCGTTTCCTCAAAAGGACACTCGCCTTCCATGTTTTCAATGGTTGTCACATTATTCCTTGCCCTTCTTCGCAATAAGCATTGAAGGAAGAATTTTGTATTTTATCTCCACGGTTGAGTCAAGAGATTCTAAACCTTTGTTCTAATAAGTATCCTCTTATTGGTAAGACAAAAATTTTGTTGTTGCTATAGAAGGTCTTCTTCATCCTTCTAAAACAAGATTCCAAACTCAAAGTAGACATACTATTGACTTCATGATTCCCAGTAGCACTTCGTCCGAAGCACATGTCGTGAGCACGAAACAAATTGGCAGCAATGTTGACTAATTTTGAGAGGCAACACTTCGTTTGCAGCTTGATGGTGAGCGATGAACGAAAACAAAGAAATAAAAGATAGTTTTTTTTTTTTTTTTTTTTTCCTCCAGTGAAATAGAAAATGTGAAAGCCCTTTGTCATCTTTATTCTATATGCTTTTAACCCCTCATGTTTGAAAAGTAGCTCTTGGACTCCATATATCCTAAGAGCATGCATCAAGATTGCAATTGACCCCTCGCTCATAAGGGAAATTTATAAAATAAAAAGAATTATTAAATAAAAAAAGCAAAAATTTACAAAATTAGAAAACTAATGAATAGTCATTGAGTAAAATCAACATCCTCAAGGCAGATCAATGCAAGGGCGAAGTGCTAGCGAGCACCGTATAGAGAGGGTTATGCAACCTTACTGAGGTGGTGATAGCAACCCCAATATTGAAGTGGTCATATCTTTAGATAATAAATCTATAAGTTGTAACCTTTTAAGGATGGTGGATACTCACTCACTTTCACTGGTGAGTGGTACGACCTACTTATAAAGTGGTACGTTTATATCAAAAAAAATTTATTAAGAAGAAAAGATATTGTAATATCGAATCATGTGACCTGGATAAGTCCAAATGCTTAAGAAAGCATGATTTTTATTTTTGTTGTTCATGGTAGTACAACCAGCCTAAAGTTAAGGGGTCACTAGGCATCGCTTAAAGAGGGATACACAATTGTCTATGGGTGGCAATTGGTGAAAGTAGCTAGTCATGGAAGAAACAACAAAAAAATTCTTATTTGTATTGCTTATTTTTCTATAATGTATATAATATGTGATTTCGTATTATTATATTACCTTTTAGGGGTAAAATATTAAAATAGGATTTTAAAGTATATTCTAGAAGTTTTGAGGGTTTAACATCTCTTTCTTTCTAAAGTATATGAAATTAAACGCATATGAATAAACATAGGGGCTTGGTTCACAATTTATTAGGAAAAAAAGTTCTCATTGCCTTATTTTCCGATTTGATTTTAATGATTTATATTATATCATCAATATTTAACAAAATGAAAAGTAAAGGCATATCATTAAGAGTTTGAGTCTAGTTTTGAAACTTATAAGTGACATTTGGTTAGTAAACTGACTAGGCCATTTCATTATTGGGGGGTTTAATATCACAAATGGTACTTAAACTTTGCCAAAATGTATAACTTACTATTTGTATTTTGAAAAAATCAATTTCTAACCTAATTGAAATTTTTATGGTTATTTTTACCACATGAACTAATTTTATTAAGTTTGTTTGCTAACGTTGCATAAGGGTGAAATAGGAATCAAATATTCTAACCACCATAATGCTAAGGGATGGTTGTAGACCACTTGTACGGAGTTACGCAATGCCCCACCGGTAGCAGTTAACTATCCGCTAACCTCAGGGTAGTCAAAACGGTTACTTAACGTGTAATCTACTTGAAAATGTTGGTTGTTTGTCCCATTGGTGGCAATGGGTCAATTTCTAATTCATCTTTATATTTATGTCAGTAAACAAACTTAACAGAGTTAGTAAAAATGAACAAAAATGATCGTGAAAATTTTAATTAGTTAGTAAATTAATCTTTTGAAAGTATAGCTAGGAAATTGTACATTTCGATAAAGTTTAGGTACTATTTATGACATATAACCCAATTTATAACTAACCTTTGGGTTAGACATAGTATATTGCAATTAAATTAGCTTAACCATTGATTTTGTATACTTAACTCCTGCAATCTAACCTTATTATAACTATTATTATGAAAAGGAGGTTGAATTAAGAATTCATAAGTGTATGTTGTAAGAAAATAAGCATGTGAATTTTTTTCTTTTTTTTTAAAAGGACTCTAAATACATGGGAAGGATATCATTATAGAATTCTATTGATAATTAAGAAAATATGAGATCTAATAACTAAGAATGTTTTTAACAAACACTATCGTATATATATTTCATCCTATTCCATTCCATTCCCTTTTGTGTGCATTTCTAAACATATGAAATGATTTATTATTTTAATACTTATTCAACTCTATTTCAATCAATTCTATTCTAAACTATTCATACATATCAAACATAACATAAGTTCTACTACTACTACTATTACTACTCTCTCTTCCCCCACCCCCCTTTTCCCCTTTTTCCCCTCCGATGAACAAAGAAAATCATTGTACTACTTGTCCAATATCGGTATGACTCAATTAAGGGGGTAATGGAATTGGAATTAAAATTCTTAAATAATATAATAAGGATATAATACTCATTATTTTATTCAGTTAAATTTATAAGCAACTAATATGTAATAAAATTTTAATGACTAAATTATTTTTTATTTATTTTCTTTCTCAACCAACTCTATAATAATAGATGGTAGCGGTAGCGATGATGACGATAGTGATGACAGTGATTGGTGGTAGTAGTAGCAACGACGATAGTAGTGGCGACTATGATAACGATGGCAACCATAGTGGTGGTGGTGGGTGGTGGGTGGTGGGTGGTAGGTAACAGTGGCAATAATGGTCGGTGATGGCGGCCATGATAATAGTGATTGTTAAATTGGAATGAGGTCACTTTTGAAAAAAATGTGAAATTTTATTAAGACTAATGATTTTTTGGTTAAACTAAGAAATTTCTATTATAATTCCTATTACTTGAATAAAGTAATAAGGATTTTTACGGAATTACGATTTGGAGATAAAAAAAAGCAAAGCGAACACTATAATAGAGAATAACAAGAAATGAAATTCCAACTCTCTTAAATGAACGAGGATAAGCATCTTATGTTGCTTGACGAGCTGAAGGCAACCTTTGAAAGTTTTCTTCAAAGAAATAATCTACTTGCTCGGAAAAAATACATCAACATTTGGCATTCTTGTGTCATGGTTTAGAAACATTTCAAAGGAAACTTTTGGAGAGATAATCTTTTTCCCATAAAAATTTTATGTACCTACATCCGCTTAGTTTATTTATTTAACTTCACATTCATTCACTTAAATAGTTACCAATTATATGAGATACAAGTGACAGATATAGCTAATTACACGCCTATCATTTTGTTTATCGAGAAAAAAAAATGCAATATAAAATAGATATAGAATCATATGAATGTAGGTCCGTGCTGTTTCTTTTCCAATCCAAACCCTAGTTACCACCATTAGTTGCCAATCCTAACTAGTAGCCATCACACCATTCTAAACCCTAGACAATACACCATCCTAAATCCTAACCATAACCTTCGCTATGCTAGACTTAAAACCTCAATCGAACCAAATTAATGACATTTGATCATATTAGATTGAAAATCATAATAGCTCATAACCAAACCAAATTCATGTCCATATTAAACTATCAATCATATATTCAAAATGTAGTACCCCATGTGAATGAAATTAAAATGGGTTATGGATGGGTTGAGTAGTGACATATTAAAGCCAATATAATGAATGTTTAAATAACACTAATGAGAAACTTTTGAATTAAGTGATTATTTAAATGTCTATTACTTGACTATTAGTTATATTTGACTTAGAGTTTTACAAATGATATCGTAGTTGACCCTCTGACCAATATACCTCGATCAATGACCACCATCACTCCCTCGCAACTACTATTGGTTATGCTACTCCAAACCAATATGGTGGAGTTAGTGATTTCGCTAACTTCGACTGCCACGCGGTTGCACGATCCATGATCCCTCGAGTCACATCTAGGAGTGACCTTTGTTGCTATATTTGTGAGCCGACATGGTCTCTCCATGTCATGCAAACCCTTTCATCATTATCATGAGAGAGAGAGAGAGAGAGAGAGAGATTATGTCGACCATATGTAGTTGGTTCTTTGTAGTGGATGTCGGATTGCTTGGTCGTAGCTAGTAAAAAGGTCTATATCAACGCTAGGGTTTTAAAGGTAGTAAGGGAATGAAGGGATAGGGCACGAATTGCTACTCATTAAGGGTAACGTATTAATAGCTACTATTTAATATTTTACGTAATAGAGATTACTCATATTAATTACTATAATATAATAATAATTATTCCATAAGAAAGAGTAGGAATGTTATCAATCCTTCCAAATAATGAAAAAAAGGAAAGAAGTTTACTTACCCTCGTCCAAATCACCCGGGATATTCTAGATTTGACTAAAGAAAGAAAAGAATGATGACATCCCTTCCAATGAATGCACAACGTCAATTTGAGAGGGGGGGCCGTTGGTTCAACAACCATGATTCAGCACCTTTGACCATTTGTCCATAACAGTGAAAAATCCACATATCATCTGTATTTAATATGAAGTTAAATAAAGTTAAGATAAGAAATGTCCATTGCAATTTCTAATTGAAAATATTCTTTTTTATATCACTATTATTCATATATAATGGCCAAACTTTGTGAGAACACCAAAATGCGTAAATAAGTCTCTATGTCCACTTATATTGCTAAGCAAACCGTTTCAGGTTTTCAAATGCTACACTAACATCTTAAAGAATTGTTTTCATTTCATTAAGAAGCTTACCATTTTATCCCTAACTTTTTATTAGCTTCTTTTAAAATTTTCTGCGGTTTCAATTGTATATTTTTAACCAATCAAAATGTAAAAAAAAAAAAAAAAAATAGAAGAAGAAAAAGAAAAACAGTTGCTTTTCATTGTTCCTCCGATGAGGAACTAGCTGCCTGGAAATTCATGAAGGAACCAACAATAATTATCAAGCAACAATCCTTGACTTTAGGAATTGAGTGAAGGAATGGGGATAAACTTGCTCTAAGATGATTGAAGAGGAAAGTTATAAGTTTGAATGTAATAAATGGAATTATTGAGCTCAAACTCCTTTAGCCATGTTAATGGTTTGTAAGATATATAAAGGTAATGCCATATGTCTTAACAACGTGTAGTGTGTAAAATATAAATAAATAATTTTTTTTTATCTTATATATATATATATATTATTTAAACCCCTGTGGGCTTGTGGTGTGTTTTTTCTTATTCCCTTAAATACCTCTAAAAAATATTTGAAAAAACCATTCATGTATATGTAATTATAATTTATCTTAATAATTTTAAGAACAAAATGGTAACTTCCCCTAATGTCTCTCTCTTCATCTCTATCGCATTTATTACATTATATCTTTTCATTCTCATATTTAGTATATTCACTTATTTTTATTCCTAAAATTCTTAAATTTCCTTAAAAATATTAATGATATTTATTGTCACATGAGTATCTCTATTTTTTAAATAATATTATATGTCCATCATACTTTCATCATTATTATTAATAATTTCACATACGGTCAAGTTTTACACCCGCAATGTGAGTGCATAATTCACTAATAATATATAATTAATGGTATATACTAATGGCCATTTATAGGTAGAGACATTTCATTCTACATCTTTGGGAAAAAAAAACCTTTTTAGTAACATCTCTAATGGCATGTTTGGTATGTGACAATGGTTTGAATGTCATTGCGATTTTGGGTTTCATTCCAATTCTCAAAGTTTGAAAGTGCATTTTGAAGCCAAAATCACGATTTCATAAAATCGATGATTTCGACTTTAATGGAGAATTTGCTTCCATATTCTTAAAGATAGAATCGCGATTTTATTTTCACTTCCTCCAATATGACTACCTAAGATTATTTTTCTAACCTTTAAAGAAATTATAACATGTAACAATTAAAAGAGTTTTCGATAAACAATATTATTTGAATATTTAATATCATTTAATTTCGTTTCATTTCTTAATCATATTCAAATATAGAAAAAGATTTTTCGTTTCAGTTCTCTTTTCATTCAGTTAATTCCATTCTATTTTATTTCCTACTATTCTTTTGTAATAATTGTGACATAAATCCCTACCTATAAAAAAGGAACAAAAAAAAAAAAAAAACCTAATTTGTATGTCCATCAAGCCAAACACACGTTGTACTATAGTATTGCATACAAGAAGCCCTAAATAAATAATGGCTGAAGTTACAACTGCTTGTAATTTACAAGTAACGCTACATGCTTTTGTGTCTTAATATTTGAGTATCCTTTTTGTTCGAATCTAACCCTTTGCATTTCCAAATCACAAAAAAGTATATGGTTGCTTATAAATGGATGCTAAAGCTTGATGTTGTGGTGTAGGGTAAAATTTAAAAGGAGTTTTTATAGTTTTGTCTTTTATTTTGACAGGATTAATCTAACACTTTATTTTATCATTGATATAGTACCTATTGGACCTAATCCATTGAAAATATAGTCAATTTGATGGTTCAAATTTAATAGATATTATATTTATAGAGGGATGAAGGATTAAATTGGTTTGAGAAAAAATAGATCAAACCATAAAATAATTAGAATCTAAATAAGTATGCTCACTCGTTATAGGTACTTAAAAGTGACTTTCTTTTTATATCACATGATTCACATCTGTTATATCAATAGAGCAATTAACTAACTAGAGGGAAGCTAAATGAGAAGAAATTTAGCATAATTGTCAACTAAGAAGATTACAATTGTAACTTACGCGTCAGTTAAATACGAATGGTAACTGATTAGTCGAAAATTTACTATTGAACCCAATATCCTATATCTTTATGAACTCGTAGAAACCACTAAAATAGCATGACCGATCGGATAGTCTCTTTGCTATTGCGATTACGATGTGAATTCAAATGGTGTTTTGGCTACATTATCACCTCTAAACTCTCTTACCTTACATACTTGGGAAAAAAAAAAAAAAAGGAACAGGAGGGAAATGGATTTGAAAAACATCATGCTAAAACACTGGAGAGAGGATCCAATACATGTATGTCATTTTTTTTAAGAAAACTATCTAAATATAAACGAGATGAAATTAATTATATAATTACCAATGTCAAATTTCATCTTAAATATGTTACTTAAATATTAAAAAAAAAAAAAAAACAATTTGTGTCAACAAGATGGAACATTGGAAAGTTGGTATTGGGCCTTCTTGCAATTTCAACATGCGAGTTTACTGTTTACACAATCCTGTCATTTCTCAAATACGAGATTGCTACTGTTTATGATTCTCACAATTCTAAAATGCAAGATTACTGAGTTACAATTTCGACGGTTCTCGTATTTTCCAAATACAACTTACATATTAAATCAAATATCATATTTTGAACAAGCGATTTAGTAATAGTAAATATGTAATTTTTTATATAATTTGTATTTGTTTAATTATTATATATTTGAATTGGTAAACACGTAAAAAAACTCCTAGAGAGAGAATGTAGCAAAATTAGCATATGTGTATAAGGATAATTTTGTATCTTACTTATAATGCAAGCCAATTCTACTAAATATAAATATATATATATATATTCTAACTACTATAATTTCGAGAAGAATGAGAAACGAATTTGAAGCTTGAACTACTATAATATCATTAAATCTTAGCTAAAATCACCAGAATAACCCTAACGTTTTGTCCAACTCACGAGGCTTGGATATCTGCTAAGGTCTAAGAATTTGGTATTACATATATATACGAATTTTCACATAATAGGAATTTGGGTACTTTGATCCGAGGAAGTACCACTTTGTCCGAAGGATATATTTTCTTTTTATTGGCCAGAATGACTAGTTTAACACATTAAAAGTACCTATAGTCGAGTTAAAATTATGTACACATCAAAAGGACGATTTTTTTCTTCTTTTTTTATAAATAGGAAATGATATATCGGTCGCTTATAATAGTCATTCTATCTTATTTATATTTTCTAATTAAATTAAAAAATCTTACACAAGCATTGCTTCCAATAGATACCTACTACTTTTTTTATCATTTCTTACACTATGTTTGGAACGGTAGAAATCACTGGAAAGCAATGGAGAGTGGAAGAAATGAAAAGAAACAAGGTTTTTGGCTATTTAAATTGGAAATGGAAATGAGATGGGATTCTTTCATTTATAGAGGCAAGATCTTTTCTTCCTAGATTTGAGCAAAAATGAAGGGAAATAAAACGATAATGTGTGAAGTTACAATAATATCCTCAAAAAGGAGGGAAATAAGTGGACCGTAAACATTAGGTAATAAAACCCCCTCCCATCCTCTTCAAAGCAGAACACAACTCTCCAATCTCTATCCCACACTACTCCATTTTTTTCTTTTTCTCTTAAAGAGGAGAAGAAGAAAAACTCTTGAAAAGGTATGTTCACTATAAAAAAAAAAAAATCATCCTTTTTTTTCGCAGTTGATATTAGATTATAGCTTGATCTTTCTTCTTGTACTCCACATATGTCTAACATTTTTAGCAAAAAGTGCTTACCTTTTTACGTAAAGGGTTTTCTTGATTAATATGTAACATTCAATATTTACATTTCTTGCATCAAGACGTTCACTAACATTTGGGAAAAGTACCTACCTTATTCTTTGTTTGGTTAACATGAGTTTTCATGTATCATTTCCTTATAAACAGATTTATATATGGCATGTTCTTGTATGTGGATTTGATGTTTTGCACCAAATATATTGTCGTTCATGGAAAACTTTCAAAAATGTATGTTTTGATCATTAGACAATTAGAAACTAATAGGAATTGAAGTAATTTGTAGACATAATGTGAGAACTTTCAAGGATTGTGAAGTAAGAAATCCTTAAAACTATTCTAGTGCACCTATTATTTGCATTGCATAGTACATGCTGCTATGTTTTCTTTTTTTTTCCCTAAAATTTTGTTATTGTAATTTTAGGCTTTGTAACATGGATAATTTTGAATTTATCAATGATGATACTTATGATAATGATTTTAAGGATGATTGTATTGAGGAGTGGATAATTATGCAAGAAATGATTAGTGCACAAGTAGTTAGCTATTTGATGAAAAGAATGTATGGTGTGTGTAAGCCCCAAAGCTAAACCAATTGACCGTAGGATTGAATTTAGAACCCAAGGTTTAGGGCGATCGGTTAAAAGATCTGATCAAACTCAAATTATAAACTATTGAGAAGAATATTAGTAAAAATAACCCCGTAAACTTAAATTTAAGAAAATAAGCAATAAAATAAGAGACTATAAAATTTTCAAATTTTAAGCATAATAATTGCTAATTACCGAAAAGGCGAAAAGTGTTATATAATAACTAATAAATTACTAGGGATAGATTATATGTATACTAAAAATTTTAGAATGACTAAAATAATATTTAGGAATGTTCACGTGTACCCTACATGTATTTACGTGTAGATAAAAATACGCGTAATTACTAAAATTGGCCGAAAACTAAGTAAATAATTAAAGAAAAATACAAAATAATTATAAAAAAATCAGAAAAAAATCAAAAGGGGATAACTGCAACAAGATTAGGTTGTGACAGAAAAAGAAAAAAATAACCAATAGGAATTTGACAAACAAAAAGCCTAAAATCATGGAATTGGGGCAAAATCCCATCAAATTAATGCACATTAAATTCTACAATTGTCTATAAATAAGGAAAAAATTCTCAGAAGTCATTTGGATAGTTTGTGATTTGAGAAAAATCGAAACACAAGAAAAATCGAGAGAAATTCCAGAAAAAAAAAAAAAAAGAAAATTGTGCAAATTAGCAAGGTGAACTAAAACCACTACCCACCACCACCTGGGACCGAACCACCACCACCACCCTACACTAGAACCAACGCCTGGACCGGCCAACAGCCTTGGACCAGTTTTGGACGGCCAGAAAGCTTCGAACCGGTTAGTCATTTATTCACCCCGATTTTTGTATAATTTTGTAAAATTAGTTATTTTGCCCAGAAAATTATGAAACTTGTTATTCTGAGATTTTATTGTATGTAGATTTAGGGAAAAATATTGATTTAGTTTAATTATGTCTGGAAATATAGGGTCCCTAACAAATTGTTCAAAATCGAGCATGAGTAAACCGGAAATTAAATAGGCTTAGGGATGTAGTTTGGGGCTCAAAATTTTTCTGTAGGATTCTCATATGATGTAGAACAGTGTTATGAAGCCATTTTTTTTAAATTAATTTTCGAAAATTTTAAGTTAATTTTTAGCTCTAAAATGATGGTAAAATTGGGTAATTTAGGATTAATTAGGTGATTAGGATGTTAATTACTGATTTGGATCTTAATTAGATGTTTAGGGAAGTTAATCTCTGCAGTGGAACCCTAATCCTAGCCTTTAGGTACTAAGTATGGTTAATTAGGGAAATTAGGTAAAGAATATAAGAAATTAGGAATATGTAAAAATGTAAATTAATAAATCTAAAAAAAATAAAGTTATTTATATAATATTATAATTGAAATCAGAAAAATAATAAATCTGAAATAATATTTAATTTTAAGTAAATATCTCAAAATGTAAGATTTTTACACATCGGGAATAAATCCGATACCTCAATTAGGGTTAGCGTGTACTGAATAGCTTAGAATACTAAATTAAGACCTAATAGGATATTTGGATACTCGAGCTTAATGTGATTAATTTCACATTAGGATTCGAACATGTTTAGGATTTAGAAATCGAACTAAAACCTAATTTAGAAATCGATGCGAAAACCGAACCTGAACCTAACCCCAAACCTAGAATAATTGTAAAAAAATTTAATACCTAGATAATTAGGCATATTAAACCTTAAACAAAACCTAACAATAAGTGTTATATGATAAAATGAACTTATAATATTTATATGAAAAGCTGAAACCACGTTCGTGTTATAGGGATGATCGGCGATGGCTTGAGCGAATCGGACCTCGAGTGAGTGAGCGAGGAGTCGAGGTAAGTTGGGATTAATACGACGCTGTATTTTGGAGGCTTAAGATTATGCTTGGTTGTGCTTATTAGATAGTTGAATGTGTGCATGTGCTTGATTATGGGTGATGCTATGATTCTGTTTGTTGCTCTGGCACATATTATATGAATTGTATGTAATGATTGATCACCCTAAACTGGACTTAATCAAACATCCGATCGGTAATCATAATCGGACATGCATGCAACCTGTTAGGGGAATTTAGGACTCTCCGGCCAAATACCGACCCCTTCGGAAGGGATAGCGCAGGATTGCAAAATGGTCCCTTCTTTATCCTTAGTCGAACTAAGTGACAGGAGAGGAGGTCGCAGCGAGGGTGAAGGCAGTGGTTCGAAGGTAGTCGCAGGAGGAGTAAGGTCTCCATTACACAAGCCTGGGTTTGGTTGTGAGCTGTTGCATTAACGGCAACTCCTCAACCCGGATTAGAGCGGGCGCAATTTCTCTAATCTCACAACGGGCCGGACAACGTCGTGCGATGGCATTTGCTTGCACATGCATTGCACCTAATAAGTGATTGAAAACCTTGTTGTGTGTATGGTATAGTTTTAAGTCCTCCGTCCTAACTTACTGAGCTGTGGTTGCTCATATCCCTATAGACGTCGTGCAGGTGCTGGCTAAGAAGTGGATACCAATTACTCTGAAGCTAGCAACTGCTGGATCCTGGGGAGTGAGGAAAAACATGTGAAGAATAAATATATATTTTTAAGGTTTAAGCTTTTACTTTAGAACTTTTCATTTTTGAATAATGTAATAACTAGGAAATATATTACGGAGAAATCTTGTAAACCTTAATTGTAATAACTGTATTATAATATATATATCTTTCCTCACTTTTTTTTAGGTAAATGATTTGTTTAATTTACAAATTGTCTACTTCAAAACGAGTTAATCGTGGACGCCTTGTGTAGATCAGGTCTAAGATAGCGGTTGTAAGGCCAACTTCTATCTTAGGATGGTTTACACGGCGGGGGCTGTTACGACTCTGCCGCTTCGGGGCGTAATAGTGTGCATAAACACCCTTGTATTGTTGAAAGAGCAAGAGCTAGTATTACCACATCGTTAAAAAGGGGATCAAATTCAACATGAACTTCCGGTTGAACTAAGAGATGATAAAAAATATCAAGACATTATGCACATAGGTAATATGGCCTTCAAGAATTTATGTGGTATGTTGAGAAGTAACAATTGACTTTAGGATACATGATGGGCATTAACTGAAGAACAAGTGACTAAGTCCTTACACATTGTAGCACATGATGTTAAAAATCTCAAGATATCATTTTATTTCTATAGTTCAGGGGAAACTATAAGTGGACACTTCTACAATGTATTTAGAGCATTAATCTCTTTTGCAAATGAATTTCTTAAGCAATCCAATGGCAAGATAACTCCCTAAGATATAGTCAACAATAGTAGATTCTTTTCTTACTTAAAGGTAAGAAGTATCAATTTTTTCACTATAGTAACTGTCAAAGAATTTGTATGTTTATGTATTTCCTCTTCGTTAACATACCGAGATTGTATTGGTGCTATTGATGGAACCCACATTCATGTGAAAGTAAGTAACGTTGAAGTGTCAAGATTTTATGGTAAAAAAGAATATCCAACACAAAATATACTAGTTGCTTGTTATTTTGACCTGACATTTACATATGTGTTACTTGGGTGGAAGGGTTTTGTCATAAATTCTAGGATAATAAAAGATGCCTTTTTTAAGGAGGAGAACTTGAAAATATCTCAACGTAATATTGTTAATTTCATAAGTGAGTTTCAATATAAACTTTTCATATAATAATACATTTTATTTAATAAGAAAATATTATCTTGTTGATGTCAGCTTTATGATAAGAAGTAGACTAATACTATCTTATAAAGGCATGTGATGTTACCTTAAGGAATATTCAATACGTGTACCAAAGAACCCTAGTGAGCTATTTAACCATCGACATTCATCACTCCATAATGCAATTGAAAGAGCATTTGGTGTGCTTAAAATATGGTTCCCTATTATATTAAGCACTACTACAGAGAAGCATTTTGAGTTTGAAACACAATGTGACATCATTTTAGGTTATTGCATATTACATAACTTTCTACTGGGTGTTAATTCAAATGAGGTACTTATATTTGAAGTAGATCAAGAACTTCTAAACTCTAAAATAGAAGACGATACTTACGTATGGGATAAAGATACGAATGATGTTAGATTAGAAGAAATTTTAAGAGACAATATAGTAACATAAATGTGGCATGATTATGTAACAAATAATTAGGAGTAACAACTGAATGTTTTTGAAAAGGAAGTGTAGTATGTATAAGACATTTTGGCTATGTAATTGTCTATGTTTTATGAAGTGTTATATGACAACACTTGCTCTTGTACACATTTTAGCTTCTTGTGTCTTTAGGTTTTCCTTCATTATAATTGTATCATGTGAGAATTCCCTCTATTAATTTGGTATTGGATATTAACTTATCACATTTGTGCATATGCTTTTATCAAAATAGTTGGAAAATGAGTAATGGAAATGAGAGGAACAAGGATATTAAAGGAGATAGTGGGAAACATGCATATCTTGAATAGACAGGATCATGGATGAGTGCTTGATTAAAACTTTTTACCACCATATGGTCGATGGAAATAAGCAAGATAGAAGCTTCATGTCAATAGAATATGATAATGTTGTTGTAGAACTTCATAAAATAAAAAACAAAAATTGCATCAATTGACAAGGAGAAGATCAAGAATAAATGGTTAAAGACTATCAAACCTAACTTCTATAAAGTGTTCGATATCACGACCCGAACAGTATTATTATCATGATAGATCACCATGTAGCATACAAAGATCTATAATCAACTTCCTCATTAATTATAGACCTTTCATACGACACACAAGACTCTTTCCACGTTATATTACCATTATATCCATATATATACAATATCGAGCATATTAACTAAGATTTACAATTTAATTACAAAAGTATGGAAGTTAAAATGTATATTCGTAGAATTCCACAATAAAAATATTACAGCACATTTAAAATCCTACAAGAGTTTGCATTAAGAAATTGTAACTATAGGATTAAACTAAATAAAGCAAATAAGTATTTATAAGCCATCATTAGAAAATTCCCTCTTTACTTTCTGAAACATACAATCCCATAGCTCGAACATTCTTCGGCCTAGATGGACAAAGAAGTGGTCCTGTATTAAAAGAAATCTGTCGAGGTGTAAACTTATACTTAGTGAGTTAATCCCTTTGCCATGCCATACAAAAGATATAATTTAAATGCACAACATATGAATGCATGAACACCTAGAATGCCAATCAATATATGTAATGACCTAGAAACTACATGCAACTCAGAATTATGCTCCCTATAGTTGGGGTTAGATATAATTAATCGACAAAAACCATCAATCGGCTTCTAGCACCTAAGTTTTTATTCCAATTTTACCAACATGCTCAAAACAACTCAAACTTACACATAATATAAACAACTTTACTTTTCATATGGAAAATATACTTTTCTTTTCAAAAATCAAACTCTAAGTCAAAATTCTCAGGTCTAACAGTGTGATGGTTCCCGAAGTCTACATCACACACCCTAAGCGGAGTTTACAAGACATGGCCCTTAGCTAACTATTAGCGTCTCATAAAGTTTAGTAAGCTCGTAAGCCCAGGATAAAAACTCAATAACATATAAATGGTGTATTGTTGCCTAATCCCTACAGAAGCCTCCGCTCCTATAAGTTCCTTCCTACCTTCTACATGAGGTGCCAGTTGGTACAGTTACGATGCAATCACGAGAGATGCATGATTCGTTGAATTCCTTAATCGAATAATTACTTAATCCGATTTTCATGGTGATAAGATAAGTTCATTTCATACAACTGTACATAACTACCATCACAAACACTTCCGATTATTATCTGATTATCAAATCATGGAATTCAGTCATAATATCATACACATGCATTTCCCATTTCCTACATGCATTCAATTCCCTTGTATAAAATTTAGGTATATCTAACTACAATAAAAACCAAGCATAAAGTCATTGAAAATTGCTCACTTGACCATAGCGGATTAGTCGTTGTAGTTTAAGGGTAGGTCGTTTGCAACAATATGGTCTCTTGAACATCGCAAATATGATATTATAAGAAAATGAAATAAAATTTGAAGGCTATCCGATAATCTTTTAAGTTACACTTCTAACTTAGTTTTCCTATTCTTCCTAGTTATACTTAAAATTTCAATTGCATATAACTTTTTTGTTTTAAATCTGATTTTTATAATCTTATAATCAATTTCTATCGTTTTCGAGTGTACTTTAACATGGCATGATTAAATTTTTGAGATAAGGCATACAAATATATCCATTGGTCAAAAAAGTAGTGGTCCTCAAGGTTTGGTGCTCTTTTAGGCTTAGTTTGGTTATTAGGCTTTTTGTTATCTTAGGAAATCTTTTAAGCTTAGGCTTAGGGACTTTATTCTAAGCTTAAAATACCCTTCAAGGTTAGATTTTTATTCTTCTCTCATGACCTTAGTGCTATCAAAATTTCCTTGGACTATTATGTAGGCTTATGAGCTTATTTTTAGTTTAAACCAAAGTTAGTGACTTTGTTAGGCTTAGGGAGTTTTATGTAGACTTCTTATGAGCTTCAAAACAATTTTTCTTACTTAATTAAAGTGTTGGTCAGAAATTTGGTGATGACTTAATTAGAAGTTCTAAGCTTGTTTTGAAAGTTTTTAAGCTCAATTTTGAGTTTTAAGCTTATAACACTTATTATACTTGCTTTAGCTAATCTTTTCACTTTGTTTACTTTATTTTATTGTATTTTTAAGTGGGTTTTCTTAGGGTTCCAGATCTAGTTGGTTTGGTTTAAGGGCTTCTAACTTGTTTCATCAACTTGTTTTATCAACTTGTTTTATCAACTTGTTTTATTATTTCCTTAAGTTTAAGTGATAAATCAAGAACCTACACTACTTATATTCTAACTCCAACTTAACTTCTCTTTCATGAGGAGATCGTTTAGCTTATGTACTAAGTAAAAGTTATAAATCACATACTTATCATAAGTTTTATACCTTAGTTTATATCTCAAAAAGTTGATTTCCTCATAAAAATATCATATAATAGATTTTCCTTCACCTAAAGTTAGATTTAAGCATGTATAACTTAATAAAAATAAAATAACACCTAAATACCCTACAAGTACTCCATGTCCAACATGTTATTCCCCCATCCATATACATATTTCATGATTTTCTTAACTTATAAACTTCCATTCTAAATGCTAGATATGTATCCTACATAATACTAAATCTAGTATACTCATATTTCAATTTTCATGTAGGAGATTCACAAGCTTATCACCTAAAGTAAACTAACTATGTTATCACCTTATATGCATGTTAATATCCTCATGAAAATATAAACTCCTAAGTCGAGCATACTAAAGTACTTAACAAAAAAAAAAAAAAAAACCTTACTCGTCCTAGATGCGTAAAAAGGGTAGTTGTGCACTAAGAATCCTCTTTTGATCCTTGTTTTTCCCCCTTTCCTTTTACGAGCTTCTTATGCTTCCACTACTTCACGATTTAGGGTTGGTTTTGAGGTGTTTTAAGATTTCCTAAAATGATCTTTTAGGTGGACAAAAATGAAGTAGCAAGATGATACTTTTGTGCCGTGAGTGTGTGTGTATATGTATAGTGGGAAGTAGGGGTTTGAGTTGCTTTTGTGTTTGTGAGTAAAATGTGTTTGAAAGGTGAGTGAAAGTGAGAGTGTTTTTAGAGCAGAGTGGCTAGTTATGTTGGGTGTATGTTTACATCCATTAAATCCCTTTTTGTTACCTTTAAACTAAGTATATAAGCCATACTTTAACATGATTGGATGATGTAAGTATTAACAAGTAAATAGTAGATGTAAAAGACAATTGGTTTGATTGATGATTGACATGGTATGGCCTCCCTTGCTCTCCTTTTCCAACTGGCTATGTATAGGTTTTAGGGGAATGCGTTTTGTCTTGTCACTTATTTAAAAATTAAATTGATAAAGTAATGTGATAACTTATCCTTATGTAGTATATGTTATGATAGGATAAGGAAATTGGTCTTATCACAAGCTTTTGATAAGTTATTAAATAACAAGTGATTCCAATTCTCAAATGATAAGTTATTTAAAATGATTGGTTGGTTGGCCTATCCATAAGTAACATAAATTATAAGGGAAATAAGGGAATTGTTTTATGTACGATTCTTTTAGGGTTTAGTTCTTAAATTAATTTATAGGTTATGATTTGCTTCCCAAGAAATTTTTATAATTTTCTAGAGTTGAATAAAATTTACTCAAATTATATTTTTAATTATTTATTTAGAATCACAAGTATTTAATTATTCTAAGGTTTAGGGTTTTGGATGACTTAAGGTCTGTTATTTTTGTGTTCGAGTTTTTATCAACAATGAACTTTTGAATTGAAAAACTAGATTCGTTTTCTAAATGTGAACTTTAGTTCTTAGTTTAGTTGATCATTGGGAATGATTAAGAAGTACTCACAGTTAATTACATGTCCTTTAAGTAGCAAGGTTTACATTTGATGTCTTTAACAACTTAAGTAGTTTTGCATAGTCTTATCTTGTGTTTATCGAAGCTAAACCTAAGGTTTGGGAAGCTTTGATTAAGATATTCTTATTTGTAGGATGTATTATTAGTGCTAATGTACATTTCACATAACTTTTACTAATCAATGAAATATATTTGTATGTGATATTTTCAGAAAAAGCCAACTATGAAGAAGTGGATGACTAAACCGATCATGCATTATAATAGGCTTTAAGAAATATTTGGCAACAACAAGGCTACGGACCAAGGTGCTGCAATGGTAATGAGAAAATTAGAAGATGGGCATAAGAGAAAAATGATGTAGGAGCTTCAAAAATTTCCGAGATCAATCAAATGATACTTGAAAATCAAGTGATATTGGAGATACCATTCCCTAGGCCTTGCTTTAATGTTGATGAACCACCAAATTCTATTGTGCAAACTTCTCCTAATGAAAGTCCAACTAATGTATTGAGTGTGAATGTTCAAATGGACTCTTAATCTTCCATAAAGGCAGGAGGCAAAAAAACACAAAGTTTTAAACAAAAACATACATGAAAAAGAGGATGAGAAGATTTATATAGCAATTGAAAAGATGGCTAAAGCTATAAGGATGGGAAGTGAGACCATCAAATGCACTAGGCCTTGTGTTTACTCGAAAGAGCAGGTTTTTGAGGAGTTAGTGAACATTGGAATTGACGAAGATTTATACAATGATGCATATGATTTTCTAACACAAAATTCTATAAGAATAAGAAGGTTTCTTGGTTACCCTTCTAAGGAGAGCTAAACTTATCTTCTTTGCAATATGTAAAATAAAGGAAGCAACATTTAAAGAAGTTTCACAACTATTAGGCAAAATTGAGATGACCTTAGCCATATTCCAACTCTTTTGGACTATTTTTTGTAATTTTTAACCAATGATATATAGATTAATATTTTGTAATTAGTTTAACTCACTTGGTGATAAGGATCAATGGTAGCGGATCTCAAAACCTAAAATGGGTCGAATAGGTATGATGGACAGAAAGTGAAATGGTTGGGTTTTGATGATGAATGTGGATAGATATCGCGTACCAAGACACAAACACTATTAGGCGTTTAAGCTCGAAATAGGGTTTGATATAACTCATGAACACTAAATGTCACTTGAGATCTAAATAAGGGTTAGATGCGACTCATTAATTGGTACAAATAAAAGGGTTTGCCACAATCTTGAGAACAAGATCAATAAGAATACCAGAATGATTAAAGAGTTTGATCTACACTCGATAATTCGGCAATGCTAGCTCAAGAGTAGCTTTGCTTAAAAAGGAAAAGATTCCAAAATGCAGGAATATACTTTTCTGTCTATTGACGTATATATCTCTGAAGTTTAAAGATGTTGTTATTTATAGCAAGCCTTAAACCATAGTGACAAAACTGTAAATAATGTATAAAGCCTTAAACCCTAAAGAATTGGGCCAATAAATAAAATAAAGGAAAACATATATAAGAATACAAAACTGTACGTTTTATAGGGAAAGTTAGCATGCAGTCACTTGGCATGTCTTAGAAGGAGTAGTATTCGAACCGGACGGGGTCAGCAGTTGGATGTATGGGTTCGGGGGAGAGTCCATGAAGTCTCGCATGGCTTAGCTGAGATACTAGAAAGGTCGGCCCATAATTGCCGAGTTTTAAAGTTCGTCGGCATAAGTCTCTCTATGCTATCTCGAGTGGATCTTACTCTTCGTAACGTGCTCTCTTTGCTACTCAGTCGACGATAAACTTGTTGAGTGGTTATTTTTCTTCCTCTCGTCCTTTTGGCTTCAGCTTGGCCTTGGCAAGTCAAATAAGTTTGCCTCAACTTGGATGTAGTTGGAGGCTGATTCCCATTACTTGGGCTAGTTTTTGAGGTATCCTATATATTCCATTTATATGTCATATAATTGCAAAAATTCATATAAGATAAGTTGTGAAGCCGTCAAAGTGAAGCCACTTTTATTTATCTCATGAATCCAAGTTGTTTTTTATACATATATTTTGTCATTTGTCATATAATTGTTATATTTTGAACTTTTTTGTTGTAATTTTTTTGTTTTTTAATTTGTTTTATTCTTCCAAGAGCTATTAAAGTAAAGATGCAGGGAAATAAGGCTAGTAGAGATCCATTTCTTGGAGTGTTTCTGCTTGTTTATGTTAATAATATGCTCTTTTGTTGTTTACTAATGCATGATCAGACTAACACCTTGTTTTGGTTATGTTTTAGGGAATGTCAATAGACAACTACATAATGGTTCCTATTGTACTACTTCTATTGCTAAGAGGACTGGAAGTGATGGAGTAAGTGATGCAATGAATGTTTATAGCAAACTCTCTTCTTGTGGTTTGTTCTAAACATATATAGCTTTGAGATAGGATAATTAGGGTAATATTTTGGGGATTTGGAAATTTTTGCTTTAAGCCTTGTAAGAGGGAATGATTCTAATAGTTGCAAGGTGTTCCCTCCCATATAGTGATCATCAAATTATATTTCATTCACAAAGGTTATCGATATATAAGATTCATTTCTGTTGAAACAAATTATGGAATGACTTGCTAATTTTACTTTTCATATGTACTTCCCACGACTAAGGGTTATATTTTTGGAGATAAGTATCCATTCATTTCTTAATTTTATTTAAGCTGTAGATGTTGAACAAAAGCATGAAAGGATGTGTTACACCCTGAAGTGGTAGAGTTATAACAATTCTACCGTACAAATTATTTCAGGATAGAAGCTGATATTACAACCGTTATTTCAAACCTGATTTGCATAAGACATACATGATTAAACTGCTTTGAAATAAACAGTTTATAAATTAATCATGTTATTTTTCTACGAAAATATGAAAATACTTACTATTACTTAGATATCTCAAGTATTGTTTCCAAGATTTAGTAACCTAATCTTAATTCATTTGAGTAATAGATAGATTGGTGTTAAAAAAAATTTAAAGTTAAGACCTAAACTTTGAGAGTGTGATCGATCTTCAATTTTATATCCTCACTCTCTTAGGATCCAGTAGTTGCTAGCTTCAGGATAATTATAAATCGCTTCTTAACTAACTCCTGCAACAACATTTATAGGGATATGAGCAATTAGTAACTCAGTAGGTTGGGATGGAGACTTAAAACTATACCTCAAACACAAATAAGATTATCAACCAAATTAGTTAAAAGCAATGCATGTATAAGCAAATGCTATTACACGGCGTTATCTGGTTTGTCGCGAGATTAGAAAAATTATATCTACTCTAATTTAGGTTGAGGAGTTTCCATATTTATGCAACAGTTCATGACCAAACACAAACTTAAGCAATGGAGAAACCACTCCTCTTGTGATTACCTTCTAATCATTAACTTCACCCTTGCCGTAGCCTACTCTTCTATCACTTAGTTCAATTAAGAATGAATAAGGGACTCGTTATGCTATCCAGCGTAATCCCTTTTGAAGGGGTTAGTATTTGGCTGAAAAACAAACGTTTCCCTTATTAGGTTGTAATGTAAATCCGTTTTAAACTTACAAGTCATATATTTAGTTAGATCCAATTTAAGGTGTTCAATCATTTCACATAGATCACAAGAATTTCAATATAAAATGTCAACCAGAATCATATAACCACATCCAGAAACACAAAAAACAAGCATGTGTACAATTAACTATTTAACAAACACAATTAAGTACTATCTCCAGCCTTTGAGTGTTATAAATTAGTACTTTGAAATACAATAATGTATTAATCCCAACTTACCTGGACTTCCTACTTGCTTACTCAAGGCGCAACTCGTACAAGTCATTACCAATAATCCCGATAATATAAATGTTGTTTTAGTTTCGACATAATTACCATAAATAGGTTTTGTTCTGAAATTCTTATTGTTATCTTCAGTTTAGGGTTTTTTTATACCTAATTATTTAGATTTTTAAGTTTCTTACAATTATTTTTAATTTAGGCTAAGTTTTGATTCAGTTTTCGAATTGGTTTCTAAATTAAATTTTAATTCACTTTTTGATTACGGGTTTTATACGCAAACCTTAGGAACTCATTCAAAATCGTAATGTGAAATTAATTACATTATGTTCAGGTATCCTAAATTTTGTATTTAGCTTCTAGCTAGTATTTTGATCTGTATGTTATACTCATTTCCTAATTTAACTATCGATTTAGCTCCTAATGTGAGAATAATCTATATTTTTCATATAATTTCGTAAGTTCACCTTCCAAATTAGATTTATTTCATATTACTAATATTATATTACTATTAATTTTTACCTAATATTTTCTACCCATTTAATTCCTATATACACAAATTATGTATTTATTACATATTATACACTTATATCATCTATTAACACTTTTAAAACTACATATATCATCTTTCATCATTCAATAACATATTAAAATGTCTAATCATATCCTAAGATCATAATTTATGCCTAATTAACCTTAAATCACAAATTTAACTTAGACATACCTCTTTACTTACATATTTAGTACATATTATGCATAATATATACGACTAACACCTTAAACTCCACTAATACCATCTTATATCAACAACTATCATTTAAATATATCTAATTACACACTAAATCATAATTTTTACCAAATTAACATTAAATTACAAAATTAAGCCCAAATATTGCCTTTTATGCACGTTTTAGGGCTTAAAAATTATCTAAAATTTTTAAAAATAAAATTATGAAAAATCGCTTTATATCACTATTTTAAATACTCTAAATAGCTTATACAAAAATTTTGAGCTCAAAACTGTACTATTATGGTTATTTATTTCTAATTCAAAGTAAGTTTGGGTTTGTGGAATTTCTTAAGTACTATGTATCTTAGGACCTAATTTTATCAAAATAATATTTTCCCTAAAAACTACATATAAAAATATCTTAGAATATTAAATTTCATAATTTTCCATAATTATTTCATATTTTTAATAAATAAAGCAAAATTGAAGGGAAAAATCAGACTCACCGGTGTTGGTTGCTCTGGCCACTGTCGACCACCATGGCCTTGTCGGCCGATTTGGGTACTGCCATCACCATCTATTGGTGGTGGCTATTCACTCCTAGCTGATAGTTAGGTGTGCACTCTTCTTATGTCTTAATTACACATTACTTTTCTAATTTTTTGTAAAAATACCCTCTCTTCTCTTCTTAAGCTCTTTCTAATTTTTCTAGACTCACAATTGACCAAAATGATTTATAGAAGGAGGTTTCTAAATTTATAGATATGTTTGGATAATTTATTGAATTATTTGTTGCTATTTGTCCCTTAATCTCTTCCATTTTTACTTTCTATTTGGCTAAATTTTATTGGTTGCTTTTTTTTCTTCAATTCCAGCTTGCTACGCCTTAATTCTGGAATTCTCTTCACTTTTCCATAATTTTATTTAATTATTTATGAATTTTCTTTAATTAATTATTATTATTTTAACATATTTCAGGTATTTTAAGTAATTTTGTGTATTTTATCTACATGTATATACATATATGGTGCAAATAAATACTCATAAATATTATTTATATTATTTTATGATTTTTAGTATGTATTTAATTTAATTTATCTCTATCGATTTGTTAATTATTGGAATTCGTTTTACGTATTTTCGATAAATAACAAATAATATGTATACAATTCAATATTATAATAATTATTCATTTTCCTAAATCCAAACTCATGAGATTACTTTTATTAATATTTCTAACTTTGTCGTAAAATTTCAACTTAATCGGATGATTTACTCGATCACTCTAAATTATACGGATTAAACTTTGAACATTTGATTGTAAGGCTTACAAGATGAAGGACAATTCAAATGTCACGAGGCATTTGCCTTACGCCTTTGCTAATTTGAAGGACTAAGATGTAAAATGTAGTTCTTCTTAATCGTTATAAGAGGCATTTGGTATTAGGAACCATTAACTCTGTTGTTTTCATTAGTTTTCTTCTAAAATGGACAAAGGGATCTTTTTAATTCAGGATGCAACTTTAGTCAGAGGAGATGATGTTGAGATGGATGAATGGTTCACTGTTAAAGTGATGCATTTTGACAAGGAAACAAAAGAGTAAACTTCTCTTATGTTTTTGCCTTTCTTGATTCTTTTTAATTGTTTGTTGTAGAAGAACTTATGATGTTGCGATTTACATTATCTATAAAGTTGGAGCTTTTTAATAGAAGAATTTATGAAAGAATGAGGCAACTATTTATATGATTGTTGTGGTATGGTCCTATCTTAATTGATTCTTTATGTTATTAGAATGTACCTTTTTGTTGGATATGTATTGATGGCAATAACTGAGATAAGCACATGTTTTACTGTCTATTTTGCTATAGCCTATAATTAGAAGAAGCTAGAATTTGCAAGTACTCATAAAGCTATATTAGCTTTATGAAGTTTATATCAGCATGACAATACGATTGCCTCCTATAGTTTTGAAGAATTACACTAGATCACTTATTATTTAACATCTTGTTGTTTCAAATTTTTTAGATAGGAATAGAGATGGCAATTTGTGTTTAGATTTCATTTTACATCTAATTTATGCCTTAGAAAGCATATATACAATAGATTATATACATCATATAATCACTTCATTTTGTTATTATATCAATTTATGTTGCATTAATAGCATATTTAAGTCGATCTTCTTTGATTTCTTATCTTGTTATGATCTTATCCATGGATTGCTACATCTACTTGAAATTGACGAGGTGTTGGAGATGAAATTACGAATTTGAACTTTGATCAATTGAAGACAATTGCTATAAACCTCCTAGTTTGATGACTTCCCCTTACATTGGCATTACAGGGTGTATATAGGCTTTTATTTTAGAGGAGAAGATTGCTCTAGTTGATTTTGCTGATGGAGGACTTTAGTTAGATATCCTTTACTTAATCATTGATTTATGTTTGAACTCCACATTTGTTGTGATGTTATAAAGATGCCATGATGGTTTGGTTCTATACGCATTTTTACAACTTAAAGAAACCATGATTTGAACAGCTAGGGATTTCTATATTATGTAATTCTCCATATTATGTTACAAACATGAATATGTTATTGACTAAAATAATCGATGTTTTTACCTCGTAGCTAAATTCTACTCCTTAGCCAAAGATAGTTTATTGCTTGATTAACGATTAGTGATGGTAGAAACTTCATTCTTTTGATTATGATGTCGCAATTTATGTAGACATTACGTAGATATTATACACTATTGACATTGACAAAGTATACAAAAACTAATACGCTATTGTTGTTTCTATTGTATTGTTCAGCTTGCTAGACCTATGTCTCAATATGAAGAAACCAGTTGAGCAAATCGAGTTCTTGTACTGTGAAGATGATTGAAAATAGGAACATCAATGTTCTAATCTTTTATGTTGGTTTTTTGCTGTTTTTTTTCCCCATTTCTTACTGGTTTTCTGTTGGTTAGTAAGAATAAGGGGAAAGGGCAATTTAGTCATGTCACAGTGATATTTCTTCTATTCTTACTTCATTTATATTAACTAAACAAGAGAAATACAAATGTTTCAACACATTTTCTTCTACTTCCACTTATCATATCCAAACAAGAGTAAAAATCCAATTTCCAATTACTTCTTTTCCTTTTTATACCTTTCCTCTAATTTCCTCTTTACTTTAAATTTGCCAAATGTAGCGTTAATTTGATCAACCATTTCTAATAACTATCTCATCTCTTATACTCTAATCTCTATGCTCATGACTTTTACTAATTGCTCTATTATTCATTACATTGTATTTATAATTTCCATGAAATCTTTTTTTTAGATTATTAATTTACATGTAGGGGATCTACTAATATTATTAAAAGAGATAAAAATGATGTTGTCGAGACTTATTGAACAAAATTTCAATAAACATGTGTGAGAGCAAACAGTATCTTCAAGTGCTCTCACATTATAACAATCTTCCACCACTTTGGGATAAATGAATTGAATCCAGATGATATAATACTAGACTCGAGGTTGAATTAAATTAGAGATTTTTGAATTTAAATTCTACTTAATTAAACTTGTTTTGATTCAATTTTCCTAAAAATATTTTTTCTTTTAGTAATAATAGCAAAACTTAATCCGTTCTTAATTCACATTTAAACTTGACTGGAATTTGTTTAGACTTATGAATCAATTGAGTTGAACATAATGAAACTTAAATTCAACTTGATAAATTACTTGAAAACTTTAAACTTAAGTTTAATTCGACTATTACCGTAATAGAGTTTTAGTAAATATCAAGTGAAACTTAGTAGTTAGGTTTTATTCATTTATATTGTTATTCCTTTCAATACTCTAGTTTACAATATGTAAATGTCATTGTTATTATTTTTAAATATAAATTTATTGCATATTTGTAGACATTTGAATTATAATTAATCTGCTAATTTTTGTTGGTGTTAGTGTAATCATGATTAATTTTTACTATTGTTATTTTAAATTTTCATAATTATAATTGTTGATGAAAATAATAACAATAATAATAATAATAATAATACCCGCACATGTCCGAACTCCAAACCACGGGCAGTCCCATCTCTCTCCTCCTCCTCTCCCCAAAAGTCCCCTCTTTTTCCACCATTTTTAACCTCGTTGTTGCTCTGTCTCTCTGTCTCTCTCTCTCTGCAAACGCATCAATCCCTAGAATTCTCTTTCTCTCTCTTATCTCCATTTCGTAAATTTCACCAAACGAACAAAGACCAGGCCGACCAATCAAAACCAATTGTTTGCTTTTTCGTTTTCATCCCCCCCCAAAAGATCTAGGGTTTAAGTTATCAGCTGAAAAATCAACTCTTTTGCGGGAATTTGGATACTCTATCATCATCAGGCGGCTAGGCTAGGGTTGCTGATTGCTTATATATACGTAATATATGTGTTTGGATGAATATGGAGACTGGCGTTGGAAATTGTGGAGTGGCGTGTTTGGAGACTGATTTGTTGCAGCTAAATGAAGTTTCTCCAATTGCGTTGAAATCCCACTTTCATTTTGTTGATAGAATCTTTGATCAGTGGCTTTCGCTGCCCGAGACAAATCGTCTGGTATTTCTCTCTCTTTACCTTTGCTTCTGTTCTAAATCATGAAAATTCGTTGTGGTGGTTATTTAATTACGTGGGATTGTTGAGATTTCTTGCGTTTGATATTTGCTAGAGTGATTTTTGAGTTTTTTGATTGTTTGGTTAGTAAATGGAAGGAAAGGATTTTAATTGATCAATAGATGACTAATGCAATAATCAAGTCTGGATGGAGAGAGAGATGGGATACCCTAATGGTTTCCAGTTTTGCATTGGATAAGATGGTTTGCGGATTGGGTGAATTGAAATCTTCTGCTTTGTTTGTTTTGTTAGTATGTGGAGAAATTTTTGTTTGATCGATTGATGTAGTAACTGGGATGCGATTGTACATACCGAATGAGGAGAAATGGGAGAAGTTGAAAAGGTTGCTGGTTGCAAATTTGATAGAGTGATTGTGAATTTTGTGATTGAAAGTTTTTGTGATTTCTTGTTTGGCTGGTATATGGAAGATCGATGATCAATCATTGATGATCTTCGATGATCAATAATCAAGGCATATTAGTGAGTACCAAATTAGGGAATATGTGAAGTTGAGGAAAATTTCTGGTTTTGCATTTGAGTTTCGTGCTTTGCTGTTTGGTTAGTATATGGAAGGTTGATTAGTTAATGGTGAGGATGGGAAACTGAAAAGGTTGCCATTTTGTATTTGGTTCAGCTGTCTGTGGCTTGTTTAAAATGAAAATTTTATGCTTTATCGTGTCCTCACCATTAACTAATCAACCTTTTCAGTATATGGGAAGGTTATTTACCCAAAAGAGTATATGGGAAGGTTTTTGATTGATCAATAAATGTTATAATGGAGAAGCAATTGTGTATATGGAGTGAGGAGAATTTTGGGAAATTGAAAAGGTTGGGGGTTTTGTATTTGATACAGCAGTTTGTAGGTTGTATTGAAGGTTTTGTTGTCTGTACCCTGTAAGGCGAGATATGGGAAGTTCAAAATGTTGCCAGTTCTGCTTTTATACAGTGGTTTGCTGATTATGTGAACTGGAAGTTTTATATAATGTTGTTTGGTTAGTATATGGAAGGTTTCTCATTCATCAAGTTACGTAATAATCGAGTTGTGATTTGAATTAACCCCAAAAAAAAAAAAAAAATAATAATCAAGATATCATGGTGATTTCATGTATTGATTAAGGAGATGTAAAATTCAATGAATTGCTGGATTTGCATTTGATAAAGTGGTTGTGGATTGCATGGACTGAGAGTTTTGTGCTCTGCTATTGTTAAATAAATGGGAGATTCTTGATTGATATATTGGTGTGGTAACAAGATGTGATTTTATGTGCCAAATGTGGAGATTTGGAAAATGAAAAAGGGTTGCTAGAATTGCATTTGATGAAATGGGTGTAGATTGCTTGATTTGAAAGTTGTGTTTTGTTATTGACTAGTGTAGGGAAGCTTTTTGTTTGATCAATGGATGTACGCTTGGTTGTATGTTGCAAATGAGGAGAGATATGATAAATCAATAGGTTGGTGGTTTTGTATTCTATAAAATGGTTTCTAAATTGTGTGAATAGAGATTTTTTTTGCTGTGATTGATACCTAAGCCTTCATGGCTTCTAGTAACCCTGTACAAATTTTCCTGACTTGAAATACCGTAATAATATTAACCTACCCAAAAAAGTTTTGTGCTTTGTTGTTCTCTAGTATACAGATAGGTTTTTTTGGGTAATTAGTATACAGAATGGTTTTTGATTTATCAATGATGTTGTAATTAAGACGTGATTTTTCTGGATTGTGTGAATCCAGTTTTTTCCCTGGGTTCATTGTGAATTGAAAGTTATGTGCTTTGTTTTAGTTATTATATGTTATGATGATCAATGAATCAAGATGTGATTGTGTGTACTGAATGAGGAGATACATGTTGAATACCTCATTCAAGAATTGTTTTTGATCCAATATGTAAGAACCACTAGAAAAGTCAAATCCCTTATGATACAGCTCATCTGGCTTGGATATTTTGATGAAGTATGGTATTCCAAAGAATAAGGAGATGAACCGGATCTATCAATATCTGGATCCCTTTTTATTTTAATTTTTGGTTGGGGTTTTTTGAGGAGGTGAGGATAGAAAAGGTTACCTTTTTCATATTTGATGCAGCGATTTTGTGGATTGTGTAAATTGCAAGCTTTGGGCCTTTTTGTTAGTTAGTATTTAAAAAGCTTTTGATTGATTAATTAACAATGTTACTGAGACTTATTAGTATGTTTGAATGTGAAGAGATGTAGGAAATTGAAATTTTGCTGCATTCTCATTTGATACAGGGGTTTGTGGATTACTTGAATATAAGGTCTGTGCTTAGTTTGGCTAGTATATAGACAATTGATATTGATTTAGTGATCGGGATGTGTTTCAATGGACAAATGAGGAGAGATAGGGGTAGGGGATACTGATAAGGTTGTTGGTTTCATTTGATTGTGATTAATGGGTTATGAGAGTTGAAAGTTTTGTGCTTTGGTTGGCTGGTATATGGATTTTTTTGATTGATCAATTGATATCATAATTTTGATGTTATTTCATGTACTGAATGAGGAGAGCAAGAGATGGGTTTAATAAGGTTGCTGTTCTGGCATTTGTATTATGTTTTGTATATTTGTAAATTGAAAGATTTTTGATTCGATGTTGGTTTGTGTATGTAGAGATAATCAATTGATGTAGTAAGACTTGATCATGGATGTGCAGAGATTGGGGATACTGAAAAGGTCGTATAGCATTATACGATGGCTTATAAATTGTGTTGATTGAATGTCTTGTGCTTTGTTGTTGGTTAGTATGTGGAAGGTTTTTTTTTTCCCTAATCGATTGATGTTGTGATTGAGATGTGATTGTATGAAATGAGGGGAAATATGGAAAATCTAGAAGGTTGCTTGTTTCCTTTTGATGTGATTGTGTGGATATAAACCTTTGTGCTTTGTTGCAGGTTAGTATATGGAAGGTTGTTGAATCGATGTAGTATTGGCATGTGATTGTAAGTATTGAATGAAGAGATATTTGGATAGTGAAAAGTTTGCACATTTTGCATCTCATATGGTGGCTTGTGGATTGTCTGAATTGCAATTTTTGTACTTTATTGTTGGTTAGTATGCTGGAATCTTTTATTGATCCATTGATGTGTTAACTAAGACGTGTTGAATGAGGAAGAAATATGGAAATTTGAATAGGTTGCCAGTTTCACATTTGATTTGATTGTTTGTGGATTGTGTGGTTGAACATTCTTCGATGGATAGTACATATCAAATAACAAGAAATTTAGGAAAACGGGATAATTGCCAAAGTGTGGTAAGAAATAAATTTTTGTGTTTGCTATCTAAGCTGTATATTTGTTGATGTCCCCCAGAGTCCAGATAAATAAATTGTTGAGTTTCATTGCTTCTATCATAAGGGATGTCAAGAGACTCAAGACTTATTTGACATGGCATGGTGCAATTGTCCGCAGTAGTAGTAGATGCAAAGTACTACCAAGTTGATGATAATATGTGGTTTATTTAATTCTCTTTATTTTCTCATGGTAATATAGATGTAAAAAACTTTTCTCAGATTCGACTTTAGCAGTACCTTATTGTGGTGGATGGATTTTCAATATTTGCATGTAGAAATTTCTTTCACAAAAGAAAGTTGTATAATATTGTTCAAAATACCTTTCCATAGAGGAAAGGCTTGACAATAGCATTATTGAAGACATGCTTGTCACCGCTTTTCCAATATTTCAAGGGCTAAAATGCTTCAATTTCACAACTGCATTAATTTTGATGATAGATGGAGAAAGATGTTGAACTATGAATGGTGATTATAGTTGGAAAAAAAAAAAAAGTGAAAGATGCAATACTGCTTGGTATTGATGGTACTGATTATTGTGCATTTGGACACATGCCATGCTTGTATTCTTAGACTGTGTTTAGATATTGTTGATAGAAAGATGTTGATTTGTGAATGGTGATTATAATTGAAAAAATACGCCAAAGATGCAGTAGCGCTTAATGTTGATGTTAGTAACATAAGTAGATTCTCTCCATGTAATTTTTGTGGCAATAATAGTGATTATTTCGTGTTTGGAAAAATGCAATGCATGGATAGACTGTCTAGTTATTATCTTTACAGTCTAGATAGGAAAGTTTCATCATATTCAAAATTCAGACGCGCACTCCTAGATAGGAGATTGTGTGAATAAAGGACAAATTTTTGGTCAGATAATCTTGGTAGAAGTAGCCTTCTCTTTGATGTAAAAACAAATACAACAGATGGTTGGATTGGTGGTTAAAGCCCTTGAGGTATTGTAGGTGATTTTTCAAGGCTGCATACATGTCAAGGAAAAAAAAAAGGTGGTATATACACAGTTCAACATCAAATAAATTTGGGCATACTTGTGGGCTGGTATTCTTTTTAGGGAAATAAGGTGGCTTCCTTTCCAGGCAAATGAAATCTTTTATTTGCCTTGATAAGGGAATTTATTTCATCATTATGATAAGTTGATCTATTCTTGATTCTAGCGATGTTGGATAAGTGGTAGCCAATTTTAGTTCTCCTTATGAATAACCACTTACAATAACATATTCCTTGTTTGAGGTGTGCCTGATTTGTGAGATTGTCCCTAGGCCATTTATGTAACCCAGGTTCAATTCTCACAGGTAGTGATTTGGAGGAATTGCTCTTCTGATCCCTCGGGGTGCGGGTCATGGGGGGGGGGGTGGTGGTGGAAATAAGCTTGTGTTGTCAGCCGATTGTCATTTGCCATTTGGCCTTCACCTGTAATTGTCACATTGGTATCTCATTGTGGAGTATATTTTACTTTGTAGGAGAAAAGCACTCTATAGGATGGATTTAGTTGCACAATTGTCTTTCACTGAGAGCTTGGTGCAATATGGCTAATATCTTTTCCAATGAAGGACTTGCTTATCCTTACATTGAGAATGGCAAAATTGGTTAAAGGGGATGTACATATAGTGATTCCTTCTTTCACATAAAAATTTGCTTGTAAAGAAATACAAACAGTGCATGCCTTAAGCACTTGTTCAAAAGCTGAGTAAACGTACTGGCTCTTGTGTGATTGCTGCATTTACTGTCTTGTTGAAGATGAAATTCAGTTGATGAACTCTTGGAACTCTAACTTAAGATTATAAATGGGCCTGGATTCGGGATCCATTCTTCATTGATTACAAACGAGTCTCCATTGATTTGCTTTGTTAACCTTCCAACCTTTCTTGCTAGAAACCATGATAAAATTATGGTTTTGGGCTTGTCTAGATAGAGCTTTCTAGTCTCTTAAAGTTGCAACTATATTAAGAACTAATTTAGATCAATGGATAATAATCTTTACTTTCTATTGTTGTGGTAGAGCTGCTTATTTATACAATCTTCACAATAATACTTTCTCAAAATAGAGGATAGCTATTCATCTAACATTATCTCCTAAATGCACTACTAAGTTAAAAAATAGTAAGAATAGATATTTATTTCTCATTTTATTTCCTTTTGTAGAAATTTGTTGATATGTTCCCAACATCTCTTCCCTCCTGGAGAATGAGCTTGTCCAAACTCGAGCAATTGGTGATTGATAAAGGCTTGAAGCTATGCTTTTGGTAGATTCAAGTTCGTCAATGCTATAAAAAACAGATTCTTATAGGGATGTCTTGGTGTGCAAATTTCGTCATGGTTGGAACATAGGTTCTTGGCATGACGCTCAGCCATCTCTTGATTGCTTGATTGCTTAGCTCGTTTTGCTAGAGTCTGCTGTTGCTTAATTTTTTTCCTTTTTTTTTTTTTTTGGGTAAATGAGATAAATATCATTGGACTAAAATTGTACATAAAGTGTGTACCAAAAACTCGCACCACTATTTGACCTTAGTGTCTAAACAAAACAAAAGGACACTAAGGACGAATAGTAATCACAGAAAACATTAGATACATAGAGAAGTTACAAAAAATATCCTAGAGCTATTCTCTATATAGATTCTGAGCTGTGGGTGGTCCTATTCACTCTTCTTCTATTTTGTTCTTTCCAAAGATAATAACAACCAGCTGCAAATATCCTTTTCTATTTCTTATTGAGCCTTCTAGACGTCAAATCATCCAAAAAAATCCATTAGCACACAAGCTTCTGACAGTTTAGCTCTTCTCCACCCTCTGGTAGATTCTATTCCCATTTACACAGCCTTTGCAAAAGGACACGACAAAAACAGATGGTCATGTGACTCCTCTTCTTGGTGGTACAGGTAATATATATTGTGTTCAGCTATACCCCATCCAACCAACTTGTCCAGTGTCAATAACCTTTTTTGCACTATCATCCACGAAATAATTGAGTGTTGTGGAACATTATCTTTACTCCATATCGTAGATGTCCAGTTCTTCTTAGTTTCTCTTCTTCTAGCAGTGAAGTAGGCCTCCCTGATTGTGAGTGCTTTTTTCTCCGCATGCTGGATGTTGCTTTCACTTTTTGTTCAATTTGCTCCGTATGCTGTATTATATAGGCTGTTGCTGCCAGTAGTTTCTTCTCATAGGCTCTGGCCACACTCATTGCGGTCCCAGGTTGGTTGGACATTAAAGCTCCACTTTTATCTAGATCAACTTTGTCATACTTGCAGTGAAAACAGAAATTTGCGTTTTGGAGAGATCCAGGTGCTTGTGTCATGGACAAATTACTTAGATCAAAATGGTCCAGTCAATTATGGTCAATGTCCAAGGGCATTGAGAAGTTTTCCTTCTACAAATGTTCAGTGTCCATGTCTATCTATATGAGTTGGTTTAATTAAGTGGATGTATTTTTGGTAGTGGTAAGTGTATTTGAGTGTTAGCTATTAGATTAAAATAATCTCAACCATTCGTTTGAGATGGCCTCTTGTATATAAAGAAGGTTTTCCCTTATTTGTAAATTATCCATTCTTTTTTAATGTCTTTCTCTGCTCTAGTAAACTTTTCATCAAAGCACCTTGCATGTCCTCGAGGTGACTCTCCTCTATCTCCTTAATAGGGGGCCCATAACTCCTCGAACCCTTGTTTTACCGCGGCTATAACATTTCCTCCTTGTCAAGCGTAGCATCTAGTTAGCTATCTCTCCTTAGTGGTGTTGGGGACTCAACTAAATTAGTGATTGTTCGAGTTTTGGAGTTTAAGCTAGGTTCATTGTTTGTTAAATATCTAGTGGTTCCATTGATTTCTTTAAAGTTGATAAGAAACATGTGTTTGATGCTAGTTAACAAATTCTCTTCAAGAATAAACCATTGGCCAAGCAAAAACATCAACTTATCAAGAGCATACTCTTCTGGCTTTAGGTGTATTTAGTATTTGTTTCTGTCCTACCCAAGAGCATCCATAAGAACTCAACAACCAAGCTCAAACTTTTTCCCTTTTTCTTTTCTTTTCTTTTTTTTTTTTTCTGGTTGAAATGGCAATAATGAATTGAGATCTGAGATAAAGGTGGCTTGGGAAGATGTGTACAAGCCAAAGAAGAGGGCTTGGAAATGCTTGACTCAACCTTATGGAACAAAGTTGCATAGCTCAAAGATGTACAGCATCTTAGCTCTCTAATGTTTAGAATTCACTTTAGTCAAGCTAGGCCAAATATGAAGTTTTTAGAGGGAGGAGTTTTCTTGCATGATAAAATTTGGGGTCGAGTGTTTTGGTCTTGGCAATAAAATTCTTCAATCTAGGCTGCTTGTACAGACTCTCTTGAAGTGGAAGGTTGGAGATGAGAGTGATCTTTCTTTGGCATGAGTATTGGCACCCAAGAGGCTCCTTTGATTGAATGGATCAGTGAAAGAGTGATTTGTAGCTTGGGGTGGTCGAGAGAAGTAAGATTATGTTCCATTATTATTGGAAGAGATTGGGAGTGGCCATAAGGTGAACTTCAAGAGGAACTTAGAGGTGACATGATGGGCTATCTAGCTCTTAAAGTTTTGCAAAGGAATAGGCTCGTAGGGAAATCTAAACCTCAAAAAACTCTATTAAGGTGGCTTATTCCTTGAATAGAGAGGATCATAGTCTTGTTCCTGGGCATAGAATTGTATGGCACAAGGAAAATACACCTAGATATACTTCCATTTTTTGGCAGTAGCCTAATAGATAGCTTCAAACTAAGGATGAATTGGTGCAATGGGGAGTAATTGCTGACAACACATTTTGTAACAGGGAGGAAGAAACAACCACAAACTTGTTTCCTAAGTGTAGTTTTGAAATTGAAATTTGGAAAATGTTCCAAAATTACATCTAATGGACTTTAATGCCTAGGTATCATCTACTTTTATGGTTGCTCTCTTATCTTCTTTTGGAGCCTTGTCATGTACTTATTATACGACAAAGACATTGATCTTGGTACGTTTTTGCATACTATTGATTGGTTCCTAAGGTTCCTTGTCGTGTTTCCGTCTTGCTTTGTACAATGATAGTATGGTTTCTTATTTTTTCTATATCAATCAAAATATGAAATTTGACATTTCCCAAAAACAAATAAGCCTAGCATCAAGTGCTATCAAAATGGCCCATGACCTCTCTACATTGTAGTGGGGCACTTCTCATGGTCGGTCCTCTCAATAACAACTTAGACACTCTTTGCACCGTAATGCATCCTCACTTTACTCTCAAAACTTGACTTTGATATCTCTTGTCAGAGATATTTTTTGAAAGGATGCTTCCATATGTTGCTTCATGAAGAGTGCCAGGTTATTCTAATTCACGAAATGTGAGTTTTGGAGAAAGTACAGAGCCATATTTTGGGAGACTGATGATTTACAATGTAGGTGGAATTCCTTTATATACAAGTTGCCTTCTTAAATAGATGGTCGAGAATATCCAATCTAAAGGCTATTACTTAAATGCACTTGTCACTACTGCAAATACATCCACTTATTCTCACCTTCTACTCCTACTTATATACATTGAATCTAGACACCTATAAAGTAGGCTTTCGATTGGACCTTGATTCTGTATAACCATGAACTGTGTCATTTTGATTGGGCTTTGATAGGTTGCTGTCTAGGGCTTTAAGTAATTTGGCCATGACATCTGCATGAGTAAGGATTGGAGCTTTCTTTGATACTCTCCTTAAATGTCCATGTGGGGGTGGTCTAAATCTTAAGTCACACAAGTGGGTGTTACCTCATGTGCTATTGTGTTTGCTCAAGCCTTTAGAATCATATTTGCGCTTTCCTAGTGAGGTGGAAGGAAAAGCTAATCAAATGGGTCTTCAACACCAACGAAAGTAGGAAAATCTAGTTTTGTATAGCATGGAATCAAATGTGGGTGAAGTTGTTTGGTCAAAACTCATGGTCAAATCAACAGCCAACCTTTGGTCAAATTCTTGGTTAACCTACTATTCGAACCCCTGATCTAGTCATTGTTGAGCTCAGTAACCTTCCCATTATGGTCTTCTAAGGAAGTAAGTGCTTAATTATGTTGGCAAGGGTTATATATTCATTGGTTTCTAGTGGTTGTTCATGAAGGTGGTTGCCAACACGAGGAGGTGGGGTGCACACCTGGGGCCACAAAGGAAGATTGAGGGTAGTGTTTTGTGCTTGTTGCCAATGGGCCTCATTTCTTGGACTTTGGCATTGGGTTGTGCCTCTTTAATATGACGTGACCTGAGGTGATAGAGGTTGTGTGACCTTGTGTTGTGCAATTTGTTTTTATGCATGCAAGGCCCTAGCAAGGTCACTTTCTTGGATACTTAGCCAAGAACCACTGCAAGGTTTTGTTGTGCCTCCTCTTGTTTTGCCTCATCTGGATCAGTTTTGCTCTGTCTTACTCATATTATTTGATGAATGCTTCAAATTGATCTTGCTTGGCCACCTGTGATACTTGGCTCTTTAACTAAGTTACTGATCCAGGTTTGGGAACTCGTCACGTCTTGGTGTACAATCAGATTGTCACTAATGATTGATTTGCTGCTGTTATTATTCTGACCTTTCTTACGAGATTCTATGATGATTTGGGATTGAGGGCTTGTTTAGGGAGAACAGTTTAATTTCTTAATGCTGCAACTATTCTAAAAACTAATTTGGACCAATTGATAGTAATCTTTCTTGCTTATCTATTGATGCGGACTGTGGTAGAACCACTTGTACAAACTTTTCAATAATGCTGTCCCTAAATAAAAGATGGTAGTGCATCTAATGTTATGTCAACTGTACCATAATCAATGAACAATAAGAATAAATATTTATTTCCTATCTTATTTTCTTTTCTTGAGATCTTTCTGGATATTTTCCCAACAAGGAGATGATGTTATTTGCACACTATTTACCACGATTATTAGATTCAGTTGGTTTTTGCTTCTTCTCTTTGTTTTCTGAAGGAATAAGATTTAGGTCTTCTGATCATTCCCCTACTGCAAGTGTGAAAGGAAAAAAAAGTTTTACTGTTTTTGTTTTCTCAATCTGGGTACTTTGAGTATATTTTTTGTGTATGTCATTGAATTGTTATCCTGTTTTATGTTTGCAGGTGACATCATTGCTTAATGATGCAAAGGCTGGTGCTTCTTTGAATGCTCCTGGAGCCTCTTCCAGCAATAATGCTTCTACGGGTAATTCATTGCCTTCCATGTTTCCTGCTGGCAGTGCACCTCCTCTGTCACCGAGAAGTACATCTGGTTCTCCTCGTGTTATGAAACAGAGAGTTGGCCCTTCAAATTTAGGTTCTCCTTTGAAAGTAGTTAGTGAGCCAGTTAAAGAAATAATACCCCAGGTTTGAGAAAGTTTTGTTTGTTTTTTGAAATATTGGGGAAGCACTGGTATTATCATGAAGCTACGCTGCTTAATGTCTTTGAATGATGAGTGTGGTATTGATCTTTACAGTTTTACTTCCGAAATGGTCGGCCTGCTACAAAAGAATTGAAGGAACAATGTATGATCAGAATTGATCAGGTTTTTCATAATCACTTGGAAGGACTTCAGATAAATGGTAAAAGACAGTATCTTTTGCTGTTTCCATAGGCCGTTGAATTGACTTTGGTCCAACTCCATTATCGTTTTAACTTTGCAGAGTTCAAGTTACTCACAAGGGAAATTTGCAAGCTGCCATCGTTTTTTTCAACTTCTCTTTTTAGAAAAATCGATGTCAATGGCACTGGCTTAGTGACGAGGTAATTTTTTCTTGTCACTACATAATAATGCAGTTTACTAATGTAAGAGTATATTGCTGTGCAGCAGTGTAAAGTCGTTTGCTTAATTTTTCTGCTTTAAGAGATTCCACAGTTTGACATGATAATGTTTTTGGTCCAACAAATCCATGTTGATATTGTGTCGTCGTACTGTGGGAAAAGATATATTCTCAACTGCATCTTAGCATGCTATCTTGCTAGCTCCAACAAAAATATGTCCATAGGTGATCTCCCTTTTCTGGAAGAAGCTTCTCTAGGAAAATTCTATGTGAGGACCATGTAGTTAAGTGATGATGTCGAAGTTTGTTTTTATCAATCAGAAAATCATTTTTATAAGTTATTGAGGATCATTTGTGCTTGTGATACAATCCAAAAGTACAATAGCTGGAGAGAATCAGCTTCTGACTTACCAAGATGAAGATCGGTAGCTACTCCAGCTCCTGGGGAAGTACAAACATCCAGAAGGATCTTCTCTGCTAGGGTTTCACTTTTCTAACCATCTAACTCACTCTGACCCTCGCTTTTCATTTATATGCACCTGACAAAACTCTCCATCTTACTCCCATACTCCCTGACATGGCTACATACTCCACTTATTGCAACACATTCCACTTGCTGACATGGCAGCACCACTTATTACACCACTTTCTGTCCAAATGCTTATTGCGCAAATGGAATAACTTATGATCACGTTTAAGGCCCTCTCTAAGAAATACTTCTGGTTGTTTGGTTACTTCATAAGCAACAACCCCTTGGGGAAGGAAAGAAGCAGATGGAATCTGAGAATCCCCTGGTTATATATTTCTGATTTTCTTAGTTTAATTTCCCATGGAATTCATGAAGCTGTGTATTTTGCTTTGCAGATTTCTCTCTCTCTTAGCATTGTTAACTGGTCTGAATTGGTTGATCTTATGTCTTTAGCTTCTCCTGCTAATTTTGCTACAGGGATGCATTTGTTGATTATTGGATCAATGGGAACATGCTGACAATGGATACAGCAACACAAGTTTATAAAATTCTTAAACAGCCAGATCTCAAGTACCTCACTCAGGTTAACATTTTTTCTTCACTTATCATCTCTTCTTATTCTTGATGTGGTCAGTGACGTTCCCCCAACCTGGACAAAAATTTTTTGTTGTTTATCATCATTTGTATGGATTAGTTTCTTCAACCTTCGTATTAGTCAGAGCACTAGTTCCTGGTTCTTCCGTAATTTTGTTGTAGATACTTATTCTGTGGGATTCCTCTAAATTGTAACAGGAAGACTTCAAACCTGTGCTGCGGGAACTGCTGGCCACTCATCCTGGGCTTGAATTCTTACAGAGTACACCTGAATTCCAGGAAAGATATGGTTAGTTTTGAGAAATGAGCTTCTAAAGAAGTTACTATTGCATGGAGGATTTTCTATAGAAGCTTGTGGATGTAAATTGCAGAAAAAGATATAGCGGTTCCCTCCTGTTTTTGATAGAATGTTCTCTTGAATATGATGGAAAATGTGGAAGTTGTTCAAACTGAAGTAGACTGCAAATTTTAGCTGATCCGAATCAACTTTGAAGATCTTCACAACTGCCCAGTATAGGCTTAGGCTTTATAGCGTTAGGCCATTTTGTTCTTGATCCTAGCTACATTGATAGAGCCACTGTAGGACTTTGTTAGCATATGCTTTAGAAACAGAGTTGCCTTTGTGATATATTTTGCTGTAGTCACTGTACTTGGGGAGCATGGTGCCTCCATATGTTCATTCTATATTCTATTGGTTGATGGGTTTGTTAACCTTTTGTCATTAGTATATATTGACAAATCTTGATGAACTTATCCTTAACTCGAAACAATCTGAGATGCATTGGGTTTTTCCTCCCTAAAGTATAGATGAATTCAAAAGGATTCAGAGTGCGTGAGGATGTTGATGTTCGTTGATTATCTTTCTTATGTTTCATGTCTTTTTTGCGTGTTTAACATAATCTTTTTGTGCATTTGTTTATGCAATGGCCAGCTGAAACTGTCATATACAGAATATTTTACTACATCAATAGATCGGGCAATGGGCATCTTACTCTCAGGGAACTGAAACGTGGAAACTTGATTGATGCCATGCAACATGCAGATGAAGAAGAGGACATAAACAAAGTTTTGAGGTAGATAGCACTTATTCAACAAAATAGAAGATAGGTTTTCTGAGAACTTTATATATCCATCCTCCGAGTCCATTTCTCAAACTGAACAGCCATTTTTGCCTAGTGAATATCTTTTTTAAAGATTTTTATTAAAAGATGGTTTGGCTTAATTTAGAGTGGTCATGTCCTATGGTTTGCTTTATATGGGAGGAATCTTTAATAAGTTTTATGGTATAAGTTGGACCGCTAATAAAATGATCTTTAACTTACACTGAAAAGATTCATTGAAGGAGATCTAAGGTAACTGGCCTTTGTACAAAATAATTTGCCACAAGAACTTGAAAGTAAATGATTCTGTCACTGTGTAGAGGTTCTGGTACCACAGGATCAGGAGTGAGAGCCTCAGCCAGATATTTAGGGGCCAGTATTTTTCACATGTCACTGTACAGTTGTTCACTTCTATTTATACTTAATGCCTTTAGATATATTTAACATATACACCATCTTATGCTCGAAAAACTTTTGCTGCAGATATTTCTCTTATGAGCATTTCTATGTCATATATTGCAAGTTCTGGGAATTGGACACCGACCATGATTTCTTGATAGACAAGGAAAACCTCATTAGATATGGAAACCATGCGCTTACCTACCGAATTGTTGATAGAATATTTTCCCAGGTTCGTGTTAGTCTGATCTAGTTTCATGTAACTGCAATTCTTGCTACGTAGCAGGATTATGTCTGTCCATGATTTGAAGGTCTTCATGTTTCTTGTTTTACCTTTAAGCCTTGTTTAATCTAGTCATTGCTCTTCCTTCTTCCATGCATTCTCAGGTTCCGAGAAAGTTTACGAGCAAAGCTGAAGGAAAGATGGGATATGAAGATTTTGTCTACTTCATACTAGCAGAAGAGGATAAGCCAGCGGAACCAAGTCTTGAATATTGGTAATCATTTTTTGATAATTTAAAGAGGTGGTCTTTTTCTGGAATCTTGCTTACTCCTGACCTATGTGCACCAATAGTTTATACCTGATGCTTTATTTTAATATCTGGTGATATAAATGCGTAGTATATTTATTGTCTACTTGCTTTTGACTCTATGATTATGGATAATATTTGGTTGTCTTCTCAGGTTCAAGTGTGTAGATTTGGATGGTAATGGAGTTTTAACAAGGAATGAATTGCAATATTTTTATGAGGAGCAGTTGCACCGAATGGAGTGCATGGCTCAGGAGCCTGTACTTTTTGAGGATATACTGTGCCAGATTATTGACATGATTGGACCTCAGGTTTGCATTTTCTTCTCTATTCCATTCTTGTTGATTGCTGATCACCTCTCTTTAAAATCCATTGCATGCATTTTACATGGTCTGTTTTGTGTTTGATAGTGGAAAGTCACGAGTGCATTCCAATGGAAATGTGTTTTATTTGCAAATAAATATGTTTATGCAGTTTCAATATCATCTATATCTTGTATTGCAAATGAATAAGTTGTTGAAGGCTTATTTCTGCAGGTGGTTTCAATATGGTTTAGTATACTTAAATCTTCAGTTTATAAAATGATTTGCTTTCATGCATATCTATATGTATGTTTCGATATTCTATATATGCGTCTGTATTATATTTCAGGTTGAAAGTTATATCACACTAAATGACTTGAAAGGCTGTAAGCTTTCGGGAAGCGTTTTCAATATTCTTTTCAATCTTAACAAGTTTATGGCCTTTGAAACTCGTGACCCATTCCTCATTCGCCAGGTATGAAGTTGACCTAAGAATTTGTGTTTCTTTATAACATGCTTAAATAATTCCCATATTTGAACACTATTTTACTGTTTTTCTTTGAAACAGGAGCGTGAGAATCCAACTTTGACAGAATGGGATCGCTTTGCCCACAGAGAGTACATTAGGCTTTCGATGGAAGAAGATGTTGAAGATGCATCCAATGGAAGTGGAGAAGTATGGGATGAGTCACTTGAGGCTCCATTCTAGGGAGAGATTCTGGTAGGTCGATCTTAATTTTATTTTTATCTCAAAGTCCTCTCCCAGCCCTATAGGTGACATTAAGTAATTTGCCTTCATTTTAAGGACCCAGATTCATGTAAACCCAGTACATGCTTCTCCTCCGGTCTAATAATACCCAAGAGACGATGTTTCCCTTTCCAATATCAATCAAGGTTAACATGGTATTAGTTTCGAATACTTTGAAAAAAAGTAGCTCCCTACAAACTCATCAGGTACCAGATGCTTCCCTAGGCTAGAGAAGATGCTTGATTTTTAAGCAAATAGACATTGAGTTTGTTGTGATCTGCTTTACATCAAATGCTTGTTCTTCATCTTCTATCTCATACCTGCATTTTGCTAATAATTTTTGCGTTAGCATGTTAAAGAGGAGCTTCACCAATGGCCTGAGGTTGCACAGATAAAAATAGTTAAACCATGGATCAATGTTTGATTGGACTGCATGGACACTGCCCGGAAAGAAGAAACCTGATTGGTGTATAGATGTTTTCCTTTCATTCATCTGGTGGATGGTGGTTATTTATACATGGATTTTGGACAAGGACTCATGGTGCAAAATTCCACCTGGAAGAGAATTCACTGGGCTAGAGCCAGCGGACCATCAGTGGGGAGTAATTTGCGGGCTTTTAAAAGTCTCTTCCTGTTCTGTGGGAAGGACATGTGTTATATCTCTAACATTAGGTGTTGGCGGTTCTTTTGCGGATTGATTTTGATCCTTATTGGTTGGTTCTTTATGAAAGATTGTAGCATAAACTTATTTGAGTGCCTAGAAGCCAGGCAGGTCTTTCTTTTGTTTAGCTATGCCATTTTCAAATATTTTGTTCATTGATTTGATAACATTTATGATTTGTATTAAGTTATTCAGTTAGATTTAAGCACATAGACTATTCATGCATTCAATATGAGAGGATATGTAGCATCATAAAATCTTTTCTCCAACTGTTGGCATGTGATGTTCTACTCTTTTATTTCCTACTTTTCTTATCGCATTCCGAATTTCCTTTCAAGTGTCTTGGGGCGATTCATGGATGGTTAGTTTCTACCGCCTGCTGTGCACCAATTGTTAAGTTGGAATGTCTTGTAACTTCTCAGGCAGAGTCGAGTCGGGACAGCATGACAGTATTGTATAGCATGATTTGAAAAATTGTTGCTTGAGCTGAAGCCTGGATCAAAGTGATGCTCTTAGGATAAGAAAAGGTCTTCATAAGCCCTTAATTTATGAATCAAGATTACTTTAGAGCTTAGAAAATCAAGTAACAACGAAAACAAAATGACAGGCAGTGAAGAAATGATATGCTTTAATGTGTCCTACTTTTTCAATGAATAAAAAAGCTTGGGCCTTCAATATATATTTAGTTAAATATATCATGTTTTCTTACATTATTAATAAAAAAAAAAATTATAGGGTGGATATGGAGTATGATAATGTGGCATCTTGTACCCTATTCTCTGGGGTCAAATCATAGAAAAACAGAATCGAAATATGTCTTATAATCTTTACTATTCATTCGGTATCTGCCCAATCATTTAAGGTGAAGCAGGTTTTAGGTTCTAATAATTTTTTCAATTATTCTGGTAAGATAACTTTATAGCTTATTGTAATCGATCTATAAATTTTACAAGATGATTTTCTTGCTTGCGTTAGAAAAGTACAATTTTATGCATAATGACTTATGAAAATACTACGCATATTAGAATAGCCCCCATCTTATATCAAATCAGAACAAAATTGAAAAATTCATAAGAATCACTTATGGTAAATATTCAATCAATTTAATATCCTATCAACTCGTGTTGTGGTACACGCATTGTGCCATTCTGCTTTTATCATTATAATGTATATTTCAGAATCATTTTTTTTTTTGTTTTAATGTTGTCTATAATGATGTTCTGTATAAGCATAGGTAAATTGCAAACATATGACTGCATTCAGCTTTCTAAATTTTGGAAATTATATGTCTATATTTTGTGTCTTTAAAGAAAAACACCTTTACATTCCCATTTTTATTCTTAAAAACAAATAAAAAATTAGAAAAAAAAAGGTATAACAAAATACTCAAAAGCTAAACAGATAGAAAAACAGGAGCTCTTTCTTTCATTTCTTCAAAATTTATTAAGTTCTTATACAAATATTATCCAATTATTTTATCTATAGCAAAATAAAGTATGAATGCACGTTTTGCAAATGTTGGGGTCTAAATAAAAATCAGGAGCTCTCTCTCTCTCTCTGTAAATTTTATTTTCATTTTTCTATATAAATGCTTTCCCTTTGCGTCTATAGGTTAAATAGTAAAACAGAGTTTGATGTACATCTTATATATATTCAGGGGTTTAATTACTCAATCTTAAAGACACATACTATGTAAATACAAAAAATTGTATTTGCAATTTAAAAGTTGTATGCTTATCTAATGTTAAAACGTTGAAGAAAGAAAAAAAACAAAGGAATAATCTTAAAAACACTATTAAAACTTTGTGCAGTTTTTTAATTTTTTATGATTCAGTTTGAATCCCTAAGTCAAAAATAGTAATTGTACAGATTTACTATATATTTAAATAAAATAATGGTAAATTATAAATATACCCTTTTGAGTTTGTTTTATGTAAGGTTAACGGTATATTTTTTAAATTGACAATTTAGATCCACAAGTTTTTGAAAAGATATCGTTTTGGAGGTTATTAACTTTTTGGCTTTTTGAATAAAATAATAAAAAGATTTAGAAAAATAAATAACATTAAGAGCCTAAATGCACTTTTTTAATAATAATTTTGGGTGTAAAAGTTCTATTATATAACTAGCTAACGATCATTTCTTGATATACTGTGAATTCTAATAATTTCATTTCTTTGTCTTTATAAGGTTAATACTATATTTTTAAAATTCAATAAGATTTTGAAAAGATATGGTTTGAAAGGTTATTAACTATTTTATTTTTTGAATAAAACAATTAAAAAAATTTAGAAAAATAAATAACATTAAGAGCCAAAATGCACTTTTTGTAATAATAATTTTGGATGTGGAAAGATAAAGTTGAATTACTTTAAAACTATTAAAATATCAATTGCTCTATTGTATTACGGGACGATAAACCCTAATAATTTCAGTTCTGCCTCTGTCTCTGTTTCTGTTTCTGTCCTCATTAAGCTCTCTCCGAGCTGCTTTTCTCATCCGTTAACTCGCCTGATCCTCACCTTTCGGCCGGTAGGTTTCTGCTTCTTCGTCATTATGGATTCCTAAACTCTTTCTCTGTCTGTTCGAGTGAAAAAATTAGCTTTCTTTTGGCGTTTCATGTGGTTCTTTGACCCAGGGGTTTGATTTGATTGCATGTCTTAACTTACTGAATTGTGGTATGATGCTTGATCTTGCCTTCTATGTGCCCGCAAAAGCTCCTTTTGGTATTAGAGTGAGAGGTAGAACATTTTATGTAAAAGACTGATCTGCAATTGTATTTGATGAAAAATATTATTGTATTTTAGACAATCTAGGGTTTTCCTGATTTTGATAGTTTTCAGGAGATGTAGCTGTCGTTGCCCTAATCATTATGAAGTTAATTCTTGTCTTGGGGCTCTGCTGATTTATCAATATATAGTGAAAATCGTGGAGCAACCCCACCCCCACCCGCCCCACTCGCACCACACCCCACCCCCCACCCCCCCAACAATGGAAAAAAAAAAAAAAAAGTGATAAGATGGTGAGGAAAGTTCACCACTTGCTGACTATGCTGATTGCCGGTTCAGCACTTTCAATTTAAGTCCAGTGGTACTTGGACATGAATTGCGGCTTATCCCATTAGATAGGATTCATGTGGATCTGTGGAAGGAAATTGGCATGGGTAGATCACCACTTGCTGACCATGCTGCATGGCATTGTAGTGTTTGGAAGAAAACCTGATTATCGTTGTAATGAAGTTGTGATGGATCCCTTTGAATTGAATCACATGAAAAGATAGGTCTCGCATCTAGGGTAGAAATTTTTCTAATATTATGTTCTTGCTTAGTAGGCCAAATACTTCTTTATATGTGACCAGAATCGTATAGGATTCGATTTCTTGATTGCATGGTGAATTTCCTTCTATGTACTGATGATATTTTAGGAGTAATGCATTTGGTGTTATGCTTGATTTCCATATATCTGAAATCTTTTTTATCTGTCTTGTCTAGAAGTGGTCTTAGCAGGATCAATGTTGTCTGGAAGCAGTCTTAGTATTGTTCTTTGCCTTTGATTTTCTTCTTGGAATGTTCTGATATTATAGAAATGGTGACTCAAACATTTGTGTAGCCAGCCACAATTTTCTGGTGGGTGAAAAGTAATACAACTAAATTAGTCCAGATAGGAGCTGTTTTGTTTATTGATCTGTGCTTCGGATGATAAATCTACTTGTAAATATTGTCACTACCAACTAGACAATTACTTTTGGTCCCCTTTTACCAGTTTCTTGGAACATAGAATAACATTTGCTTTGCTGTATTATGTGAATTCTAGTTTAAGCATAACAAGAAGTTGTTTTATCGAAAATTTAGCATGTTAGCCTTCTATACTATGTATATGGGTGGAAATTGGCATGTCAGATTGTTGAAGACTTTTAGTCTTAGGGTGGAAAGAAACCCTAATCTGGTTTGAGCATTATCAGAAATTCTTAATCAAACTTAGCTGTTAACCTTCAACACTGTATCTTGTTTGATGATTGGCATATGTAATAGGGTAAAACCTTTAGTTTGGGGTGTGACAAGAAACCCTTGCTTTTCTGTTTGCTCCTTCAATATTATGATACTAATGACCGGATGGACTAGCTGAAAAAAGAAGAACAAAGGAATGACTGAATGGTTCTACGATACTGAATGCACTTGTTGTTGTCCTTGTCTTCATTGTTTTCTTTAACTCTCTCTCCAATTCACAAGCAAGCAAGTTGCACTAACTGGCATCTATTGACTTCTGCTTGCAGAGCCTGACTTTCTCTACTGGTCTTTGAGGAATATAAATTAGAAGAAGTAGAACAGCAACAACAAGAAAAAGATAAAGAGAAATGGCTCGTAATGAGGAGAAAGCTCAATCTATGCTGAATAGATTCATTGCCATGAAGGCCGAGGAGAAGAAGAAGCCCAAGGAGCGTCGTCCATACTTGGCATCTGAATGCCGTGATCTATCCGAGGCTGACAAATGGCGGCAGCAAATTATGCGAGAGATTGGCCGCAAGGTTGCTGAAATCCAGAATGAAGGCCTTGGTGAACATCGTCTTCGTGACCTTAATGATGAGATCAACAAGCTCATTCGTGAGAAGTCTCATTGGGAGCGGCGGATTGTTGAGCTAGGTGGTCCCAATTACGCAAAGCATGCCCCTAAAATGACTGACTTGGAGGGCAATATTGTTGATGTTCCTAATCCTAGTGGCCGTGGACCTGGATATCGGTATTTTGGAGCTGCCAAAAAATTGCCTGGTGTTAGAGAACTATTTGAGAAACCGCCAGAATTAAGGAAGAGAAGGACGCGCTACGACATATACAAAAGGATCGATGCAAATTATTATGGCTACAGGGATGATGAGGATGGTGTTCTTGAGAAAGTTGAGGGACCAGCGGAGGCCAAGATGAGAGCAGAAGCCGTGGAAGAGTGGAGGAGAATGGAGGAAATTAGGAAAGAGGCAAAGAAATCAGTGAAGAGCGGGGAGGTGGTTAATGTCAAAGAGGTATTGTTTGAGGAAGAGGAGGAGGTGGTGGAGGAAGAGAGAAGGAAAGAGAGGGAGAGAGAGGAGAAAGAGAGAATGGAGAAGGAGAGAGAGTTTGTGGTTCATGTGCCATTGCCAGATGAGAAGGAAATCGAGAGGATGGTTTTGGAAAAGAAGAAGATGGAGTTGTTAAGTAAGTATACAAGCGAGGATCTATTGGAGGAGCAAACTGAGGCTAAAGAAATGCTCAACATTCGGCGGTAAGCTGGTGAATGTGACTTAAAGAAAGAATACACCAGTTTCTTTTCCTATCATCATGACAGCAAAAAGTTGCTGGCTTTACCTTGTAAGCAGCTCCTAAATCCATGAACATGCCATCGATTATAATTGACTGAAGCTTTTGTGGCTTTTGGATTTGAGCAGCAGGTTGTCCTCTTGCAATGAGGATTGCTGGTAAGGTAATTTTGTCCAATTGTTTGGCATCACACTCAACAAAGGATTACCTGGTCCAGAGAATCATGTAGATTGCTTTTTTGGCTTTGCATTTTGTTACATGTTGTCAGCTTTGCGGTGTAGAAGACAGATATGACATGGTCCTTAATCTAACCTGTAATAGACAATGCATTTTCTTGGTTGTTATTCCCATGATTTCATGGCATTATGATTAACGCTGCAGGAAGAGACACCACATTTCCCATTGCTCTGGTTTAGCCCCATAATTGTTATCATTTTATGTTGGATATGTTTGGTCTACCAGATTGATGGTATATCTTACATTGATTTAGTATTTGATTATATATCTACCTTGGTTGTAAGAGTCAAGACGATGTCAAGGACACTGTGAATCTGAATCCATATTCCCAACGAACTTGAATCCTGAGAAAAGAATCCTCCAGTTTTCTTTATGTATACCCAACTTGATCCCTACTTGCTTTGAACATGACGATCTTCTCTCTTTGGATGCCTTTAGTCATATTGAATTAAATCCCTGGTGGAAATGTAGAATGAAATCTTCTTGGTTTCATTGATAGTGCCAGTTCTGTCGGCAAAGTATGCACATATTTGTGAATACTGATGGAATAAAATTGCTTGTAAAATTTACACTGGATTTTTTCTTATTTCTTAGCTCACTTGTGAATCGTTGGTTTTACAGAATTATCTCAGGTCTTTTATTTTGTGATTGGTATATATGCTTTGTACACTCCTCTTCAATATCTAAATTTGAGCTTTCAAAAAGTTTACCCCACCCCACACAGTACCACCCCCACTCCCCACCTTCCTTGCTCGTGCCACTCCTCCCGGACACGTCTGCACATATTTGTTTTTTTTTTTTTTTTTTTGTCATGTTCAAAGCAAGTAGGGATCAAGTTGGGTATACATAAAGAAAACTGGAGGATTCTTTTCTCAGGATTCAAGTTCGTTGGGAATATGGATTCAGATTCACAGTGTCCTTGACATCGTCTTGACTCTTACAACCAAGGTAGATATATAATCAAATACTAAATCAATGTAAGATATACCATCAATCTGGTAGACCAAACATATCCAACATAAAATGATAACAATTATGGGGCTAAACCAGAGCAATGGGAAATGTGGTGTCTCTTCCTGCAGCGTTAATCATAATGCCATGAAATCATGGGAATAACAACCAAGAAAATGCATTGTCTATTACAGGTTAGATTAAGGACCATGTCATATCTGTCTTCTACACCGCAAAGCTGACAACATGTAACAAAATGCAAAGCCAAAAAAGCAATCTACATGATTCTCTGGACCAGGTAATCNCCCCCACCCCATCTCCAAAACCCACCAACCCAAAAAAAAAAAAAAAAAAAAGGGAAAAAGAAAACAAGAAAAAAGCCCAACTAAGCATAAATCATGCTTATGCTTGAGTTTATTACTGGTTTAGTGTGACATATCACTGTGGTTTATATCATTTGAATTCGGTTGATCATCCTTGGCCATTATTATGTTGGGTTTTGAGTTGATATTGAGGGAAAAGGGTGTCAAATGTGGCAAATAACTGTGATATAAATATGCATATATATGAGAATTATTATATTTTCAAGGTAATTTCGAGCTCCAGACACTCTCCGTAGGGGTTTGAGATCCAGTTGGAGTCAAAGAAGTATTACAAAGGTAATTTTATTTTTAAAATTGTATTTTTGTATTAGAATAATATGCTTTAGCTTATTGGTCGTTGTGCTTATTAGTAACATTCTGTAACGTGCGTTATTCATGCCCTTGGAGGGCTATCATGGGTAGTGGTTGTCTGGTAGACCTAGGATTTTGCTTGGGTGGATAGGTTGCAATTTTTAATTTTTTTTCTTTTTGGATAGAGCAATGAATATGGATATCAATAACCTTTTTCAAAGAAAATATAGAATTTTCCTAGGTTAATTTTTAAAAAATTTCAAAATTTAGTGTGGTGGTTGCGTGACCTCACTCCTTCCAAACCTCTTCCTTTTTTTTTTTTTTCCCTTTTCCAAGACACCCCCTCTAAACTAAGAATGATATTAATTAGGGAAAGGTATAAAAAAGTTCTTAGTATTTACCTAAATATATGAATTAGTTCTTAATCTGTCTTTAACGTTTTAATAAATTTATAAAAAAGTCTCTTCATTAGTTTTTTTTATATGTGTGGATACATTAAGGATTAAAATGTACTATATAAAAATATTAAGAATTAATTTATATATATAAATAAATGTTAGGAACTTTGTTATACTTACGTGAACTAATTATATGTCAATGTGTGTCCAAAGTAATGGAAAATTTAATAGAGTTTAATAGGAAGATTTATTTGATACAATTTGAAAAAGTTAAGGATTAAAATAGACTAAATAAAATGTTAATGATTAATTTGTAAAAACGTGAAATGTTAGAGGTTTATTTCGACTTTTTCCTATTAATTATTGAATATTTTAGAAAGTAAGAGAAAAGATGTCTTACATTTAGATTTTAGATAATAATAGATCACATGACGCTACACATAGTTAAGCTGTTAGGGCTTCTTGCACTACATTTGATTCCGATAAGACTCGTATGTTTTTCTTTTTATTTTTCTTTTGTATCATATTCAAGTCACGATCAATTTGCATACTTTTCACACATTTTCAAAATTTTAAAGTAACGGCACGAAAGTTTTCAAGGGAAAAGCAATAAAAATTAATTCCCACTCATTAGAAATTCATGGTTAAACTAGATAAAATTTGGTTTGATTCATCTTTTTCTCATTTTATAGGTATTTTATTTTATGTTTACTTGAATCTTTGCATTTGATAAGAATAAAATATCAAAAGGATAGAAATATAATTTCATATGTATCTTTCTTCTAAAATATATATATATTTTTTTAATTTTTTCTCTTAAAAGTACATGGAATTTTATTTTTCAATTTAGATACTTCAATTGCTACTTTCGTCATAATTATGAAACAGAAATAGATAATATACAGATAAGATAATTTTTCAAATACTAAATTTCAAACAGATATAGATTGGATACAAAATAGATATAAATAAGATATAGATAAAAAAAAAACAATCCAAATAGGACTTAAAACTCTTAACATGCTATTTATTAATAAAAAATTATAATGCAGTAATGCTTTAGCCACTATTTATCATTTTTTTAAGAAAATTTAAAGCTTATTTTTATTGTGTATCGAATAGTCTTGCGGTATTTTTCCTAATATAATCATTTTTCAGTAAGAAGTTTTGTAAATCGCTATAGAATAACCCATATCCAATTTTGTACCTTTTTCCCTTTTCCTTATCTGTTTCCTTTTAGTTAATTTTTCAAAATTTCCCACGACTCTCATATATCTATTTTTCTTTGTTTTTTTTTTCCTTTTATTATAATTTTTTTTATCGTTTTTATTTGACGGTCAATTTACATACTTTTCACACATTTTCAAAATTTTAAAGTAACAGAATTGTTTGGCAATATACATAATAGTTTTCACGGGAAAAGTAATAAAAATTAATTTCCACTCATTAGAAAATAATGGTTAAACTAGATAAAATTCTTAAGGTGCTATTTGTTAATCAATAATTATAACGCAGTTATACCTATAAGTACTTAGTAACTGTTTATGATTTTTTAGCAAATTTAAAGCTCATTTTTGTTGTGTATTAAATAGTCTTGCAGTCTAGTTCCTAATAAAATCATTTTGTATATATAAGATGTGTCTATGTGAGTAGTTTGCTATTTATAGATTGATGTCTTAATGCATTGCTCTGTATTAATTAATCAGTGTAATTAGGAGATAGATTAAATAAAGGATTAATAAATTTATTTAGTATTATTGTTTTAAATTGTTAAATACTTAGTATAGTAGTTGCCGTCCACTAGTTATGTTTCTATAACATCAACAAAGAATCATTTAGATGGCTACTTTGATGTTACGTTAGCTATTTATTGGATTGCTATACTTTGTGTAGTTCGAGGAAATGATATTCTTAGACTCTTGTTTAGTAGGAAATGGTAAATTGGTATGTTATATTCAATTAGTAGCTTTTTGGATTTGTTATCCCCTTTTATTTTCTTTAATCCTGTTCATTGTGGTGTGGCTTTCATGTGTATGAAATTGAAGACGCATCACTAATCTTGAGTCGGTTTGAGGTCAATTCAGATAGAGGTCCCTTTAGGCTCACCAACGGCTAAATGACCCTAGTGAACTTTGTTGGAGCACTAATCCCCCACGAAGCAACACCAAGGACTCGACCTATAAACACTTAATCTCCGGGCACTTGGCTCTCGAGTATGCAGTTGGTTGCCCTGATGAGCTCAAGCTGTAGGGGTCCTCTCCTTCTTCAAGCCCCAGCATACCTTACGAGGACTCCCTCGCCTTAATGTGCTCTCCTTCAAAGTTTAAGCTGTAGCCTGCAATTCACTTAGGCCATTTCCTTTGTCTCTTTGGAAATATTTCTATAGTGCCCACTTCTCTTCTCGGTTTATTAATTACAACTTGACATCTATAGTCCGGTTAGCACACTTGGCATACTATGAGGATGTCGGAGCTCTAGATTATACACATGGTTGCCAGCATGGTCATGGATGACCAACTCTTAGAGCTACCCTATTAGGTCCCTAACACATACCTCTTGCTAATAGCGAGGGCGGACGAACCTTGAGTTAACACATGTCTTAAGTAGTTGCACTCCTTATATTATAAATAGTGTAAGGAGCCAATAGGTAAAGGTTCCCCCCACATCTTTGACACTCTACACGGCTCTCAACACACACAAAAACCTTCCTCAAGCATCTCCTTGAGGACTTAAAGTGCTTGAATAATTCCCTAATCCCTTTTCTCTTATTTCTCTTTGTTGACTTGAGCGTCGAAAGGCTTTTGTGGAAATATCCACAAGAGGCTTTTTACAAATAGGCTCAGAGTAAGGAATTTACCTTAGACCGAAGTTCATTCACCCTCTAATCAGAAGAATTAAAACCTAACTTTCTCTATCTTTCATGGTTGAGTCTTCCACAATCAACACATGGTAATGTGATGGTTGCTGTTGGCTGTAGATGTGATATTACATTGGTTGTAATGTGGCTTTCTTTCAATATTCCATGGGATTTTAAAAATTGCAATATTTTATAGATTTAGAACTTATTTTCATTTTCAAACTATCAGATTCCTTTTAATTGGAGCCCCATTTCAAATGATTTTTTTTTTTAAACAAAAGAACTTCATTGTATTAATAACCAATTTTCTTATTTAAATGCACAACTGGAAGAGGAAACTCTTCTTTTTAGCAGTGCTAAATACATGGAGTTTTATAGCCTATAGACGATGAGAGGGGGGTGGATGAGATTGGAACCCTCTTTCGTGGTACTGAAAAGAAAGAAAAGAATATATATATCAATTTCTTTTTACTCTTCCTTGCTTTTGTCCCTTTTCAAACTCTCTGAGCATTTTTAGGTTCATTTAATTGAATCCCATGAACCTAGAGACTTTTGCGCTTTTATTACACGGTTTTACTGATTGGGAAAAGAAAAAGAAAAATGAAATCGATAGTATAATTGTATAAGAGCACCTCATTTACGGCATTTGAATTTGCTAAGTAATTTTTTCTTGTCTAAAGGACAAGAACTTTCATTCATGTAACTGTAAATATAAGAAAAAAGGAATTACGATTTAACCTTTCACATTTTGATTCCTTTTCACTTCTAATCCTATAAGTGAAAAGTCGCATTCTGTTTTAAATTTTTGTTAAGAATAGAATTCGAAATTTTTAGAAATCATATTCCATCATTGAGTAGTCCGTGAAAAATATGATTCTATAAAAGTTTTTTTTTTTCCTTTAAAGTTATAAAATTTCGTTATTTTCTTACCTCATTATTTTCTCCACCTAGAGTACTCTAAACTAAATTTTTTAAAATTATCCCCTTAAATCCCCTTAAATTATTATTGATATGTGTAACCAAGTGGTGATTATTGAAAAAACGTGATGTGATAATGTAATGATGTTATATGATATTTTAAAAATTTAAACAGTTTTAATAATTAAAAATTTTCCTTCACTTGAAATACTATGGGAAATCCATTTCCTACCTTCTTATATGAAAGTGTATCTAATCAAGTTCTAAATAATTACATTAAGGAATTTAATTATATAAATTGGATTGCGATGTCTGGAGCCAAAAGGGCCAAGGAGGAAAAAAAAAATAAAGGGGATAAACCCATGTAATGCTCAAAAATGGAAATCTCTGTGACAATGATGTTATCCCTATAATAATTTATCAATCAAGTTCTAAATAATTACATGAAATGGATTTGATAGCTACTGTAGATTTTACACCAAATAATTATGGGAATATCCAACAACAAATTAGATAAATAAATTTTCTGCCAGCATAATTAATAGATACTAATTTTAAGGTGAAATTCAGCAGGGCAAACGTTAAAAATGAAAATTCTGCGAAGGTTGATCAATTCAAATTAAAAAAAAAAAGAAAAAGAAAAAGAAAAAGAAAAGAGAGAAAGGTGGAATAAACCTGAAAATTTATTTTAATAAACTTTGTTCTTTCTTTTTTGCCTTCTGTAAAATTGATTAACAATTGATAAAGTAATATCAACTTTTCTACGATATCAGACACGAATTTTCTAATGCAAGAATAATATTTCTTATTTGTACAACTATATTTCTTTAAACATTCTAATACAATAAGCCTATCGATTTCGTTGCTAAGTAGGCCGGATGTTTAAACTCTGATTTTTATCTCTGTCCTAACCATTTATGTAATTTATGGACACATATTAACAGCTAAATAAAAAATAAATTATATCATTTTATACACTCTGTTTTTTCCGTCAGTTATGTAATTAGTCTGAAAAAGTAAAAAATTTGGTTCTAAAGCTGGTTAACAAATAAAAATGCTGTTAACTGAAGCTCACCAGAAATTGCAATTTACAGAACTATATCTGGTATGTCACTATGTGCATGTTTTATCTTTAAGGGCGTTTCGGTACTTTTATCCAGGTTAGGGCAAACAAGGAGGACAAAAACATGCCTATAAATTCTTCATAGACGAGCGAAGCCTCCCATAAAAAATTGTTACCTAAACGTTTTGAAACGGCTAGTTAAATTTCAAATCATTTTAAAATTTGAAGGTTTGTGTAGACAAGATTTAACCAACGGTTTTAGGCCTTTAGTTTTTACTTTTCTTTTCTATTTAACTTTGACAGCTTGATAGGGTTATTTGGCAGGTGGCAAAGAGTTAGATTCAAATAATTCACTTTTTAATGGGATTAAAAAATTTAACCCCCTAATTCTTTTTTCTAGTGAACTAAACGGGCTACCCCATAAAGTCCAAACTGATTGTGTAGCTCTACTTATAATCATGTAAGTACATATTCCAAAGTTTTGAAACAGAACTCCTATATTCGATTTCACATCAATATCATTCCCCCTTTCTGTAACGAATTGTTTGTATTTTGTGTCTATAGAAAAGTTACCTGAGGCTTTTTGTAATAACGTGCATATTCTTCTTTTAAGAAATGATGATTATTACGCATAGAAACGCTCTACTTTTTATTTAGTTAATTATTTTGAATTCCTTAACATCCATAACACGATGTTACTTCCACTAGTCAATTCTAAATATAAATTATAATGAATGCAAGCATATTGTATTTCAATAAAAAAAAATGAAACAACCAAGTATCAACTGGAATTAAATATGTTGTTTATATTTTTTAAATGTAATTATATTTGTTGGAAGGTATTTTAAATGTTCGTACATAGCAGCAATTTTTCAATTCCACCGCTCGATAATAAATAAAAAGAGGCCGGCTGTATAAAGGATCTTTTTTCTCCTTTAAAGCCATAAAATATCCTTCGTTTTCTTTTACTTTATTGTTGATATTTTAATTCCTAAGATATAACTTAACTTTTCAATGAAATTATTGCTACATCGTTAAAAAAAGAAAAGAAAAGAAAATTATCTCCATGGTCCACATCCACACTCACTTTGAGAGAATGGATATTCAATTTTTCCTTTATTTCTTAAAGAAAGTATATTATATAGTATGTTTATTTGGTGGAACAGCAAATCCATTCCCTCCTTGTTCTCTACAAATATCCTATTATTGTGTTCATTTTGATAAATTACAATTACTATTAAATTGCAATTCTTTAAAACATGGAATGGGGATTCTTTAATGAGACTTATGAATTGAGATTCCATAATCAAATTACTCATCTTATCCTTTCCTATTTTAACACAACACCATCGTAACTCCACCATACACCTACCACCACCATCCTCCACCACTACTGCACCATCGTTTGTAACTACTTATTACTAATCTGTTTTGTATCTCTCTCTTTAAAATTTTATGTTCTCTTTCTTTTTGTTTGATTTGTTTTCCTTCTCTCTCTCTCTCTCTCTCTCTAAGCTTTCTTTTTCTCTCTCTATGTCCGATACATTCATTAGATTTAGGCAAAAATAAAATAAATCAGCTTTAATATTGTGGATGATAGTTTCATCAGATTTGATCGTTTCTTCATTGAGAATGGTGGTCATATGTTCATTAAATTTGTAGTGTTCTTCTTCAAAGTTGCGTGTTCATCCAGATTGCTAAAGATTCGATTTTTTCAAGTACTAGCCAAAGATCACTTTTTTTTTTCCTTCATCAATTTTATAGAATATAGGATTTCTTTGTTCTTTTGACTTATTTTTTGTGGAGATTTCCAAAGGCCAAGTGCTTGGCCGAAGAAGGAAAATGTTTGTTTTTTTTCCTGTTTTTCATTTTTCCATTATTATAGTTTTAGGTTCTATTTCATTTTTTTATGTTTTACAAACTATTTGATGTCGATTTGCAAATTTAAATCTAATGGTATGTTGTCTTTGTTTTCTTTATTTTTTTTTAAATTTTCTATAAGGATGTTTTGTTGTTATAAGTATAGAGGAGAGAGAGGGATGAAGATGGAAGATAAGGGTAATTTTAGTCATTTTACTTCTATTACAGATCTATTCCTTATGCATCATTTTGTCTAAATGAACAATATAATAAATATTATGGATTTATTCAACTCCTATTGAATAGAGATTTCATTACGTGTGTATTCCATGCGTTGAACTAAACGCGCCGATGGTGTTCACTTCATTGAATTATAATTCCAACTCTTAAAATTTAAGAGTCGCAATTCTTAAAATTTAGGAATTGGGATTTATTACCCAAACTTGAGAATTGAAGTTCTTATGACAAAAGACCTTCACTACATCATCCCTTCTTATCTTCTTTACCACTAAATTAGCCACCATTGTCACTACTCATCATTGCACCAACCACCATCGTCACTCTCTTCTTCTTACCCCTCTCTCTCTCTCTTTGATTTGTTCACTCTATCTCTACGAGTCACTTACGCGACTTCTTTTTTTCTTCTCTCTCTCCAAGTCAACCTTCTCTCTCTTTTCTTATTTGTTATCTCTCTCTCTCTCTCTCTATCCCCTTGTTTGTATTTGAGTCACTCGCGCAACACTTCTTTTTTCTTCTCCTCTACCACCCCCTCCTCTTTTGCCTTGCATATTTCACTCTCTCTCTTCGAGTCACTCTGGTGTATCGTCTTTCTTCTCTTTTTCTCATATTTGTTCTATCTCCCTTCAACAGTGGTTGTTGTGTTTGTAGCATAGTGGTTGGAGTGTAAAATGGTGGAGATTAGTGAATGTGATTATGTAGTGGTGTTGCGGTTGAATGTGTAGCCTTGTCTATGGTTGATTGGGGTACTATAAAGGGAAAAGACAAGAAAGAGATGGTAATAATTTAGAAGAAAATAAAAAAAAAGGTGTAAGAAAGAAGATAAGGGTAATATGGTCTTTTGGTTTCTATTACGAGTCTATTCTTTGTTGTTCTTTTTGTTCAATATAGAGATACCACTAGGATAGGTTTTGTAAAACCTAAACAAAACTTATTACATTATAGGACTTCCTAGAATTAACCGGAGAACTCTATAGTGTTTTTATCTTATTCCTAAAAGTTGCCCTTGTAGGGTTTTCTTAAACCCATTAATTACTTGACTTAACTTGAGAGCTTTTGGAAGTCATGAGATATATTAAAACTTAGGAGCTCTTGTAATTTGCGTAAGAATCAAGAAGGACAGAGAGCCGATGAGACCTAAGATAGTAGATGAAAGAGCAGCCAGGAAAGCCAGAGAGATATTAGATATGAGATAGTAGAGATGGTGAAAGAGACTAAGAGAGTAGAATCGATGAGAGAAAGAATAAAGAAAGAGGACCGAGTGACTTTGTTTTGAGAGCTTGTGACTTGTAGATGAGACCAAAGGTTTCTTTTTTCATCAAAATATTATTTGTGAGATGAGGGCGTGTGTATGAGGCAAAATGCAATAGATGGAGAGAGTAAAGTAAATAGGATATTGAGTTTCAATTTTGAAAATATTAGTGCTATTTATTTCTTTTTACTTACATTAATATGTAGTATTATTAAATAATATATATTGCATGATTATTTTTATTGGGTTTGGGTTTTGTTGGATTTTTTATAAGTCCCAAAACTTGACTCAATATCCTATAGGGTTTTAAATAAGGATGCTACTGGGTGGGTCATTATAGGGTTTCTGACTTATTTGAATCGTTAAAAGCCCTATAGGGTCAGACTCTATAGGGTTTTGGGGCGAGTTTTGGAATTAATTTTCAAATCCTATAGGGTTATGGGTTGGGTTTTAAAATTTAGGAAAATCCTGACAAAAAACTTGAACCCATGAGATGAGCACTTCCTTTGCTCTCTGTCCATCTTTTTCTCTCCTCTTTAAGTTATAACTAACCTCCTATCGAATGGCTTACTACGTAGCTACCGAAGTTAGGCGGTCACCTACCAGTGATCGGACTGGCTCATTAGTCCTCATATCTAATGGCTGATATAAAGGGGAATTGTCCCATCAATATGGGTAGCGCTTGCCAATTCCATCATGACACATGTCTGAAACTATACTTCTACCTTTAAACCTATAAATACCAGTAAGAGCCTCAAGTAAAGGGTATTTTTTTCCCAATCTTGACTCCAAGTCTTAGACCTTTGGATTGGAATACTCTATCTCTTGGAAACCCCCTCTTTTCCTATTCCTATTGCTTTATTTTTCCCTCATCTCCATGCTAACTTAAGTATCAGATGACCCTCACTAACTTAGCCATAGGGGCCTTTTTGCAAGTATGGCTCGGTTATGGTCTATGAACAGATCATAGTTGACTCAGGGGATATACCTTATCGTGATAAGAATAACATCACCATTTGGCCTACTGCATTTGGCATCTAGACATGGTTGAGAACACAAATACAAACCCTTACCTTCACTTCAAAGGAACTATAGCAAAAATCCAAATGCATCTTCTTCCAAATTCTGCCCAATTGCACCATTGTGGAATTAGAGCAACAAGTCCTTGAAATCAACATTACCCCACCTACATAATCATGTACAAATTGCATAGCTGACTACTTCAAAATCGGCACATCGCTGATAGCAAGTACGCACTTGTATGCACTTTAAGCCTCGAGTCCTACTTCGAGCACCTCTCACAAGATTATGTGCCTAAGTGAGTTTAAGCCTCAAGTCCTACCTTAAGCACCCCTTATAGGACTATACGCTTGAGTGAGTATAAGCCTTGCATCTTACCTCGAGCACCTCTCATAGGATTATGTGCTTGAAAAATCCCAAGCATCGAGTACCTGCTTGTAAGAAGCAAGTTAGGCTCAATAGCCTACACTCACAACATACAAAAGGAGATACTCTTCAAATAAAATAGGCACATATTTACAACGATGAAAAGAAAACTTTTCATTCATTAAAACTCAAGAGATACAAAACTTGCAAGCCTACATCACAACTAACTTAACAACAAATAAGTGTCACCACCAACACTAATCCAACAAAAAATACAAAAGCATGAGAGGGCTAAAGCCTTCCCTAAATCACTTCCTATGGCTACCCCATTACCCCTGATACAAATCCGTGGATGAACATATGAACTTGATATCACGTATAACCAAAAGGGATGGTTCTAGGCCGTGAGATGGCTCGAAAAGTAAATGATAATTGTTGGTTGAGCAGGGGTTTTTGTGCATCGATGATGGATATGATGCACCAATGCCTCATATGAGCTCAGGTCATACTTGATATGACGTACAAGTATGATTGAAGGTCACTCACCATTAGTCTATGCTCAAATGGATCAGATAAGAGTAGCTCAAGAGTAAGGATACTTAGCTCAAGAGAGAGTAAAAATTCAATGTATTCTTCGTATGCCTGTGGCTATTACATTATGCAAGTATTTATGGTACCCAGTTAAGGTAAGTCTTAAATAATAGAAAATTACATAAATGGATCCCTAATCGCTAAGAAAAGGAGAATAATTTATAGAGGAAATCACATAATAGTGCAAAAGAATATTCATTGTTAGAAAGGACAGTACAGATGTCAAAAAGGACAGCGTACATGCGTTTCACTCAATCTACGATCCTGATAACACTGCAGGCCGAGCAAGGTAGGGTCTCTTGATCAGGTTTGGTTAGTGTTAACAATTCGATACTTAGATTGTTGGGTTAGACAAGGGTTGGCTTAGGGGATGACTCACTTTCGAATTAGCTTCAGATGCTTGGCTCTTGACAATTCTTAGTTCAGCCTTGGCATTGCGGAGATGGCTATTTTCTTGACTTGGTGTTTAGACTAGGCTGTTGTGGAGGGGTTGGCTCTGTATGCCAATAGATTACCTCGGTAGCTTCTTAGATGGTGTAGAGAGCAAAGTAGCTTGGCTGATCAGATTGGGGAAAACATTGCTCGTTGGCACTTAACTCACTTCGGACAGCTCGGTGAACCACTTGGGAAAGCCTTTGGGCTCGAGAGCTAATGATCAGTTCTTGATCCTTATCATCCCCTCTGGGTTGTTTGAGATTTAGGATTAAGTTAGGTTCAACAGTAGGTTACTTGTCCTTGGGAGTGTAAGGTTGGAGATTAGCAATGTTCAAGGAGTTTAAGACTCCATATCTTTCAGGTAATTCAATCCTATAGGTATTAGGATTGATCTTTTTAAGCACCTTGAAAGGTCCGTTAGCCTTAGGAGACAACTTGCTCTTTCTTAAGTTTAGGAATCGCTCCTTACTAAGGTGTATCTAGACCAAATCACCTGGCTGAAATGCTCTCTTCTTTTGTCTTCTGCTTCGCTTCTTAAGCTTAATATTAGCTCAGCCCAATTGCTTTACAACCTTTTGGTGCATGGCTTTGATGGTCTTAACTCTTTCAACGGTTAGCTGGCCATCATCAAGCATCGGTTAGGGTGCTTGGTCTAATGGTAGCTCGGGGTTGAACCCATAGGCGATCTTGAATGGAGACATGTTTGTTATACTGTGCATGGTCCTATTGTAGGTGAACTCAATGATGGGTAGGGACAGATCCTAGTTGACCATGTTTCGTTTGATAACAACCCGCAGCAAAGTTCTCATAGTTCTGTTGATAACTTCAGTTTATCCATCGGTCTGTGGGTGGTAGGACGTACTGTATAGTAGCTTAGTTTCCATTCACTTTCATAGCGTCCTTTAGAAGTGGCCTTTGGGTCTCGATTCGAAACAATGGTTTTGGGAATTTCGTGTAGCTTGATTATTTCTTGTAGGAAAAGAAAAGAGATAGCCGAAGCATAATTAGTCTTAGAACAAGGCACGAAATGTGTCATCTTGCTAAATTGATCCACAACCACCATGACGTAGTCCTTCTTTCGAGTCATCTTCAGCAATCCTAATAGGAAGTCCATACTTAGCTCAGACTATGGTTTGGTTGGGATAGGCAAGGGTAGATAATGTCCTTGCCTAACTTGGCTCTTTACCTTTTGGTAGGTCGTACACCTTTCCAATACAGACTGCACATCTCTTATCATTCTCGGCTAAAAAAATCTCGTTGATAGTACTTTATGGGTTTGATGCTAGCCAAAGTATCCTGTCAATCCCCTTCCATGCACCTTATGTATGAGTAATTCTCTCATGGAATAGGTTAGGATACATAGCTTCCTCTTCTTAAATAAGTATCCGTCCTCCTTGTGGTAGTCATTTAGTGTCTGTCCTTCCTCACATCAGGTACAGATAGGACCAAAGTGTGGATCCTCAACATACAAGTTCTTTATGGTTGAAAAACTAAGTAGCCTTGTTTGTAGCTCGGTTAGGAGGGTATGTCGTCTCGATAGGGTGTCGGCCACTACATTGTTTCTTCCATTCTTATATTTTACGACATAGGAAAAACCTTCCACGAACTCAATTCACTTGGCTTACCTCTGAGATAGCTTTAGTTAGGTCTTTAGGCATCTCAAGGATTCATGATCGGTGTAGATTACAAATTTCTTAAGCAGTAGATAGTGTTGCTATATTGTAAGGGCTCAGATTAAGGAGTAGAACTCCTTGTCATAGACAAACTAGTTGAGTGTGGCCCCTCAAAGTTTTTTGTTAAAGTAAGCAATAGGTCAGCCTTTTTGCATTAGCATAGCACCTATGCTTAGTTTGGATGTATCACACTTTACCTCAAACACTTTGTCAAAGCTTGGTAAGGCTAAGACCGGGGCTGTAGTTAGCATCTCTTTCACTTCCTTGAAACTCCTCCTCTTCTCTCTCTCTTCATCTGAATTCAACATTCTTTTTTGACAGTTTGGTAAGTGGGCAATCATACTGAAGTCCTTTATGAATCGGCGATAGAACGACATTAGGCCATGGAAACTTCTTGCATTCGTAGAATAGGTTGGTTCATGCCATTCTACGATCGCTCTTACCTTCTCATCATCGACTCGAATGCTACTTTCGCTCATAACAAAACCCAAGAAGATCACCTTGAAACAGCAAAAGTCACACTTCTTCAGATTGGCGTAAAGCTATTTAGCTCGCAGTTTTGCAAACACTTGTTAGAGATGCTTTAGGTAAGTCTCCAGGTCGGGACTGTACCCTAGAATGTCATCAAAATAAACTACAACAAACCTTCCCGATAATTCTCGGAGCATATGATTCGTAAGGCACATGAATGTTCTTGGTGCATTGGACAGTCCAAATGGCATTACAAGTTATTCATATAAATTATGTCGTGTCTTGAACGTGGTCTTCTACTCATCCCCTTCGCGCATTTGAATCTGATGGTACCCAGCTTTAAGGTTGATCTTGGATAACACTCTTACTTCGCTTAATTCGTCTAGCATGTCGTTAAGCATGGGTATGGGATACTTATACTTTATGGTGATTCAATTGATCACTTAGCTATCCACACATATCCTTTAAGACCCATCTTTCTTCGGCACTAATAAGGTCAGCATAGCATAGGGGCTCAAGGATTCGCTCACATACCCCTTCTTCAGTAGCTCATCTACTTATCTTTGTAGCTTAGTAGCCTGATCAGGATTCAGTCTATAGGCAGGCTTATTCGGTAATGCGGCTCCTAGCTGTAAGTTGATCACATGATCGACACCTCACATTGGGGACAGGCTGTTCGATAACTCCTCTCAAAACAGATCGGTAAATTCCTCTAGTAAGGTTTTTATTTTGGTAGGTAGCTCCTCCTCCCCGAGTCTCATCTCTAGAAGCCTTCAAGCAAGTAGATAGGCCGATCCCTTAAGCTCCATTTCTCTTTTTTGTTTGGCGTAGGTCAATACTAAAGCCTCTCTCTTTAGGATTTGGCTAAGTTGAGACTGCATGACCTTTACTTGCTCGGTAGTCATTGGACTCAATTTCACCCTCCTATTGTCTTGCTCCATAGAACATGTATTCCTCTTTCCGTAGTATATAACAACTCGATCAAATATCCATGATTGTCCAAGTAGAATGTGGGATGCACTCATGGGCAGCACATCACATAGCACTTTGTCTTGATACTTGCCAATGCAAATTGGTATAGACACTTGCTTGTTCACCTATAGGGCCCTCTTATCACTAATCCAATGAAGCTTGTAAGGTTTTAGGTAGGGTTTGGTCAGCAATTTTAACTACTTGACCATAAATGCAGAGGTTGCATTGGTGTTGCTCCCATTGTCAACGATCAACAAACACAGTGATTCATTCACCTTGCATCTAATATGGAAAAGATTTTCCCTTTGTTCATCTTCGGGTACGAGACTGACGCTCATCGTCCTTCTCAACACTAGAGTGGTTGACATAAAGTTGTTTTCCTTTCCGTAGATAACTTCCTCCTCAGATCGTTCAGTTTGTCTATCCTCTTTCAATTGCTCTACTTCTTCATTAGTATTGTTAACTTCAATAGTTGATACCTTGCTTCGGATCACCATTGTTCACTTGTTCAGATATTGAATGGCCATGTGTTTAAATACTTGACATTTAAAACACTTGATTTCACTCATCTTCCTACTTGAACTCTAGCCCTTCCCTTCTTAAACTTCCTTAGGGGTTCCTTCTCTTTGGCTTGGGTAACCAAAACGGGTTGGGCCTCGGTAACCTTACTTGGCTTTATTCGCACAGATCTGCTTGGAACAATTTGACTACTGCCTAGTCAGTTGACTGGCAATCGAAACCTTCCTATCTAGTGCCTTTCTATTCTTTGGGTGGCTCGAATTGCATTGTTAAGAGTTCCAATATCCAGGTTTTTTAGGACATCCCTAATCTCATACTTTAATCCACCAATGAACCGAGATATAGTTCAGTCCTCTAGCTCTACGACTTTACATTGGATCATTAACATTTGGAATTCCTTAATGTAAGCATCTACATTCGATCTTCCTTATCTTTGTTCTTGCAGTCTTTTGAGGGCATCCTACAGATAATAGCTTGGTACAAACCTTCTCCACATAACTCTTTTCGTTTCATCCTAACTCTTAATCTCTCGTTCTCGTTCCCTTCTTCTAGTGACTTACAAGTTCTTTCACCATAGGGCGCATAACTAGTGAACTCCAATATAGCAAGTCTAACCTTTGTATTATTAGGCACTTTGTAGCATTCAAATTACTTTTCAATCTAATCTACCCTATTTAGGTAGTCCTCAGCATCACTATCTCTAGAAAAACTTGAAATATGCATTCTCAGTCCTTCGACTCTAGGGGCTCGCACACTTCTTTCCTCAAGCTGGTAGTATTCCTTTGGTTCGTCGTCTCCTTTTGCTTCCTCCTCAATCTCTTCAAGCGTTAGTCTTCGTTTAGCGTCTTTACCAACTCCGTCAACTCGAAGTGGTTGAGCTAGGGCATCAACTCGGCTAAACCGACAATTACCTTATCTTTGTTGTTTGCGTTCCTTAATGGGGATATTTCTAGCTCGCTACCTATCTTCTTGGATAACAGTTACTAAGTTAGCTATCAAGTTGGTAAGCCTATCCAAATGGTTACCTATTAACTGATGTGTAAAGCTTCCTTCCTGTCCTTGGCTATGTCAAGTACCACTTTCTTGGTTTCCTAAAATTCCTTAAACACTTGAGTCTGACATTGTTGATTACTTTACAAAATTGACGTATAATAATACCATTCGGAGATCAATAATTAATACTCCAATCACTATGAAAATTACACAACAAATGAACACTCAACCATACTCTGTTTTTGTGTATTGGAAACAAGGGAAAACATAGCACACGATACTTTTCAACTACTAAACTTCAAAGTTAACAATATAATTGTTATCTCATAGTAACAAACTACTCGAAGATCACAATAGCAGAATCCAGCTTTGAATGTAGCCAGGCTTTGATACCAAGATGATACGAATTTGTGGATGAACACACGAACTCGATATCATGCGTAACCAAAAGGGATAGGTCTGGGCTACGAGATGACTCGAAAAGTAAATGATAGTCGAAAGTTGAATAGGGGTTCTCGTGCATCAACGATGGATATGTCACACTAACGCTTTACACGAGCTCAAGTTACACTTGATATGATGCACAAGTATGACTGGAGGTTACTCTTCACTTCTCTACGCTCAAATTGGTTAGATAAGAGTAGCTGAAGAGAGAGTGAAAATCCAATGTATTCTCTATATATCTTGCGGTTATTACGTTATGAGAGTATTTATAGTATCCAAATAGGATAAGTCCTAAATAACAGAAAATTATATAAATGGATCCCTAATCACTAAGAAAAGGAGAATAATTTATAGGGAAAATCACGTAATCATGCAAAAGAATATTTATTGTCAGAAAGGATAGCGTGCGCGTTTCACTCAATCTACGATCCTAATAACACTGCAAGTCGAGCAAGGTAGGGTCTCTTAATCAAGTCTAGTCAGTGTCGACAGTTCGGCACTTAGTGTAAGTCCCTAAAATTGTGTTTAAGACAGTAGAGCTTAGATTTAGGGTTTTTAAGAAAAGTTATTTAATGGAGCCCAAATTTTATGACTAAGATAGAAAAGTTAGTTGAAGTGATTTTATGAAGTTAGATTTTAAAAATAGCAATCTAAATTTCCAATTTTACTCTTAGAAGTATAATTATTTAATATGTTACTAAATTGCTTGGAACCTCCGAAATCGAGTTTGGAATACGATGGAAACCTAAAAATAAGTTAATTAAAATATAAAATAAGATAATATAGTATAATTTACCATATGAATATATTCATATTTTTATAAGTATTTCTGGTATAAATAATAATTATACTAATAAATTAACCCTAATTTACTTAATTATATATATTGTGTTGAATTCATGAAAATAATTAAGAAACATATCTTAAAAATAGAAGATATGCATTATTATTTGAGTATAAATATACATTACACATGATATGTATATGGAATATATATGGGTATGTAACAAATAAGTGATAAATATTAATATATTATATGTATAGTTATTGAATTTGCTTAAAATTTGCCCAAAGTACATTCAATTGCAGCTAAAAAATTGGAAAGTGATCAAGAATATTTTGAATTCAACCGTAGCATGTTGGGGAAGCTGAAGGATGTTGATTTAAAAGCAAATTTGGAGAAGATTAACACCTCTTATGTGATAAAAAGGAGAAAGAAAATTTAAAAAAAAAAACCTAGGTGGTGAACTAAACTCTATAAATAGCAAAGGATGGTAGACATGTAATGTTTTAGCACTTTGAAACTTAGAACAGTAAAAGAAAAAAAATTGAAAAAATCATGAAAAAATAGAAAAATTAAGAAAAAATAGAAGAAATTTCATATTAGGCTAGAACCTAAACCTACTTTGAATCTATTGTGAAACCCAACCATCTTCAGGTTGTCCACTTACCACGTAGGCTGTCTAACAACCATCCTATCATTGCTAGCCATCGGAGTACCCAAGAACATAGAAGTCAATTTCTTGTCTTGTTTTTTAATAATTGGTAAAAAAATCAAATCTACCCAGAAAATCATGAAAAAAATTGTAGTTAGGTTATTTCAAACATCCTTTTATGTGATATTTTTATTTTTTAAAAATTCGCAATATTTAATATATTTGCTTAAGAAAACTACTATTCATCTGAAGTTTGAATTGTAAAATAAATGTATTAAATGATATTTTTTAGCTCAAAATTTTTGTGCAGGATATGTATAATATATAGATAATTGCTATGTAGCCCAAATTTTGATTTGAATATTTTTAGTATTTATTGCATTTTTTGGCTTAAAAATAGCTTGAAAATAGGCTGAAATTGTGAAATAAATAGGAAATTATGAAATTAAATGATGAAATGGATATGTACTGATTTCTAGTGAATAATAATAATGTTGGGATAGATTGCAATTAATTTGGTGCAAGAAGGATCATAATTATGTAATTTAGGATAATTCAAGGGTTAAATCATAAATACGAATATATAGGAGATAGATTAAAAACTTGAAATCAAGTAATAGTTGAGTTCCCCATATTTTTAGGAGTACATAGAAATTTTCTAGGAATTATTTAGTGACCTGAACTATTTATTAAGAATTTACATAGTAAAATGGCTTAAATTACAAATTGGGACGTATTTTTAGTAATAATAGTTTAAAATGGAATAAAAAGTTGAATAAAAATTACGTATGAGTGTACTGATCAGATTAGATAAAAAGTGTATTTTTAATATAATTAATGATATTTTACTGACTGGGATACGTTATATATATTAGGATTAGATAATACTTATATTATAGCATTATATTGATAAATTAGGTAAAATACAGTTTAATAACATAAATTATATATAATATGATAATATTTATATAAATATGTATAACTATATTCATCAAACTTCTTCAGTAGGATAAAAGGGGGTTTTTAGTTTAACTATTCCATGTTCTATTTTTGTTTAATTATGTTTCCTATTAGTTTCTATCGTTGTTTTATCATATGTGAGTAATTCGTTAGGGTTTGCTTTATCAATTAGTATGATTAAGTGCTTGAAAAAAGTAACTTCTTGACGTTAATTTTGATGAATGACATTTAATGAATCTATGTATGGTGTAGTGCATGATATTAACTTAGAACGGATTTCAATAAAATATGTCGAGAGATAATTCTATTGAATAGATCTAGTTCACTAGAACAACTTACTCCTGATAAAAGAGATATTATTAGGAAAGTTGTTGCATCCTTAAGTGAATCAATACATTAAATTGATATTAATGCAATCTTATTTGGTTGTTAATTAAGGAGAGATTTCAATAGATACAATTAAGATTAGAAGCAAGTAGTTATCAAAAGAATAGTTATATATTGTAATTTTTTGTAGTTAACAAGTATTAGGATGAAAAGTATTTTGGTAAGATTATACTAAATGATGAAGCAAGTTTGCATATTAAGTGTATTTTCATAATTGTTCTTATAATCATTGTATTAATCACTCTAGATTATAGATTAGTGTAGTTTAGTTAATATTTATAATCTTAATAAACGATCACTTGATGAAATTAATTGCTAAATAATAGGAAAAATTATTAAGTACTAGTGTTTAAGTCATTTCCTAGTGAAGACAACTTTATACTCATCCGTGTTATAAAATGATAGGTACGTTTGCCTATCGAACTAAGTTAGGAATAGAATATAGGTTTATAAATTGTAAAACTCGGAAGCACTAATTAGAGGCGATCATAGCTCAACTGGTAAAAAATGAAATTAGGGTTTTTAGATGGAAAAACCCTAATTTAACCACTAATCTATAAATATTCTAAAAAATAATTTTTTAGAAAATTAAACTAGAAAAAAAAACATGTAAAAATTAAAAAAATTAATGGGTGTTATTTATATATATATATATTTTTTAAAATACTAAGATATATATAAATATGTAAAAGATAACTAAAATGAATTTTATAATTTTTTATTACGAATTTTTAAGAAAAAGAAAAAAGGTTTTTTTTTTTACATAATTACCTCAAAAGTGCTTACGTATCCGTTTGTCGAAATCAAACCAATATAGTTCTTTTTTTCTAAAATATTTAGTGGGTGGATTTTTTTTATTTTTTAAAAGTAGTTAGGTTTATGTTTTTAGCTAGTTATTTTTTTAACAAGAAAAACCTAAAAAAATATAATTTTACAAATTTATTTTAAAAAAAATAACTAACTAAATCTAATTTATTTTTTTAAAAGAAATCACTACGCATAAAAAAATTATCTTTTCTAAATCTTATATGCNTAAAATACTAAGATATATATATTCGTGTAAAAGATAACTAAAATGAATTTTATAATTTTTTATTACGAATTTTTAAGAAAAAGAAAAAAGGTTTTTTTTTTTACATAATTACCTCAAAAGTGCTTACGTATCCGTTTGTCGAAATCAAACCAATATAGTTCTTTTTTTCTAAAATATTTAGTGGGTGGATTTTTTTTATTTTTTAAAAGTAGTTAGGTTTATGTTTTTAGCTAGTTATTTTTTTAACAAGAAAAACCTAAAAAAATATAATTTTACAAATTTATTTTAAAAAAAATAACTAACTAAATCTAATTTATTTTTTTAAAAGAAATCACTACGCATAAAAAAATTATCTTTTCTAAATCTTATATGCAAGATACGCTAAGATACGATCTCGTGTCAAAATCTATCTTTTTAAAATCATATATGTAAAATATGTTAAGATACATATTTTCTTTGAAGATATGGATCTCGAAGAAAAATATGTGCGATTTTTTTTAAAAGATGTAATTTTACTAAAAATGCAACTTAACTAACTTATAAAAAAAAAGACCAATATCTAAATTAGGGCAAACATTATGTTAATAAAATATATATATATATATATATATATATATAAACCTACACTAAAGAAAACAAATTAGTAAAATAGTTAACTAATAAAAAATAATTAAAAACGAAATAATTAAAGAAAATAATATATATATTTTTACCTAAATGAGTTGAATCACACGGGATCAGCATGTTGTTCATATCATGATTGTCTGGGCTATGTCCACGTGCTTGGAGTAGAGTTGATTGTACATGTGGGGCAGTGTTGATCATGTACGGCAATCATGTGTGATCGTGTGTAATGGTGTGTGAATTGACTATGCGGTCTTATAAGGGTGCGTCAGTGATCAAGTGAGATCGTGCTCATGTGTTAGTAAGGATGTGGGATGTGAAATGGCATCAGCGTGTTGGACGATAGGACGCGTGTGTAGTGTGTGTCGTATTATGAGTGGGCGATGGTGTGTAGTGGCGTGTGCTTGTGTGTGAATGGCTGTGCGACGAGAAGTGTGCTTGTGACAAGGATGTGTGTGTTAAGGGGGTTATCGGATGTTGTGTGTGTGCTTGTGATAGGGACATGTGTCGGGGTTAAGGGGGCATAAGTGTTCGGACATGTAGGCATGGCGTGGTGACAGGTAATGAGTCCATATGTGTTGTAATGATCAGGCAAGTATGGCCAAGTGAATGTGCAGATCAGGTGTAAGAGTTAGAAAGGCAAAGGACTATATGTTGACTTCGTGTGGTTTGAGAATTAGGGATGTATAATGATCATGTTTTTGGGGTGGGTGTTGAGTTGTGGACTTGTGTTTTTGTGATCATGTGGGTTGTGTAATTAAAAAAAAATGTTTTAAACTTCACCGTCTAATTCCTATTTATAAACCATAATCGAATCTTTCATATCATTTTAAATATAGATTTGATCTTAACAAATCCTATATATGAAATATACAATAACGAATCTCATATACGAAATATACAATTTAGATTCTTTGAAAATTCAACCTAATTTCTGAAAACTCTATCTTAATTTTGGCTTTCTACTTTCTAGGCTCGATTCAGTTCAATTTAATTTGGCCCAATAACCTTTTTAATAATCTTAAGTTTATTTTAATCTAATATAAGTTGGATAAAAATCCATTTTACATTAGATTTGACTAAAATATTTTAATGAAGCCCAATCTTTCAATGACTTTAGAATTTATTAAATTGAACATTCACTATTATCCAATTCGATCTTAAACGACTCAACTTAACACTTTTTTATTATTTTTTTTTCAATTTTCATTTTTTAATTATTTATTTATTTCTTAGACCTAGCCTAATAGAAAATACTAAAATAAAAACAGTAAAAATGAGGTGTCCACAAATCACACCAACCAACGAGTGATGTTTCGAGCAACACCTTGCTCCATGGGAGAAGCTCCACTTCACAATACCACGAAATAGCAGCAGCTTCACTCCAACTCCGCACGACGGCCGCACCTAGATAGAATTCAGCAACATGTCCAAGCCTCGGTGCAGCAACCAAACAAACCGAGAAGCTTCCCAGTAGCAATTTACGTTCCTCTTCTTGATTTTAGCAAGCCGTGATCCACTTAAATTTTAGTAGCGGTAGCAACAGTAACTGAACAGCCCCTATGGAGAATCAATCGCAAATCGATCAAATGATAGCAACAAGCTCCTAATCGAGAACTAGCGAACAGTAGCTATTTGTTATTAGAATTCAACGACTTAAGCTCCTTATGATCAGGTTCAAGATGCTCCACATATCTGAACCAAGCTACCAAACTTTTCAACTCATGTGGAAGCAATTGTCTAGCAGCTGGTCTTTGTATTTCATGGACTCTGCACTTGCTCATAGTTACGAAGCTGGTGCTAAGAATGACTTAAGAACCAAGCAGAATTGACACCCCCTCTCAAAGTCATTTTGCAAGGCTTTCACATGGTAATCTTAACAACATAAATTATAGTTCATTATATGAAGTGGGCTTACGTCATTGGCCCACATCATTGGAAGCCTGGGACGAAAAGAGAATATGAGACGAAGACAACAACTAAGAGAACATCGTTTATTTTTAGCATGTTGTATTTAAGAAAATGACAACCCAACTCTAATAATTGAAGCCTACAAGTGGTAAGGGAAGGACAGTAGAAAAAGGGGGACGGCAGCCGAGAGTCAAAAAAGAAAAGGACGTGAGGAATATAGTAGACAAAAACAGCAGCTCGGAGGGAAGAATAGTTTTGATGAGAGAGATATAGAACAACGCTAGAGTTTATTATTTTGGCTAGTATAGTTAAGAACAGAAATTCTATATTTGTTTTACTTTATTAATTTTAGTACGTTTTCTTTAATTTTAGACCTCTAAATCATTTTATTTTAGCTTACTAAAGAACTATCTTAGGTTCCAAATGGATTGAGATTTATTGATTTTGTATTAGGTTTCGAGATTGAATATACCAATCGAAGTGTTTTCTTATCCTTGTTATTTCAATTTATATATATCTTGATTCATTTGGGTTTTGTAATGTAATATTGTACTTAATTTATTTGGGTTTTGTAGTAATGGATTTGATGAGTTAATGTGTTTTATGTATTATTCCGATATCGATATTGAGTATTTGAGATTTTTTCTATTATGTTCATCGTCTATTTATTTAGTGCTTGACTATTATTTTTTAAGCTAGATAGAGTTATAAGATATCCGGGAGGGTTTCGATAACTTATATTGAACATAATTTGAATTTTTGAAAAAACTTATCATAAGAATATACAGGTTTTAATTAAAATCATGAACTCACACACTTAATGTGGTGGGAAATATAGTTTAGATCATGGGGAAATGCTTAAATTATGTTTTTAACTTGAATAATAATTTTAGTGTAAGTGGATTATTATTTACCTAATAATTATAGATAGATTGTCTTAGTGAGTGAATTTATGCTATAATTAGAATTCTGCTACTTCGGGAGGTGGGCGAGCTCTAATGAGTTTAGTTAAATCTCTTTTAGTCAATTTCAAATATCGATTTAAGACATCACATTGATTAAAATGAGATTAGATTTACAAATCCCAATTTGATCCCTTTTTATCTTCTAAACCCGGGACCCTTATAGTGCAGCTAAAACATTTGGTTTAGTGTTCGTCTTGTTATTTAGTTTTCACTCACTTTTAGTTCAATTATCGATAGCTTGGCTTAAGAAAAAACTCAAATAATTTAGTACTTAGCACCTAACTCTTTATAAAATACAACCTTAACTCATCGTTTATATTACTTTTATAACGTGATATACTTGTCGGTTCATACACTCACATTTTCAGTCAATCAAGTTTTTGGCTCTACTAATATTAGATTAGTAGTTGATCCCTTAAATTAGGCCTCTTTTTATCTTTACATTTTTGGTAGTTTATCTTAGTAGTAGTCTTGTTATTTTATTTGATTTCATAGTCCTTAGTTGGTAGTTCTATTTTTGATAGTTAATTTAGTGAAATTTTGGTGCATTTCTTTTGATTTTTAGTGCCTACTAATTACCTTCTTGTGCTAGTTATTTAGTTATTGTTCATTAAACCTCTCCTTTTGTTAGTTACATCTTATTTTTTTTTTTTTTTTAAAATGGCATCAAGGAACTTCGGCTCTACTAATATTAGATTAGTAGTTGATCCCTTAGATTAGGTCTCTTTTTATGTTTACATTTAGTTTTGGTAGTTTATCTCATTAGTAGTCTTGTTATTTTATTTGATTTCATAGTCCTTAGCTGATAGTTCTATTCTTGATAGTTAATTTAGTGAAATTTTGGTACATTCTTTTGACTTTTAGTGCCTACTAATTAGCTTCTTGTTCTAGTTATTTAGCTATTGTTTATTAAACCTTTCCTTTTGTTAGTTGCATCTTATTTTAATAATAATAATAAAAAAAGATTCATGGTGGGATTATACCAAATCTTCTCTTTCTCTTTTTCCATAACTAATGTTGCTAAGGGACAATTGCCAAATTCATGGTGGGAATAAGCTATAAAATAGTGGCAATAATGGTACATTTCGTGTTATTCTTACTCTAGTTTTCCTTGGATATATTCTTTTTTTTTTTTCCTCAAGATGGAGCTTTCGGCTTTTGTGAAAAATGAAATGGAATATTTTATTATTCCAAAATAAAGACCCAAGAGGAAAATCAACTCCTCCATCGCTTACTTGCAATACCGAAATGAAAATGTGGAAATTCGGCCTATCATTCGCCTTTTTTTTTTTTTTTTGGACCGCATGTTAGCTAGGAAGAGTAAATATAAGATATCATGGTGCAAATTATGAAAATCAAGGGGATATATTTATCTATACGATGCATTCGTGAGATATATAAACAAATATAAGGATCTAAGATTACAAGATGAAATCAAGGACAGACATTTTATATATGATAGAGAAGTAAAAAAATTATGTATATTCATGTGATTAATCACTCGTATCTAGATAAGCAAGTCAAACCAAATTCAAGGAATTACGTAGAACTTCAAAAGTGGAGTTGTGGAGGCAAATTAAGCCACGATTTATGTTATAAAGTTGAAGAGATAGATTATTACAGAAGTGGTTTGATGTAGCCCATATCCATGTGATGTAAAAAAAAAGTCACTGGAATCTATATTAGACACAATATGATTTGATTTAGCCAAGGCAATGTGTGCATTTGAATTGTGCTCACGTACTTGATAAGATATGTGCAAATGAAACAAGCTCAACCCAAAGAGATTGGTAATTCATGTGAATCAATTAAAGGAGGTGAATAGCCAGTATAGAGGAAGTTGTCTACTAAAGGAGATTTATTTAGCATACTATCACGAGGGTAACTTACTACTTAATTTATTCAAGCTGTAAAGACGTACTGGTTGCAGTGCAGTTGTCTTACAACGTGCATGCACCAAGCAATGACTTAACCTTCTGGAAAGCTTATTAGATACCTAAACCCCTTTAACTTTATCCAAAGGACTTTGTTTAGGGGGCAAATGTAGAGGGCTAAAATTAGATATAAGCCTTGAGTCTAATAATTAAAATGGATTTGACTTTTTGGGCTAAGATGATAAGGCCTAAAGAGTCATGTCCATATATATGTTCGAGATGATTAAGGGAGATTTGGCATAGTAGACTCGGAATAGTGCCTATTGGATTAGTCCATCCAATTCAACCTTTTCCAACTTAGCTCACACAAGAAAATAAGACCTTATTAGGCTTAAGCTCATACCTAAGGTCCATTATGAGAAGTGATGAATCCTAACAATTGACTATTATTATGATTTGACGAATGAGATTAATGGCCACCTTCTATAAATACTTCTCTCCTTCTCTCATTTGGACAAATGAGAATTAGCACAAATGCTGTCACTTTGTCAGATTCTCATTGTAAAAGACCAAATGCTTCCATTTCCTTTATCAATAGTGAGGTTTGATGCTTTTGAACTCCTCTACCTGTTATCATAAGTATTAAAACCTCATTGAGATCGTTTACTCTTGTCTTTACATTTTTCTGTTGATCATCCTGTATAAGTCATTCAAGTCATTTTTTCCTAGTTACTTGTAGTATATCTATCATGTAGCATGCACGTGACACTCATACTCGAACCCTCGCACCTATATATAGTATCTCTTATTTATATATAAATATTCATATGAATATATTTCTTTGAACATTCTACTACAATAAGCCTATCAATTTCATTGCTGACTAGGTTAGATATTTAAATACTGATTTTCATTTTTCAAAACTTTTTAATATCTTCCATAAACGAACGAAGTCTTTTTTCTCCAAGAATAAAATCATTTAGTATAAATCAATTCCACAGAGGTTCAATATCTTCTAATAAAACTAGGGTATCACATATTAACATCTCCGCTCATGTTTAATATCATAAAACAAAAAACAAAAAACCTAAAATTACTGATAAAAATACTCTCTCTCTTTTTTTTTTTTGTTTTATATTTAATCCAGTTGAATCTTTGTCTAAGCAATTTAGGTCTTGTACACTTATTTTCCCGTGATTGCCGTAAATAATAGTGTTGGAAAAAATAGAAGTTTGGTTTTAAAACCGGTTAACTAGTACTGCATCTACCGGCGGAAGCTGACTGGAAATTACACTTTACAGTACTAAATCTCGTCATGTGCCCGTCTATCTTTATGGGCATTTCCGTAATTTCCTCTAATTAGGGAAACAACCGGACACAACACTCCTATAAATTCTTCCTAAACGATAAGCCCCCATCAATAACTGAACCAGAGAGAGGAAAGAGAGTGGCTATGGCTGCAGATTACAATACATCGTCAATTCGTCATAGATTATGTGAAGAGGATAAAGTGGGAGAGAGATAAATTTAAAATTGATGTATCAAGAATTCTCTCACATAAATTTTTCTTTGATAGAATGATTCAAATGAAAATCCTTGTTGATGCAGTCGAACTGATGCTTGTTTTTCAGTTTTGGTAAGATTTCTACTCTTTTTTAAGTTAACGTTGAATCGGCCATCAACATATTAACGAAGTGTGAAAAATAAATGCGTGGCTAAGGTACAAAGGAAATCATTGGTGATATCATTGAAAATTCATTTGACAAGCTAACGGTGGTTATTGCATGAGAAAAATGAAGAGTCCAGATGATTTGAAAAACCAATAGAGAGCTGATGCCCTCTCCTAACGATGATTTGGCAGATCGAAACCAGTACTTGTTCACTTCTTGAGAAATTTCAAATTTCTTGAAAAATTAGCTGCAGAATCATATGAATATAGAGATGATTGTATTTATGATATTTAGTTTTAAACTCTAGTATGATTATGTAGTGTTTGAGGATTGACATTATCGATTTATTTTTACTCTATTCTATAGTTTCTCCGAGACACTTTTTCCTTTGAAATTAATCACCCGTTCATTTCTTTGTTATTTATGAAAAAGGAATGTGGAATATCATTATTCTAATAATAAGATATGAAAAACAATAGGATTTATGGATTAAATCATATGTATATAGAGATTTCTGCATTTTATGATGTTGTAGTTCAAACAGTACCGTGTAGCTTCACGCTTGTGAAGTCTAAGGAATGACATCATTCTTATTTTGTTGTTTATTTTCCAGCGAGACTCTTTTTGATTGATGTGCAATTTGCTATTTGGTTTCGGTCTAACTTAGGTATGGAATGATTGAAGTATTTTGCCATGTAAGCTTTATGTGAAACCGTGATTTCTTTTGAAATCAATTATCCATTTATTACTTATCGAAAAAAAAAAACCATTTATTGCTTGTATATTTATCAATAAAGGCATATAGAATTAAACCTATGCAAGGACCAGTTTCGAATACCTACCTCTATTGAGAAAGGGTTTGAAAAGATGAAGTAGTCACAGTTAAAACTTTCGATTGAGAAGGCAGCAATATTGGAGTTAAAGCAATTACCCGACTACTTGGAATATGCTTTCTTAGAAAAGGACTCCAAATTACCAGTAATTATAGCATCTAATTTAGAAGAAGAACAGAGAGAGATGTTGCTGAAAGTACTCAAGGAGTATAAGAGAGCCGTTGCTTGGAAAATATCCGATATTCGAGGTATCAATCCCTCCTTTTGTACTCATAAGATTTTAATGGAAGAAGACCACAAGCCGGTTGTACAGCCCCAGAGATGCTTGAATCCAAACATGAAAGAGGTAGTCAAAAAGGAAGTTATCAAACTCTTTGATGTAGGTATGATATATCCTATCTCTGATAGCTTATGGGTGAGACCAGTGCAAGTAGTTAAAAAAAAAAGTGGGATGACAGTAGTTCCTAATGAAAAGAATGAATTGATCTTAATGAGAACGGTAACAGGTTGGCGTATATATATCGATTATAGAAAGTTAAATGATGCTACACGTAAGGACCATTTTCCCTTACCTTTTGTTAATCAAATGATAGAACGACTAGCTGGACATATATTTTGTTGTTTTCTAGATGGCTTATCTGGTTATTTTCGGATACCTATTGCACCGGAAGATTAATAGAAGACCACTTTTACTTATCCTTATGGCATCTTTGCTTACTGCAGAATACCTTTTGGTCTTTGCAATGCACCTGCTACATTCCAACAATATATGTTAGCCATTTTTTATGATTTGATTGAGGACATAATGGAGGTATTTATGGATGATTTTTCAGTTTTTGGCAACTCATTTGACCATTGTTTGAATAATTTGGATAGGGTACTTACCAGGTGTGAAGAGACCAATCTTGTACTCAATTAGGAGAAGTGCCACTTCATGATACAAGAAGGTATTATGTTGGGCTATAAGATCTCATATCGAGGAATTGAGGTTGATAATGCCAAAGTGGACGCTATTGCAAGACTCTCATCTCCAATTTCGGTTAAGGCCATAAGAAGCTTTTTAGGGCATGCAGGTTTTTATAGGCGATTTATTAAGGACTTCTCAAAAATTGCTCACCCTTTGACTAAGTTATTAGAGAAGGATGTACCTTATGTTTTCTCTTAGGAGTGTTTGAAAGCTTTTAATATCCTTAAAGAGAAACTTACCAATGCCCCAATCATGGTGGTACCTGATTGGGCACTTCCCTTTGAACTTATGTGTGATGCAAGTGATCACGCAATAGAGGCAGTGCTGGGGTAAAGATGGGACAAGCACTTTCAACCAATTTACTATGCTAGCAAAACTCTTACTAATGCTCGGGAGAACTACACTACTACAGAAAAAGAGTTGCTAGCAATTGTTTTTGCCTTTGATAAGTTTCGCTCTTATTTGCTTCTATCTAAAGTGATTGTTTACACTGATCATTCTACCCTTAGGTACTTGTTAGCAAAACCAGATGCAAAGCCAAAATTGATTAGGTGGATCTTGTTGCTACAAGAGTTTGATGTAGAGATCAAAGACAAAAAAGGTGCTAAGAATTTAGCAGTAGATTACCTATCTCGATTGGAGAATCCAAACTTGGAAATGCTCGACAAGAATGAGATCAAAGATGAGTTCCCTGAGGAGTGACTTTATGCCATCGACCAGGTAAATGATATGGAAATTCCTTGGTTTGTGGATATTGCTAATTTTTTAGTTGCCAGGATTATATCGAAAGGACTTCCACACCAGTAAAAGAAGAAATTTTTTTTCTAATGTGAAACATTATTTTTGGGATGATCCTTACTTATTTAAAGTATGTACAGATCATGTTATTCGAAGGTGTGTACCACACCTCGAAGGATGGAGAATTTTGAGCCACTGTCATTTAGGGCCTACGGATGGGCATCATAATGCCAATAGGATGGCTCATAAGGTCTTAGAGGTTGGATTTTATTGGCTTACCTTATTCAAAGATGCCCAGAAATATGTTGAGATTTATGATCGTTGTCAACGAGTGGGGAATATATCTCATAAGGATGAAATGCCACAAAACCCCATCATTGAGGTTGAGGTATTTGATGTGTGGGTGATCAATTTTATAGGCCTTTTCTCGAACTCTAATGGAAATAAATATATCTTAATAGCTATTGACTATGTCTCTAAGTGGGTAGAAGCTAAAGCCCTATCTACTAATGATGCTAGGGTAGTAAAAAAATTCTTGAAATGCCTATTTTCTTGATTTGGTTCCCTTAGGACAATTATAAGTGATAGTAGAACACACTTTTGTAATGCCCAACTTGATTAAGTATTGAAACGTTATGACGTCACACATAAAATAGCCACCTAGTACCACCCCCAAAGTAGTGGCCAAGTGGAAGTCGCTAATCGTGATCTTAAGCAAATTCTTAAAAAAACCGTAAAGTATTATAGGAGAGATTGGTCAGAAAAGTTAGAAGATGCTCTATGGGCACACAGAACCGCGTACAAAACCCCACTAGGGACCATACCCTACCGACTTGTATATGGGAAGACTTGTCATTTACCGGTAGAGATTGAACATAAGGCTTATTGAGCAATTAAAAGTGCTAATGTTGATTTTGAGCGTGCAGGTTCTTACAGGAAGCTTCAATTGAATGAGCTAGAGAAATGGTGAGCGAAAGCATATAAAAACTCTAAATTATACAAACAAAGGGCCAAAAAGTACCACGATCAGCGAATCAAACAAGGTCGACAATTTAAAGAAGGTAATCATGTCCTTTTGTATAATTCTCGCCTTCGTTTATTCCTAGGTAAGTTGAAATCTAGGTGATCTGGACCATTTACAATTACACAAGTTTTTCCGTATGGGACTGTTGAAGTTACACACCTAGAGAAAGGCATATTTAAGGTAAATGGGCAACGATTGAAGTTATACTTGAGTAGAAATTTAGAGCATGTTGGACAAGAGGAATTTTACCTCCACCTAACAAAACAATCATGAGCTATAATCGTATCCCGTCGAGCTATCGACGTTAACTATAGCGCTTCATGAGAGGCAACCCATACCGAACTCTTCTTTTATTTATGTTTTGCTTTAGTATTCTTTGATTGCACTCTAGTTCTTTTAGTCCATTCTATTCTATTTTATTTTATTTTATTTTATTTTTATAACTTAGCATTCCTTCTTTAATCTATTCAATTTAATTTATTTTTTTTTCTTTCTTTTCTTATTTTTTAGTTTTTATTATATTTAAATTCATGAATTTAGGCTAGGCAAAAAAAAAAAAAAAAAAACAGAAAGTTACATGGGCATGGGATACGGCTGTGTCCTAACCCGTATCCATCCAGGCCCCTTCAATAGACTGTCACCACAGAAAGTTACATAGGTGTGGGACACAGTTGTGTCCCAACCTGTGTGCGCCTAGCAACATACATCCCTGGACAGAAAGTTACATGAGCATAGGATATGGTTGTGTCCCAACCTATGTTCACCCAAGTAAGGCATCCAAAACAGAAAGTTACACGGGCGTGGGATACGGTCGTATCCTAACCTATGTTTGCCTAGCATCTACACGACCTTAATACACGTCCTGCACAACATTGTCAAAGCATAAACATACACAACTTCATTTCACCTTTCATCTTCTTTCCACCTTCTCCTTACGTTTTACTTTTCATCGGCACATTTCTTTATCAAATCCAACTCGATCCAAGTAAGTTTATCTTATTTTTTTAATGCCCTCTCTTGTTCATGCTTTGTTTTCATCATTGCTTAGGCATGCTTCAGTAACTGAAATTTAAGTCTTTTGTGAATGAGTACATGAATTTTGTTTGAGAATTTACTTGGTTTTTATTCTTTCATGATAGACATACACATCTGCCTTGTGTTGATAGATTTACATGCCTTTATGATGCCCCTTATGGCTAGATATTACTTTATAATCTATCAAACACGAATTCTGTTTGCAAATTCAAATGACAACTATTCAATTACGCCATTTAGGGTTAGAATTGTGAGAGTGATTTTGGGACATTTAGAGTTTTTGATGTGTTAGGATGCCTTCTTTTCAAGAAGATTGTAATGTAATGAGTCTAATGTATAATTAGTTGGATGAATTTGCTAGCCATTTCTTTTACCCCAACTAGTTTTGTGGATGCACTCTATATGTTTGTTCAAATGTCACAATGAGATTTCTTTTAATATCCATCACTTTTACTCCTTTATAACTCTGTCTTAGTTTAAACTAAGTGTGGCAAAGATGCGCGTTTTTTATTTGGTGTGGTGTTTATTCTCAGGTAGTCAATGGCAAATCGCACAAAGTTTATCGTTAGGAGAAAATCCAAGTATGCGGCATCATCTTCAATGTACGAAGGTGCCATTGTTGAACCATTGGCCACTCTCCCTCCAATAGAGCACCCAATGCTTTAATTCAAAGAGGAATACCAGTCGACTCACAATAATTTACTTAAGAACAAGCCATTCAGCGACACCCTTCATTTGGATTGGGATATTCTCGCCCAATTGGAGTTAACAAAGGAAATGAAGGAACTATTGGAAGGAACCATTTGGGAGTGATTCTTATCTCTTGAAGCCCCAATTTATAAGGAGTTGACATTGGAGTTCTTATGCACATATAAACTCAATAAAGAGAGTGTTAATGGCATGGGCCCCAAACGCAAACTCCATTTCACTTTAAATGGCCAGTCTTTCCACATGCCAATCACTCAATTGAGCAAATATCTTGGTCTTTATGAGGATAAATTCACACAGACAGAAGAGTTCCAACGTTTAACATATCGTTTTCCACGTGGAGTAACACCAGGGAAGTTTTGGAATGAAATTACTGATGGTGATGCTTATGACCCAACAAAGAGTAAGGCTTCTCAATTGGTCAAACCTGAATATCGTGTTCTTCATTGGCTCTTTGCACATACATTGATTGGCCGAGGCTAAAGCACCAGTGTGGTTTCCAATAAGGATTGCCTCTACTTGTATAGTGTTATTCATAAACACCCAATTAATCTAGCCATTAAGCTAGCTGAACTTTTCAGCCAGCTGAACTTTTCAGCCACCAAGCAACCACTATAAGGAAGAAAAGGTATATTTGTTGTGGCCCCTACATCATCTTACTAGTGCAGGCTATGTGGACTAAGGTTGTAGTTTGGCCTTTGCTTACCTTTGTTGTCTCAAGTCACTCTTATGCGACTTAACTCATTTCGACTCATGAACCTTTTACCAACAGGACGTTAAGGTCGACACTCACGGACCACCTTTAGAGGATAGACGTCTTCAGCAAGCTTTGAGGACAAATTTGATATCTTGATGACTAAGATTCATTATATCCGAAAAAGTGTGGATAAACTTCATATCCGCCAAGACAAATTGGAAATATTTTCTCAAACTTCAACTCACATGTGAATCCGAGTCGATCCCTCAGAGATTTCGAGTACTAATATTAACCTTAGCTCTATTATCTAACCGAAAAATTGTGATGAGTTGAATGAATTAAAAATACTAAAATTAACAAACTAACCTAATTATGAGACTTGATTAAGCAATTTAGAAAGTGATAAAATTAAGAACAATTTCAAGAAATCAAATAACGTATTTAGGAATTATTTCCCCTAGTATTTAACATGTGACCGCTTAAAATGTATTCCAATTTGTCTTCACGGATATGAAGTTTATCCATACTTTCTTGGATATAACGAATCTTAGTCATCAAGATATCAAATTTGTCCTCAAAGCTTGCTGAAGACATCTGTCCTCTAGAGGTGGTTTGTGAGTATCGACCTTGACGTCCCATTGGTAAAAAGTTCATGAGTCGAAATGAGTTAAGTCGCATAAGAGTGACTTGAGCCAACAAAGGTAAGTGAGAGCCAAACTACAACCTTAGTCTGCATAGCCTGCACTAATAAGGTGATGTAGGGGCTACAACAAATATGCCCTTTCTTCCTTGTAGTGGTTGCTCAGTGGCTAAAAAGTTCAGTTAGCTCAATGGCTAGATTGATTGGGTGTTTATGAATAACACTATACAAGTAAAGGCAATCCCTATTGGAAACCACACTGATGCTTTGGCCTCGGTCGATCAATGTATGTGCAAAGAGCCAATGAAGAACACGATATTCAGGTTTAACCAATTGAGAAGCCTTACTCTTTGTTGGGTCATAAGCATTACCATCAGTAATTTCATTCCAAAACTTCCCTAGTGTTACTCCACGTAGAAAACGACATGTTAAACGTTGGAACTCTTTTGTCCGTGTGAATTTATCCTCATAAAGACCAAGATATTTGCCTAATTGAGTTATTGTGATGTGGAAAGGCTGGCCATTCAAAGTGAAATGGAGTTTGCGTTTGGGGCCCATGCCACTAACACTCTTTTTATCGAGTTTATATGTGCATAAGAACTCCAATGTCAGCTGCTTATAAACTGGGGCTTCAAGAGATAAGAATCGCTCCCAAATGGTTCCTCCAAATAGTTCCTTCATTTCCTTTATTAGCTCCAATTAGGTGAAAATATCCCAATCCAAACGAAGGGTGTTGCTGAATGGCTTGTTCTTAAGTAAATTATAGCGAGTCGACTGGTATTCTTCTTTGAATTGAAGCATTGGGTGCTCTGTTGGAGGGAGAGTGACCAATGGTTCAACAATGGCACCTTCTTGCGTTGAAGATGATGCTGCATACTTAGATTTTCTCCGAACAGTAAGCTTTGTGCGATTTGCCATTGATTACCTGAGAATAAACACCACACCAAATAAAAAATGCGCATCTTTGCCACACTTAGTTTAAACTAAGACAGAGTTATAAAGGAGTAGAAGTGATGGATATTAAAAGAAATCTCATTAGGACATTTGAACAGACATGTAGAGTGCATCTATAAAACTAGTTGGTGTAAAAGAAATGGCTAGCAAATTCATCCAACTAATTATACATTAGACTCATTACATTACAATCTTCTTGAAAAAAAGGCGTCCCAACATGTCAAAAACTCTAAATGTCCCAAAATCACTCTCACAATTCTAACCCTAATTGTCGTAATTGAATAGTTGTCATTGAATTTGCAAACAGAATTCGTGTTTGATAGATCATAAAGTAATATCTAGCCATAAGGGGCATCATAAAGGCATGTAAATCTATCAACACAAGGCAGATGTGTATGTCTATCATGAAAGAATAAAAACCAAGTAAATTCTCAGACAAAATTCATGTACCAATTCATAAAAGACCTAAATTTCGGTTACCTAAGTATGCCTAAACAATGATGCCATTAAACCATTCTAAGCTTGTTTTGGGTGAGCTTAAATTGACTGTTGAATTGTTGAGCTTAAAAAGCTCAAGCAATTCAACTATGGCAACTTGGTGAGTTTGCAAATCACCAAACTACTCTTAAACTTGCCAACTAGCGATTCAGCGATTTCGCCCGACGGTTTAAGATAGGGCTAATCTTGAAAATTAAAAAATATACATATAATCCAACCATAATATATACCATATTATATAACGTAAAAAAGTACGTAGTATATGTAATATATAATAATTAATATACTATATATATATATATATATAATATAACAGTTCACATGTTCCAAATGAATTATTTTGAGATTGAAAAAAAAAAATAAAATTTTTTATGCACGAGCAATAACATAAAGTTTTAGTTCAGTTGAAAATAAAAAGACGAATAGTTCATAAATTATTTATAATAATTAAGGAAAATTTAGAAAAATAAAAAAGTCTTACGTTTTAAGAGTTATTGAACTAGTCCTTAAGTCGTGGGTTCAAATGAACTGGCCCGAACTTGTCCCCTTAAGAGTCAAACTTAGTTTACTCTTTTGCCGACCTGTGAACCGACGGTTCAAGATCGGTTTTGAGCCAACCCTGGCCTGGTGAACACCTTTATATGGAATATCATTATCTTGATTAATGTGAACATTGGAGAGAGAGAGAAAGAACAAAAATAAAAAGGGGAGAGTAAGGGGGAGAACAGGTATTGAAGAGAGAAAAGTGATAATTAATTAGAAGCTATAAGATTAGATGAATTTTACAGATGAAAATCCTAACAATAAGATCTGAAAATGATAGGATTTAATAGATTTCGATGAATAGGATTTTCTTTTCTTTCTTTTTTTTTTTAGAATTAGATCTGTAGATTACTGTCCATATTAAAATGGATATTAAAATGGTGATTCTATTACATTGTTTTACGAATTAAAAATAGATAGGAAAATTTGCCTAAGAAGCCTTGTTAATAAGCCCTAAAGCTTTTGATTTTTAAAGTAGATTTTGTTTGTATATAAATGTAATTGCATCTCACTTGTGGCATTTTTTATAATGTTGAGTTAGAGTCATGCAATTGAATTAAATGGACAAAATTGATTCAATTGACTCTCACTTGTAGATTAGTATGGCCAGGCCTAACTCAGCTCGCATGGGTCAATGGGTTAAATGAGACATTTATTGGATAAGATTATTAAAATAAGAGAATAAATTGGTAGTAAATTTAGGGTCCTTTTTCTATCTTTTAGATAAAAGACGAGTGGAGGAAAAATAAACAAGGAAAGAACAAAGGAAGGGGATTCTTTTTCGGTAGTTAATTTCTTGTTACAGGTTGATCTTGTACTAAAATATTTTTAAATCATTAATCATTTCAAAATTTACAGGTTGTGTAGGCAAGATTGAATCAACTATTGTAGGCCTTCGTTTTTTTTTTTTAATTTTTTTCTTTTAACTTACATAGGTTGGTGAACTAACCTGGCTATGGCGAGCTAGTTTGCTTTAACACACAACTTAAATAAATTGAGTCCAAATGGCCCATTTTTTAAATAGGTAGAAAAGTTCAACCATGATTTGTTTTCTAAGTGGATTATACAGGATGCTATCTGTACAGCTTTAATTGAGTGCATCAAAGTTAGGTTGGACAAAAACCTCTAATCTGTATCCTTCTAAGTACATGTTTTAAAATTTTGAAATACACATCTATACCTTTTGGAAGTAGGGTTGTAAATGAGTAGAGTCGAGATAATATAGTGCTGAGATCGAGTTCGAGCTTAACTTGAAATAGCATTCAATAAGCTTAAACTCAACTCGATTAAACTTATTTAAGCTCAATCCATTTAAAAAAATAGTTTTTATTCTAATAATAATAATATTAATATTATAACTCGACTCGAGCTCAATCAAGCTCACGAGTTAATCAAGCCAAACACTATGAGGCTATGAGGCTAGAGCTTGACCAGATTAGGGATATAATTAAATTGAGTCGAATCAAACAATATTAGGCTTGAACTCGAGCTCGACTTGAAAACTTGAAATTTAAGCTTGACTTAAGTTCCATTGAGCTTTAAATTTTAAGTTCAAGCTCGACTCGAAAAAATATATAAAAGTTTGAGCTCAACTTAACTAACTCGATTAAGCTTAAAATTTTTTATAAATTTTTCCTAACCGATATCATATTTGCTTATATTTAAATAAATTAAAAATTATAGCAAGTTCAATTAGACTTGCGATCCTAACAAGCTTAGTATTTTAAAACTTAAGCTTAGCTTGAGTTCAAGCTCGATCCAATTGTTAATGAATCAAATTCAAATAAAAATTGAGCTAAGCTCAAATAGTTTGCAAATCGGCTTGATTCATTTACACCCCTAGACTCGATCAACTACTTGAGTAACTCAAGCTCGAGCTCAATTTGATTGTTGTCGAGTCAAACTTGAGTAAATGTCGAGTTGAATTTGAGTAACTCACGAGTAGTTTGGTTCGTTTACAGCCTTACTTGGAACCATCTAAATACCATTTTCTTTAAAAATGTTATAAGCATTGTGCTTAAATCATGAATATTCAAATTAAACATCAATATCCATTTCAAATATAAATTACAATGGGTTGTAAATATATATATATATATAAATAAATAAATTATAATAAATGCAAACACACTTGTCTTAATAGATTATGCAAAGTAACAACAATATAGAATATACATAAACAAAATATCAATTTGAATTAGATATCTAATAAACATTTGATTGCTTAGTTGAAAGTTAGTTTAGAATAACTTGTTTCAATTTATTTACATTCATCAAATGTAGTTATATTTGTTTTTTTTTTTTGCCCAAGTAATTATATTTGTTAGAAGATGTTTTATAAGTTCCTTTTCAACTCCACCCTTTAGTAATAAATAAAAAACCTTATTATTAATATTTCATTCCTAAAATATAACTTCCCTCTTCTAACGAAATTATCACTTTACCATTAACCAAAGATAAGAAAACAAACAATCTTTTGGTTTCACTACCTCTACAAACTCTACTCTCTCCCCCTTAGTGTCTTTCTCTTCCACACTTGCCCTCTCTTTCTCTCTCATCTTCTTTTATGTAGTTATACATTTATTTTATTTTATTTTTTCTTTCTTATAGTTCCAATATCTTGTCAAGTCAATCAAAATAACATTTTATATTAATCTATTATAACATATAATTTTGGAAGCTGAGAGAAAGAGGTCTTAATCTGAGGAAGATATGATCAAATTATTTTTTGATACAAAACAATCTCAATACTATATATATCTATTAACATATCTTCTATCTATTTATCTATTTATGATATATGATTTCAAAAGTTCTCTATTACATAATTTATAATGGTTATGACTCTTCAAAACCTTACTAAAGGCTCATTAAAATAAGATACTCTCTTTCTCGTTTTTATTTTCCTTCTCTTTCACTTCCGTCTCTCTTATTAGTTTGTCTGATTGCCCTCTTATCTCTCTTTTTTGCCTTTTTTTTCCCCTTTCTCTTTGATGATGATGACTTTGACCTTGTGCATTTTTTATCTCAATTTGTCGATTTATTTTTTGTTTAAGAAGTACTAAGATTATGTTGACTCTTGTTTCATTTATTGTGTCCACAATCCTTTTTATGAAATATAAGAAATTCTTTTATGCATGATTCTTATGTTTGTTATTTCCATATAGCAAAGTCTTATGGACAATGGAAAAGTCTTATGATATTTTAATACTTTTAGTTAAAAGGAAAAACTATTCTCAAGTGCAATTCATAATGGATCTTCATTCTCAATTCACTCTCCGTTACAATGGTATGTTTTTTTTTTTTCATTATTATCTACAATATTTGAAATTTTTTGCATGTTATATTCACAGAAGTCATGGATGATAACTACATCCTCTTATCACAAAAAAAAAAAAAAAACTACATATTATGCTACTCTTCTTTCGTCTTTATTTTTTTTTTAATCTTTGGTTCTTTTTTTTTTTCCTTAAAGGGAAATATCTTTTTACTCCAATTTTAGCTTCTAGCTACATCCCTATTCTATATCTCTCTCTTTCAAAATCTTAATTTTTTTTTTCTCTCAAATTCAGTTGATAGGTAATGCAATTCTTTATCTTTTCCTAGATCTTTCGGATATTTATTACTAACATTTTTATTTAGGGAAAGCCATATTTTTAGTCCTCGAATTTTGCTACCTTTTCTAATTGAGTCCTCAAATTTTTGTTTTTCTATTTTAGTTCACAAACTATTCAAAGGTTTGCACAAGAGTCCTCTGTTAGTTTTTTCGTTAAGAAAAGATTTTTTTGTAAACTTTTGGAAAGTTTGAGGATTGAAATAGAAAAAAAAAAATGTTCAACGACTCAATTAGAAAAAGTAGAGAAGTTCGAGGACTAAAAGTGTAAAACATAAATTTCCTCTTTTTTCCTTTTAAAATCTATATATTTATTTGTGTTTTAATTTACAACCTACGCTTTTATATATATATATATATATATACATATTTGTTCCTTTAGGACATGATTTTTAGTGGTATTCATAACGTAAAAAAAAAAAAATACTAGTTTTGTTCATTTTTAAGAATTTAGGTCTTGAAATGAAGAAAAAATATAAATATAAAATCCTAGAATGAAAAGATAGGAAAAAAATTTAGTCCTTTTGATGTACTTTTTCCATTTTGATTAATAAATACTTTAAACAATTAATGATTCGATTTGACATTCTTAATAGAATCAAATTAAATTCAATTTTATAATTTTTTAAAATTTACATATAACAATAGTTTTTTTTTTTTCCCTCGCCAACCACATTGCATATTACAACAATTTAGGGAGGAGGAATTCGAATTAGGTCCATATCTTTGAGAGATTAGGATTAGCAAAGTAACTATATAAATTATTTGATACTTATTCTAATTGCTAAATTATATAAACAATAGAGATCATAAGTAATTATCATAATTTAATGATATTATGTAAAGCTAGTTAGAATATCATTATAAATTTGTCAATAAAAAAATATGAATAATGATTATATTTATGATAAGAAAAATAATTTTTATCAATATTTTATCTAACAACACAATTAACTATTCTAATTCATTAAGTTGTAGTTCTTTTTTGTTTTTTTTTTTTTGCTAGAAAAATTAACAAAGATTGACAATGAAAAAAAATGAAAGATTTCACTTTTAGTCCTCAAATTTTACCACTTTTAGTCCTCAAATTTTACCACTTTTTTTAGTTGAGTCCTTGAACTTTTATTTTTTCTATTTTAATCCTTAAACTTTCTAAAAATTTGCAAAAAAGTCTTATATTAACGGAAAAACTAACGGTTTACTAACGTGGGAATTTTTTGAAATCTTTTGGAAAGTTTGAGGACTTTTATAAAAAAAAAATAAAAGTTCAAAGACTCCGTTAGAAAAAGTGGTAAAATTTGAGGATTTAAAGTGTAGTTTTCTCTTTTTATTTATTATTTGATATTTCATAGTTTGTGACTATATATTTATTCAAGGGAAAAGTACAAAAAATTCCCTAACCTTTGCTTATTTTTCCATTCCAATCCTTAACCTTTTATGTTTTCTAAATCGATCCTCAACCTTTTCATGCCATATCAAATTAGTCTCTTTGTTACTTTTGTTAACTATTCCCTTATTTTAATTTGATGTGGCATCTTTTAACATTAATTATGTTGTACATGAGGCCAATTCAACGTCCATGTCATCACAAAAGAAAAACTATTTGATCCATTTTTTATTTTACCAGTCCCATGTATGATCCTCCAAACATGTCATGACCAAATATGAACAAATATGCACAAAAGAGAAGCAAAAAGAGAGAACGCTCTAGCATGTCGAAAGCCTAACCCAATGAAGTCTTCAAAATTACTTCCTTGCAAACACTAACGTTAATCAACTCTTAGTATCAAGACATAGAAGATCTAGTCGAAAATCCAACCTTAATTGCAGAACATTCTATACTTCACAAACCTTAATCAAAATCGGTTGTTGGAATCTTAATCTATAATTCATTGTTGGAATCAACATAGAGAGGAACCATTCATTTTGTTCTTGGAGTGTTCTAACATGGTGGAAGTGAAAGAAGACCTTTTTTTCTTTTGTCAGATGTGGGGCCTAAAGATTCATATTTGTTATGTTCATGGGGCTTAACATTATGTAGTTATCTATAGTATTCAATCTCCCTTCTACATCTTCTTCTCCATGAGTTTTGATGGTTCCTTCCCATTAATCTTGACATTTTTTTGAATTTTTCTACAATAAAATTATAAAGTAGGTTGATTAGGGTTGGGGTATCCTTCAAATACAAATTTTCAATCTCATTCAAATGGAGATTAGGGCCTCACAGCATGGACTTGGGAAGCGCAATTAAGGATAAGGTTTTTGCATATGAGGATTCACCATTGATTTCTACCTACCATTTTTGGTCTTTTGTTTTGTTGTGTCAAGTTGTTTAATTTTTTTAGGTAATAGGGCTGGATGAAGACTTGTTGTATGGTGAAAGGTTAGATGAGGACTTGTTGTTTGGTGAAGTGGCTGTTCACTTAGCTCCTCATAGCAAGAATTTAAATTAAAAAAAGACATGTCGCTTTTTTTAGATGGAAAAACTAATAGAATTGACTGAAGGACTAATTTGATATGGCATGAAAAGGTAAGGGACTGATTTAAAAAAAATAAAAGGTTAAGTACTGGAATAGAAAAATAAGCAAAAGTTAAAGACTTTTTTGGAATTTTCCCTTTATTCAAATAAATATAATTAATTAATTATAAATTCACCAAACTAAACTTTTTCTATTCCTTCTTACTAATGATATATGTTTTTGGACCAAATTGATAAGGATATGTAACAGTGTTTTATTTTTTTATTGAATTGTGTTGTTTAAGTTGATTTGATCTTTTTATTTATGGAAATATAACAATGTTTTATTTTCCCGTATATTTGATTTATTTTATTTGTATATTCTTTATGTACTAGTCATTATTTTGTAGCCTTGAATGTTTGATTATTAATGAAACCTGATTTGTTACTTTGTGAATGCATTTTAAGTTAATCTTTATTATTTTTGTCATTAAAGTTTGTTTATAATATAGTATCGTAGAATTGTTTCTTTCATTATGGCATGCGTTTTTTTTTTAATATTAACTCTTCATTATTAGTAATACCTTTTAACCATTTAAATTTTTTATCACTTTAACTCTTTTGCTAATTAAGATCACTTTCTTTTAGTGATGTATTCCATATACATATACTTTATGAAAAAAAGGTACTTATGGATGGTTGTAGCATTTGTATGACATATTGCAATATTTACACAACTTAATATTGAATAACACAAATCTCATCATATAAATTGTATGCATGATTAAAAGGGTTGTACCTCTTTCTTAATAGCATAATATACTTTATAAATATGAAAAAAGACTATTAATATTCACATAAAATGAACATGTAATATTTAATCATATAATTAAATAATAGTAGTCACATTATCGTTAAATAATTTTGTTATTTATAAACATTGTATATATTTAATTTTTAGGTTTCTTTTTATTGTTGATAACTTTTTGCCATATATATTTATATTAGACTTTTTTTTTATTGATAATTTCTTTTGATCATTTATAACTCTTTGTTTTTGTTACTTATGCCTTTTCAACTTGTACCTTTTGACAATTAACCATTTTTTATTTTAATTATATGCTCAAAAAGCATATTCTTTATAAACTATGATAATTAAGGAGGGTATAATGTTGCATGGTTTAATGCAAAATAACACAATTATTGGTATGTGACATTACATTTTTAAGTTTTTTATATCAAACTATAATATATAATACGTGTTTATATGATTGAATTATAGGATTAACACCATATGTAGGACAATAAATATTAATCGTTAATATATTTGTTGTGATAATCTTTTAAGTAGATATATTATTTATATTAACAAAAAATTATTTTAAAACTAAAATTCGCACATTGTATGGGACATTAACTAGTTTAATATAATTTAAAAAATTCTTGCCTTTTATATTTTATTGTAGCGAATTATTATTCAGTATTTCACTTTAAGTCACTGTTTATAATGTGCTATAATGTCCATTAGCAAATGAATTAAATTTTTTAGTGGATAATATTTCTTTAGGTACTACATAAAATCACTATAAAAAGTTGAAGTTTTGATAAGAAATAAAAATTCCTTACGAAAAGGTATCGTAAGGAATAATCATGCTATAATGTTTAGCTGCAAGAATGTCTCAAGTTAAAACCTATAGCAGGGAAATCTCCTTATGAGAAACCAATAGGGAAATTATACTTACACATTGCTTTTATAGGGACGTATCCTTATCCTTATAAAAACTCATTTTTATTTAAAAATAGAAAAATACTTTTCGTAGGGATATCTCCCTATAGAAACCCTAAAATAAAAAAAAATAATGAAAGATATGTTCCTTTTTAAAAACCTTAGATATACAAACATGTAATTTCATTTTCTTATAGAAAAATTAAAAGAAATTTAATCAAGATCTTTTCAAGATTAAGGTTTATTGCATAAAATATCAAATGAAAAGAAAAAATAACACATAATATTTAACAATATGTAAAACCAATGGATTTCACTTACGATGAGTGTATTATTCATTGATCAGCTAAAAGGAAATATATGTAAATCTTATAATTTACAAAGTCATAACCAATTACACAAGAGTATAAAAAAAGAAAAAAAAAAGTCATAACCAATTCCATAAAAATCTTCCTAAGATTTATATTACTATGTTTACACCACAAATCCCCATTAAAAAAGTGAAAGTATTCGCTCATTCATTGGCAAGTTCTATAGAACTAACAACATTAAGATGCTTAACTCCATGAAAGAGGATCCTACATTAACTTCAAGAACTTGAAGAATTTATTCTCCTGAAAGCAAAAATTCAACTCAAATACTTAAAATAAACTAAACTTCAAGCATTAGTAGAGAAAAGAAAAGAAAAACAACCCAAACTTCTTTACCTTCTCTTCATGTATCTTAAAGGTTCTTCTTGTTAGAAAAAATCGATTGAAACAAGATTTCTCATCTTGTAGCCACCAATAAAGAGTATTCTATAAAGATTGCAATATCGTTACTAATGAGAAAAAAAATTAAAATATTCCATTAAAGGAAAATAATGAATGATTTCCATTAAATTTAAATAAGATTTCATCATTTCATAAACCAATTCCACAAAAATTCCCTCCTTATATATATTATGAACCTTAGATCTCTTTATATATAGCTTTAAATAGAAAAATTGCAAAGACAAATACAATCCGACTGCCCCTTTCTACATTCACTTTTGGAATTAAAATAAAAAATTCCCATAAAATCTAGTAAAAGAACTTATATTTGATTGCACAAGTATAATTTAATAAAGAAAAAAAGTAGTACCAATATACCAGTCGAAAACCACCTTCACCAAACTTATCACCTGGATTGAAATTCTTAGTAGCAATAATTAATTTCTCAAAAGGATAAATACTTCTGCTCTTGTGCAACTATTTTCTTCCAGTCCTCCTTATTATGTCCATCTAATCAAAACAACAAATAATTATTAAAAAGAACATAAATTATAAAGATAAAATTAAAGCCCAAGTTATGTCACTTGAACTGGATTTAAATGGTTTAAGAAGATCATGCATAAAGATAAAGTTTTTAGGTTCAAGTTTCATCCTGGAGATTATCGAGGACTACACCCATGAAAGAAAAATAACCCAAATATCCTTTCACAAGCGGCTTTAGTTGTTAAATCTTAAAAAATGAACAAACACTTGAATTCAAAATTCATTATTTTTCTTATAAAAACATAACAATAAATTGTAGTTTAGCAAAAAAAAAAAAACCCTTCAAAGTGCATAAAAGAGAGAGACAGATGGCCATGAAATGAGAGGGAGTAGTGAGAGATATAGACATTATGACAAATAGAAACGTCTGTGTGTATATATGAGAGAGAGAGAGAGATGTGTGTGAGAGTAGGAGACTAAATGGGAGGAAAAGGGAAATAATTTGTGTGAAAAGGGATGTAGAGAAAATTTTAAATCAGGCAAAAAGGTGGGGGAGGGAAAAATGTAAGAGATTTTTTCTTTTTTCTAATATCATTGTTATTAGGGATGCGTAAAAAAACCACAAACCGTAGATTGAATAGTGAACCGAATTGAAAAATCAATTTTTTTGCAAACCATTTAGTTTATGGTTTGATTTTGGTTATGTATAAACAGTTTGCGATTCAGTTCGAGGAAGCGAAGCAAAACAAACCGTTTAGTTAAATAAAAAAAATTATACAATTATTTTATAATTTTTTATATTTTCTCCATCAATCTTCATAAATTTCATCAAATTTTTCATATTTTGTTATTCTTTATCGTAATTTTATATCAATTATTAAAATTAAGTTGAGTAAATTCCATTTGAAATTTCATATTTATTGGAGATAAAAATGTTTGATACAAACGAATTAAACTGTTAACAGAATTGAACTGAACCGGTTAAAATTAGGTTCAAAAAATTTATGAACTGAATCATATGGTTAGGTTTGATTTAAAAAAAGAAAAATCAAACTGCTATGTTAAGTTTGGTTTAGTAAAGAGAGGCAAACCGTACCAAATCGAACTATGCCCACCCTTAATTATTATGACTTATGAGTAATGAAGTTGTAATTTTTCTTATAAATTAAAATATAACAAATTTTACTATCATAGTAATGAGATAAGTTAAGTAATTTTTGTTGGTATTTAACAAATTTATCAAATTTAATTTTTTTTAGTATTGTTATTATGTAATATAGTATAAATAACATATATTATGGAATGTACATAATGTTTTAAAAGATTTCTAGTATATATTCGTTACACTTTTATGATGTTATTGTTAATATTTGTCTTCCAATGGAAAAATATAAATGTGTCTGTAATAAAAACTTAATTTAAAAATTTATATAAACAAGAAGATTACATATCAACTTATATTTATTTAGTTTTATTGTAATATATGGTTGTTTCAAAGAAAAGAATTCTATAATTACAAAAATAAAAAAAATAATTTTATTTTGAATAAGTTAAAATATGTGACCACATAAATTTGATAAAGCATATGCAAACATTTAAAACATTTATTTAAATCATCATAAATTGATAGCATTTAGAACAATCCAAAGCATTTGTAATGGTGTATAGATGTAGAATATGAGTTAAAGTTGAAATGTCGAGTCCAAAGAAATTCCAAGTACATAAATTAAGCTCGAAAGAATTAAAATATGTAACCTAAACAAAAAATTATCACAAATAGCATCTAAGAATGAAGTCCTAGTAAAAGGCATCATGAATATGGTTTACACATGAAAACCAGATAGAAGTCTATTGATTCGAAACTGAGGAAAAAAAAAAAGAATAAACTAATCTCTTTTTGAAAATTCATTAGAATGCTCAAAAAGAGGTTCTTATACTCCACCTCTCTAAGGTAAGCAAAAACTAATTCCTACTTTGAAAATAATCATATTTCTTTATCGCGATTATTGTCGAACTATGGATACTTGAATAGGTACACTAATCAATTTGCAAAATATTTCGGTTGTATAACATCAATTGAAATCCCATAGAAAAATATTAGATCTTTGTTGTACTACCTCGCTATAGACACCAGTATTTTGTAATTTTAAGTTAGTCTCCTTAGATGTTGTGATAAATATCACCTTATAACTATGTACCCGCTTAAATTTCAACTAAGCTAGTAACAACCTAAGGCAATACATCAAGCCCTATTTTGATTATTTTTTCTTAATTTAACATATACTAAATATGGTCAACTTAATATAAGTTACTCAATAATATAATTAAGAGAAAACCTAAATTTTAGAAAATTCTTTTGAAAATTAGAGTTACAACCAACCAAAGTTGGAAAATGGAGAAATTATGACCAATTAAGTGGATAATCCTAATTTGAGTTACAAGTCTATGAATTTACTAAAAAGAAAATTTTAAAAATAGTTAACTAGAGAAAACAAAGGTTCGAGAAATAACCTATTTAAACCTTAAGTTTATCACATGGGCTTTTTAAAAAGATTAATTATAACGCTTAATTCTAAAATTTCCTTTATTTATTTTTCCTAAATGAGAAAGCAAAAATAAGAAGATAATTTTTCTATCCTTTTGTTTTCTATTTTTTTTTTTTCATTTTTTGTTTTGGCAAAAATTACTTTTATCATTTTCAAGGGCTACTTAAAGCACCTATGCACCAGCTAACCAAGATCGAGCCCATGTAATTTTTTTTTAATAAAACTTTTGTGTGTCATATTTTATTTAAGAAAAAACAGTCAAGTTTACATTATTAACTAATTTGCTCTTATTTAAAAAAAAAATCTTAGAAAATCCTAAGCTTTATTGCCTAATTTTGAAAGATTAAAGGGAAAAAAACTACTAAGGTTTTATTATTTATGAAACAATTTTCAAAGTAACAAAATGATTTTGATAAACCCTTTAAACAACCCTTTGAAATAGCTTCTTGAGTTATATTTTATGTGTCAATGTTACGAAAATTCGTAAAGAATCCAAATACCGTCAAGGAATTGAAACTAGTGAACTTACAAGAAGATTATACTGTTAAGGAAAAGCCAATCAAGATCTTGGAAAATTAAATTCAAAAGTTAAGAAATTGAGAAGTAGAATATATAAAAGTTCAGTAGGGTAACGATCTAACGGTAGAGCTAACTTGGGAACTGAAGTTAGCAATGTAGAATTGTTACCTAGCACTCTTCAAAGAATAAGGTAAATCATAAGTTTTATCAAAAGATAAGATAAGTAGTGATTGTGTTTAGATTTGAAGTTTTGAGGACAAAACTTTTTTAAGGGGGGTGGAAATGTAAGCTCTTAAAATTGAGTTTAGGACAACCGAGTCTAAATTTAGGGCTTTTAGAAAAAATTAACTAATTAAGTCCAAACTTTACTATTAAAATAGAAAAGTTAGATAACGTGACAAAGTGAATTTAGATTTTAGAAATAATGATCTAAAATCCCAATTTTACCCTTAGAAGTAAGATTATTCAATATAGTACTAAAATACTCAGAACCCCTAAAATTGAGCTTAAATTACGACGAGAATTTAGAGATAAGTTAATTGAGTTATAAAATGAGATAATATAGAATATTTTACTATATGAATTTACATGTATTTTTATGAGTATACCAGTATAAATAATAATTATACTCGTAAATTATCCATAAATTACATAATTATATATATATATATATATTACGTTGAAATCATGAAATTTATTAAGAGAATATATCCTAAAAATAAAAGATATATTAGAAACTTAATTATATGAGTAAAGTTATATATTACATGTGATATTTACATAGGGTGTATACTTATATACTAATTAAATAACTAATGTGAACATAATATATATATATTATTATTATTTAACTAAAATATATGCCAAAGTGATCCAAATTAGCTTCAATTGCGGCAAGAACTCCTGAAAATCACTGTGGCAAGTTGGGAAAGCTTAAGGATGATGATTCAACAACAAGTTGGTAGGATTTGGCCACCTCTTACTTGCTTTTATGAAGAAAAAGTAAAGAAAAAAAATCAAAATGGGCAAAAACCGACTCCCACAGCTTTAAATAAGCTTCCCTACTTCATTTCCTAACTTCACAAATTGAAAACACTTAGAAGAAAAATTTAGAAAAAATCGTAGGAAATTAGAAAGAAAATAGAAAAAACAGAGCAACCACTGTGCCCTAACTATGCCAAACCCAGACGACCACCTGACGACGAACCTGACCGGCCACCACCAGTCCACGCCACATCTAGGCCGTTTGACACACCCCCAACTGCTGCCGGCCACCGGAGAGTCCAAGAACATGGAGGTCGATTCTCTATCCTGTTTTTCAATAATTTGTAAAAAATATCAAATCTACTTAGAAAATTATGAAAAAAATTTTACTTAGGTTATTTTAAATATAATTTTACGTGATATTTTTATTTTTGAAACAGTTGTAACATTTAATATACTTTCTTAAGAAATTTACTATTCATCTAAATTTAGAATTGTAAAATAAGTGTACTAAATGATGTTGTTTCTAGCTGAAAATTTTTGTGTAAGATGTGTATGATATATAGATAATTTCTATGTAACCTGAATTTTTATTTGGATATTTTTAATATTTATTGCATTTTTTTGCCTAAGAATAGCTAGAAAATAGGCTAAAATTATGAATTTAACAGAAAATGATGAAATTAATTGATGAAATGGACATGTATTGATCTATAGTAAATAATAACAGTATTGGGTCAGATTGAAATTAATTTAGTGTAAAAAGAATCATAATTAAGTAATTTAGGATAATTTAAAGGTAAAATCGTAAATACGAATATATAAGCGATAGGTCAAAAACTTGAAACCAAGTGATAATTGAATTCCCTATATTTTTAGGAGTCTATAGAAATTTTCGGGGAATTATTTGATAACACGAATTATTTATTACGAATTTACCTAGTAAAATGGCTTAAATTACAAGTTGGGGTGTATTATTAATATTAATAAGATAAAATGAATTAAATAGTTAAATAAAAACTATATATGTGATTATTGATAAGATTGGATTAAATGAGTATTTTTATTATATTTATTGATATTTTCTGATTGTGATACACTTTAGGTATATTAGGGTTGGATAATACTCACATTATAACGTTATATGGACAAATCAGGTAAAATGCAATTTAATAATGTAAACTACATATAATACGATAATATTTACATAGTTAAGTATAATTGTATTAAAAACTTGAACTGTCCGTTAAAAGTCGTTTCTAAGATCATGACTCATAAAACATATCGTTAGGTCTGTAAGAACCCAACAACACTCATTTTATTAAAATCGTACGATCTTAAATAATATAACCTATAACTCTATCATATTCTAGAATAACGTATTTCGATAACCCTACTGAAATTAAAATGTGATTTAATAAATTAAAAGTATGTTTCGATACGATCGAAACGATATATAATACGTAATAATAGAGATAACGTACAGTATTAACAATTAATAACTTAATTCAATATATAATAATAATTCAACTATATATATAATGGAAATAATATATATATATATAACCGTTTTATATTAAACTATAATGTTTTCGTAATTATTACGAAAACTGAATTTAGGTTCTTTGTGTAAATAGGATTTTCCAGTACAAAAATGAGTGACGACTTGAGTCAACAGTAGTGAGCGTCTAAACAAGTAAGTTAGAATTGTGGCTTCACTACTTGTGGGGATACTGTTTTAAAGTATTAGGAGACCCAAGAGTACTTCTAGTTATGTTTGTAGTTAGTTGACTATGTACATGCCGTATGTGTGTATGATACTCAGTTGTGACAGGAATTAAACTCTTTGGTGTGCTGTTCTGCATGTTTGTATTATTTCTGTATTGTATGAACTTGTTTGGTCACCCTTGATTAAAACTAACGTCAATTCGACTAAAATGAAACTGGACGTGCATAACACCCATTAGGGGAAATGATTAAGAGTGTCGGGCTAAATACTGATTTCTTTCAATGAGGATAGCTAAAATGGTCTTTTCCCTATCCTTAGTCGAACTAAGTGACAGACGAGAAGGTCATGGCAAGGGTAGGGGCCATAGTTTGAAACCAGTTATGCAAGGAGAGTGTTCTCCATTGCAGGAGCTTAGGTTTGGTATGATTTGAGTTGTAATAAAATTACTTAATCCGGGTTGGAGTGGATGAAATTTCTTTAACCTCACAATGGACCGGATAACATTGTGCGATGTTTCATTTGATTGATTGCCTTGCATCTCATCATCATTAATAACTTTGCTTATGATTATATGGCATCTTCTAACTCCATCCCACTTATTGAGCTAATTATCCTCACATTCCTATAAACTCTTTTGCAAGTGCTGAGTGAGGTCAAGATGTTTCAATACCACTGTTCCTAGGTTAGTGTGCTGCTGTTTAGGAAAGCAAGGAACGAGGAATCAACTGAACCTCGGCTTTTGACTTTTTTTGAGTTTTTAAGGAAACTAATTGAGAATTTCCTAGAATGCCCACTAGTTTCCTAACATATGTAAATAGTCTGCAAGCTTGTGGCTTTTTAATAAACTCTGATTGTAAACTTTAATTTTGGATGTAAAATGTTTGTGTAAATACTGTTGTAGTACTAGACAACAGGTTATATAGAATAGGTATTTTATAAAGCTTCATCACAGGTTTGGTTATTAATAGGTATCAGAATAGACGTTTCCAACTGGTTAAGTTGTGCACACCTTATATGAACTATATCTACAACAATAGTTGTGAAGTTAGCTTCTATCTTAGATTAGTTTATACGGTGGGACTATTATGACTTTTCTTGTTCGGGGCATGACAATATCTACTAAACCTATGTCATTTCTCTCTCCCTACTCTCTCCTTAAGCTTGTCCGAAGGTTGAAGGTAGTGCATGCCTAACTTCCCACATATCAACATTCACTTAGCAAAAAAACACATCCATTCATTTTTTTAGTTCCACCTATTTAAACATTTTTCAAAATATTCTCCTTATTATTTCTTTCTCCTCTTTTTTTTAGTTTCAAATTTCTCTCTCTCTCTCTCTTTCTATTTTTCAAGTTTCTTATTCTTCCCATGTTTTGAGCAAACCTAGCAAAAATTTAAAAAATCAAAAGTGAGGGAAAAAATGGAGTATTTACTTAATGCCTTAAAGTCCTTCGATACTTATGTTTCACCATATGCTTTTAGTTGCATTTTCTAATAAGAATGATGCTAGGAAAAGTCAAACTCAATTCAGAGATCACAAAGTCAAACCTAGTTGAAAAAGTTTACATAGGCATAGATGACCAATTCACTAGTTTCTTGAATGTAATAAAGTTTTTTAAAAATTTAACATTCTCACCTTATTTCTCTAGGCTATTTGAAAATTGAATATTCTAAAGTATAAGATTTTTTGATCCATATGAAAACATTCATCTAAATACTCTATTGTTTATGTGGTAATTTACCAAATATCAGTAGAATATTGAAGTATTTATAGGTGGTAATATAAAAAGGAGAGTAATGAGAAAAATAATAGCAAGTGTCGCTATTCTACAACAATAAAAAACATTCTACTATTGTTTATTAAGAAATAACATGTGGTAATGATTAGGAACTCTAACAATTAAAAAAAAAAAACCCTTAAAGCTATTCATTGTTGGTTTCTAAGGAAATTTCTATCCACATATATTCCATAGTGTTATTTATTATTTAATCAACCAATCATATCAAATATTGTCTATACATATATATCTATTTATATTATTATAGCGAAAGTATCTTTTGATGTCCTTTTCAATATGGCTAAATTGTAAAAAAAAAAATAGTTATTTGACTCTTAATTTTACTAAAAAGCCTCAAAATACTTAATAGTTTTAATAAATCTTCGATACACTAAGGTTAATATGGTAAATAATTATATATATGAAAATGTTATCTTTCTAAAGTTCAATTGAACTAACCAAAATATCCTCCACTAAAATAACAATTTCTTACCATAATTCCAACTTCTGAAATCCATTTTCTATCATGAAGTAACTAACATATGATTAGTACTATTGCTGATCGATATGATATGAAATCATGGGCTAAAATACTATAAAGATTTCTTATATAAATAATTATAAAAGTTTAAATGAAGGTTTTTTTTTTCTTTTCATCATTCATCCAATATATAAACCAACCTTTAAAATATTATCATTAGCTTTATTTAATATTTTTTATTTTTTATAGTAAATATTGTTAAATAGTCTAGATTTTTTTACTACATATGCATCACAAGTTTTTAGCAACGACATATGTCCTTGCAGTAGTTTTTTTTCTTTTCCTTTTCCTTAACTATTAACTAGATGGTAGAAATAACTGATGGAATTGTTTTATTATTATTTTTTGCAGGGATATATCCTTGCAATTGCTAAAACAAAAAGAAAAATTATTTACTTAGCAGTAGAAAATACATCTTTACTATAATCCCCTTACAAAAACCTCAAATTTTGTAGTGAATATTAAATTATGTTTACATTTGTTATTTTCAAACATAAAAAATGTATAATCATAATTCAAACTTGACGCAAATTTTAGATTTTTATCGAGTGGAGTAAGTAGAGAACCAACAAGATGATGGTTTTGTCCATTTAAGCGAAAGACATATGGCGCGTTGCCATCGTCAATAGAATGGTCAATGTTACCACCCATTAACGTGAACATTAACATTCCATTGTAAATCCTAATATGGTCCTTGAATTTCTTTTATCAGGATTAGCCTTCTTAAAAAAGTAAATTTCGAGGTGGAATTGATGCGTCTTTGAGTAATGGTAACCGCACTTGGCCTTATGGGCAACATAATATAAACATTGGGGTTATGGTTTTTTTTTTTTTTTTTTTAACTTTAATGTCCTGTCTTCACACGAAAGCACAGCATTACAATAAGAGTATTCCTATGATAGATGCCCAAAATCATTGTATGTATATGCACTTCCTATAACATGAATGAGACCATTACATAGTAATGTGATATTTATTAATATATTATTACTTTTTCATACACTAAAATGCTGGTTAAATTGTTTATAATACATATATTTATGCCTTAATGTGCAAGGATTCTTTAAATAATGATTATCAAAATAAAACATATCCAAATTCAAAAAATCAGGAATTAAAAACTATTATAGTGGAAAAACATCTTTCCTTTTTTTTTTTTATTCCTTTTTTCCCCTTACTGTTTGCTTGAAAAGGGATTATATGTTAGTAGTTCTAAGGTAGCTTCTTGTTTCTTCTCCTCAAAAGAGGAAAAGGGGAAGCTTAAGCAAGAAAAGAAAGGTTTTTTTTTTCCAAATCTAGTATATTGGTAATTTTTTTTACTTTAACAATTATAATCTTTATGTACATTAAGGTTTTATTTTCAGATAATAAGATTACATTTCAATAAATTAGAATAAAATATTGGAAAGGTTACTAATTCTTATGATAGTTCACAACTTTAAAATATATTATCATTTATATCTTCTATCTTAGGCATGCGTCTTACATTATAAATAAGAGCTTTACGAAGAAAGCATAGGTGATTCATTAAGATTTCATAAGGGATTCAACACCAGAAGCAAGAAAAATTCTTTGGATTAGCTAGGAAAAAACTAAAATGGTTGAGAAAGAATGGAGATTTAGGACTTGTGGATATTAAGCAAAGGAACCAAGCTAATTTTGCAAATCTTGCATGGCAGTTTAAAAGAAAGGACCTTCTATGGATAAAGTCGATGAAGCAAATGTACAAGCTAAATCAAGGCTACAAGAGAAGAAAGAATGGTTCCTAGTCTTACAAGGAATTTTGGAAGGTAGTAGAGTAGATTGAATACAAAGCACATGTGACTCTGAAAAATGGTGCAAAGACAAGATTCTGGATAGATAGATGGAATGATGGTACTAAAGTGTACGAGTGTATGACCCTCTGTATAAGTTTGATAATGACTTGGAAATTAGTCAGGTTTAGGATAACATCTTTGGTTAGAAGGAAAATGTAATTAGATATCCCTTAAATGAGGAAATAAAGTAGAAACTTGGTCATCCTATGCTCTAAGAGGAAAGTGAAGTAGGGCATCTTTTACGATAGGCTCTTACAATGGATGGAGAAGTTTCAAGTAAGTCTGTTCACTCTTTTTTTTTTTTGCTAAGAAAGTGAATCCAATAGGGGAAGAAGATTGGGAGTGGATTTGTAAAATGCTTGCAGCCCTAAATAACCAAATTTTGGTTTGGCGAATTTTGATGAATGGATTAGCCATAAGTAAAAAGTTGCAAAGAAAGGGAGTCCCAACAATAAGATCTATACGTTTTGCCACTCTGTGGCAAAATCAATTCAATGTGTTTTTATAAATTGTGATTGGAGTACACATTTGTGGACTAGGCTAATAATCCACTTAAGAGTAGAGGAATACTCCTTTGAAGACTTAAACAACTGGATCAAAGGTACTTATAGAAGGAAGAAAGTAAATTGGAGAAAAACTAAGCTACCTTAGTTGGTAAGAATAATCTTTTCATTAAGAGAAATTTAGATTGAGAGGAATAGATGCACTTTTATGTTACAAAATGAGATAGAAGACTATGCGGAGAACATTACAAAAGGTGGAAATAAAAGGTGGCCAAAAGCAGGAAGGAGAAACCTCAGTTAAGGGATTCTTAATTCATCCTTACGAGAATAACAATTAGAGAGAGGTGGATTGTTGGGCTTACTAAGGGAAAGCTTAGCCCACTTCTGCCTCTTAGCCTACACCACAAGCTACACTCTTATTTTTCCTCTCTTGAAGCTTCCTAGCAGACAAAAAGGTACTATATTCTCTCTTTGTTCTCTTGTTCTCTATTTTTATCTTCTGTACTTAAGCTTTAGGGTTTTTGAGAAAAACCTAAATGTGAATCCTTTGTAATATTGAATAGATTCTTCTTAGGTCTTAGTCATTGTTATGTTTCACATAGTCTTTAAAATATGCAGCATACTGATATATGTGTGTTTGTCTTACAAGATGTATGTGAAATGAAATCAAAGTGAAAGTAGATCTAGACTTTCAAGACGCCAGAAATCTCCAAGAATTCACTTTATGTGAAATCAACAAAGAAGGACCAATATCTCTCTTTTTTTGGTTTTTTTCCTTTTTATATGATTCTCACGTGCAATTAGGTTTTTTTGTTTTCCCAGTTTGTTTACACAGTTGACTATATAACTACCTTTGTAAATTAGTAGTATTACTACTATATACTCATGTTATCTACTAGTGACTCCTATTTGTTTTCATGTATGATAGCCAGTCAAATATTTCGATTGTCTTTTATTCTTATGTTCACATTGTCTTCTGTTTCCTTGCCCTTGTCCATTACAGTTCATAACATGGACAAAAATAAATTACAATAGAGTAATCATTGAAACAAGAAAGAAAGTAGGGATTAAGGCATTAGCTAAGGACCATAACGAAGTCATCTTTTGGGGCTTCTACATGCAATTTAACAATTTATCCCCCTTAGAAGCATAATTATGCTCTATCAAGCATAGATTAGAATTAGCAAGAAGTAAGGGATACACGAAAGTGATTTTTGAAGTAAACTCACAAGAGGCAATTGAATGGATTAGAAACAACAACATTGACATAGATAGATGTCATGAGATCTTGCAGGATTGTAAACATGCAATTAATAATTTGTCTGACTTTATCATTTGTAAGGTAAATCAAGAGAATAATGAAGCTGTAGGTTGCCTAGCCAATAAGGGACTTCAACATCATTCTCCAATGTTTTTTGTTGACTCAATTCCGATATTCTTGTCAGTTTTTGTTCTAATTTTGTCAAACCTTTAGTTTCTTTGTTGTTAGACTATGCTTACTAGGGAGATTCATCTTGAGAACATGTTCATTGATGATGTGGTGATGTTATTGATTTAGTTATTAATGAAGTTTTACTTTAGCCAAAAAAAAAAAAAAAATTGCAATGGCCCTTGTATGTTAAATGAAACCATAAGAATACACATTTTTTAAGTGTTTTAAAAAGATTATATTTCTCACAATAAAATATCTCATTGAGATGCTTACACTGCTTTTTATTTTTTCGTGTTTTTTCTTTTGCTATAAGATAAACCTTCACCTTCTTTTTTTTTTTTTTTTTTAAGAAAAGAGAGAACCTATATTATTATCTTAATATAATAGGCATAATAGCCGACCCAAGGCTTAATTGGTAGTTGTAACATATTGTTCGTCAGATTTTGGCTTTTGAGGAAAGAGTGAAAAAGTTCAACCATCGACGGCCAAATTACAAATCGTGTATTCCACTTAATTATCTTTTACTTTCTTCTACTTCTCCCTATGCTTAATTCATTATTTTTTTGGTTGAGTACTGTCTTAATTAATTTAATTTTACTTAATTTCATTTTTTCCGGCAGATGATGGAGAGTAAGAGGGGAAAAAACTCTTAGGCACAACCAGAACCAAATGGTGGGCCCCTTGATATCTAAATATTCGATTTCGTTGAATTATGAAACTGAATTATCCAGAATTTGTTTTCTCTATTCCTTTTTGGGATGCTAATATTTGGGGAAACTTATCCGTCGCATTTAATATAGCTTTTATTTGTCACTATGACGAAGTGATTAATGATATTTTCCTGCTCTTGCTTTATCTAAATTATTAAAGAGAATGAACTTTATTTGATGTTTTAGGTCTTTTAATTATTTTTATTTATATATTACATATGTAATTTCATCTAAGAAATGACTTCTCCTTAAGCTTTATCTTTCTCATCTCTCCACGTTTTCAGGGAAAGAAAACCACTTTCATTTATTTTCTTATGCACGTTTTTTTTTAAGTAATCTACGATCTCGTCTATATTTTTTATTGGATCGATCGGATGTTTGTTTTAAATTTTCGATAATTTGAACTATTCGGTGGACAATGAAAGCATACTGTTCACGTCCAATTCTATTGCATTTCTCTCTTTTTTTTCTTTTTGTTCACTTACGTCATGTTTTGCAAAGCATGGCAAGATGTTATTATTTTATTATTTTTTATATGTTGTAATGAAATAGATAGAAAATAATAAATAGATAGAAAATAATGCATTTTAGTTTTATTATATAAAAATATATTTGATCTACATGTATTCGTGTTGGTGGATAAGATAATATATATATATATATTATTTATGTTTTGCATAATAAAATTCAAATAAGTATTTTTGTTATTATTTTATTTTTTAGTAAAATGATGAAAACAGTATTAGTATAGTGAAAAGAACCTTGATCTATGGAAATGAGCCCTATGATGGTGAAATAATGCTAATGTAGTCAGATGAACCCTCCTATCGATAAAATGAACTTTAGAATAGTGAAATAGCAAAATCCCCCATTATGGAGAGGAAATATATATATATATATATATATATTTATTTATGGCAAGATAAGCTTCAATTTCCATGAAAATAAGCATAAAGATGGAGATAGCAGTATTATTATGGCAAAACTAGCCTAAGTTTGAAGAATTGAATATTTGTATAATAAAACAATAAACCCTCTATCTATGGTGAAAAGGGTGATTGGTGAAATAAGAAATAAGCCTTATTTCGAGGAAATATGCCTTCAACTTGGGAAGATGAAATTGTTATATTGAGATGTATCATGCTTTAAGGAAATAAGTATTGAAACAGTGAAAACAGTGTTAGTTTGGTGAAATGATCCTTAATTGAAAGAAATTGGTTTTAAAATGGTGAAAAGCCTTCTTATGGTAAAATATGTATTAGTATGGTGAAATGAGTTTTACTCTAAGGATATGAACCTTGAACAGTGAAAATGGTATTAGTTTAGTGAAATAAACCTTGTTTCAATGAAATATTCCTTGAAATAATGGAACTATAGAAGCTTTCCATATAACGAAAAAGGTATTGGTATGGTTAAATGAGTGTTACATAGAAGAAACGAGTCTTGAAAAGGCAAATAAAGTTAGCAATGTAGTGAAATAAGCCGCATAATGAGGAAATTAGCCTTAAATTGGTAAAATAGTAAAAATCGCTCATATGGTAAAAATATTGTTCGCATAGTGAAATGAACATTTTATCAAAAAATCGAGCCTTCGTATGGTGAAACTATAAAATCACTCCTTTTAGTGAAAAGGGTGATAGTACAATGAAAACTTTATACGTTGAAGGAAAGTCTTCAAAATGTGAAAATAGCATTAGTATGGTGAAATGTGTCTTAATTTGAGGAAATAAGCCATAAATTTGTGATAACGTGTTATTATGATGAAAAAAGCCTTTCTTCGATGGAACGAGCATTGAATTAGAGAAAATCATATTAGCATAATGCAATACGCCTCAATTAAAGGAAATGGACTATAAAACGAGCAAAGCTTTGAGGAAATGAGCCTTGAATGGTGAAAATAGTATCTATTCAGTGAGATGACCCTAGATTTACAAAAATAAGTTTTGCAACAATTCTAAAAACCTAGCTCATTTTATCATATTAGACATATTTTAACCATTAAAAAACTAGTTATCACCATTTTAAGGGTCACTTCCCTAATGGATAGCTTATTTTACCACAAAAGTATTAATTTTACCATTGCAATCTGCTTTACTTTAAAAGAAGGCTTGTTTTACCAACGTAGTCGCATTTTGATCATTTAGAGGTTTGTTTCCTTAAAATAAGCCTTATTTTACAAAATTTATATGACTCTAACCATTTGAAGTTCATTTCACCACAAAAATGTTCTTTTCACCATTTCTACCCCTATTTCCTCAAAACAAGCCTAATTTTACAATGGTAATTAAGTTGTCATGATCTGAAGGCAAGCATGCATTATTTTGTCAAACTAATATGGTTTCATTAGCTAAGGACTTATTTTTCCCATGAAAGGCTCAATCCACCAAGCTAATGTCGATTTCAACATGTCAATGCTCATTTTTTCAAATTAAGGCTCATTTCACCCTTATAGGCATATTTTCACCATTGAAAGGGTTATTTTCTTGAAGTGAGCTTTATCTCACCATACTATTACAATTTGCACCATTTCAAGCTTATTTTCCTAATGGATGCCTCATTTCTCCACAATAATATCAATTTGACTATTTCAATGCTTGTTTTCTTGAAACATAGTTCGTTTAATCATATTAGATGCATTTTTTCCATTTAGAGGGTTAAGTTACCACAATAATACGATTTTCACCATTATAAGAGTTTTTTTCCCAATGGACAGGCCATTTAACCATAGTATTGTTAATTTCACCATTTTAATTCTTGTTTTCTTAAAACATGGTTCACTTTGGCAAAGTCTCCATCTATGGTGAAAAAGGTAACGGTTTGGTGAAATTAACCTTATTTCGAGGAAATAAAACTTAAAATAGTGAAATAGGAAATAATATTGTGAATTGTGTGAAGGTTTGAGGAAATAAGTCAGGAAGTGGTGAAAACAATGTTAGTTTCGTGAAGTGATCCTTGATTCAAGGATATGATATGTGATATAGTGAAAGCTTTTCTCGTGGTGAAAAAGGTATTAATATGGCAAAATGATTCTTACTTCAAGGAAACAAATCTTAAAATGGTGAAAATGGTGTAAGTGTAATGAAATGAGTTTTATGTCAATGAAATTTCCTTGAAATAGTAGGACTATATAACCGTTCCCCATGGTTAAAAAGATATTGATTTAGTGAAATGAGTCTTACTTGGAGAGAAAAGAACTTAAGAAAGCGAATAAGATTGTTAGAGTGGTGAAGTAAGCCTTACATGAAGGAAGTGTACTTTAAATGGGTTAAAAAGTGAAAACTGGCACTATGGTAGGAACAATGCTTACATAGTGAAATGAGCATTCCATGAAGCAGCTTTAGAATAGTGAAATAGTCAACCCTACTATGTTATGAGAAAATGTATTTTTAAGTTAAGATAAGCTATAGTTCTAGTAAAATGAGGCTAAAAACGATGAAATGGCAACCTTTATATGTAAGGTGAAAAGCGTGATAGTTTGGTGAAATTAGCCTTCTTTCAAGGAATTAAGCCTTCAAATGGTAAAAAGGGAATTGATATAGTGAAATGAGCCACCCTTTGAGGAAATAGGTATTAAAATGGTGAAGAAGATGTTAGTTTAGTGAAATGATCATCGATTTAAGTAAATGAGTATTGAAATAACAAAGGCACTTCTTATGGTGTGAATAGCATCTAATGCTTTTCCTATCTTTCTCTTAACTATGGGTATACGATATGAATCCGATGCCTTTCCATCATACTCAACTTTGCTCTTCCCTACCAAATCCACCATTCCCGCCTCTACATTAGGACCCTACCCCCCCTATCTTCATTTATGACTCCAATAGACTAATATTCATTTTGCTATTCAAAGTTTAGGCCATGCATTGTACCCATCTTACCCTTATGTGCAACTCTACTACTAGGATAGTTTAACAATGAAACAGCAGCTAATATAGACTCAAAATTACCCTTCGTATTTTCATTCATTGTAGCCAAATCTTTATAAATACCATCAACATCTTCACGTAATTTCATCTACTTTTTCTCAATGTTAGAGAGTTGTGACTTAAACATTTACAAGAAAGAAATTAGTGAAAGTTTACTTACAGTTGCAACGAAATTACCATAGTTGATTAAACAAGAGTTCTAAATACCTGAAACATTTTCGTATGTGTTGACGTTTCCCGATGCACTTCATGACTTGAATTTTAACTAATCCCTAAAATAACCTATAAGACATGATTAAAAGTTAACATAGCTACTCAAGAATAACATAACTAAAGGATTTAAAACAAATATTAGTTACCTTTTCCTTAGGTATCTTATTGAAGTTGGTAATAACTTTCCTCATTACACTATTTGTCCATGTTTTCACTTAAGGAGTAAGGTGAGTTAATGGTGCAATATTAACACATCCTAAAGAGACATTATCAACAAAAAACAACTACAAACCACATAAATCTATCATCACTTATCAACAACATTTCAACTTAAAAAAAATAAGGCTAAATAACAAATGATAATAAGATTTACCGATAAAAGAAGGGCACATCTTGAAAGATACTTTCTTTCATAAATCTTATAAGCTCTTGCTCCTGTGTAGAGCATTGATAATATTATCCATGTCTACTACTATGGACCAATGATCCTTAGGAATCATGTTTCCCGTATGTAGTGCTATCAATCAACCGAGAAACCACAAAACTAACATGCATCTAAAAGAATCATCTATAAGGATATTATCCTTTAATATTTTTCCCTCAATGTTAGTGAGAGTTGCAACACCTAACTTCGATTAGGTTGATGCAATCATCTCATCCAATGCATTTACTCGAGGAATGTGTCCATTAGAGCTCAACCTTAGTATACTTTCAACATCTCTAACAAATAAAGTATGGCTTTGGCCATTTATGCTCAGCTCACAACTTTTAGCATCAAACCTATCAATAGGCCACACAAGTACCTCTCTATTCATCTTCCCACATTGCGTATAAAGTATGGCTCCAAACCCCAACTCAACTACTATTTGTTTTTTCTAAGTGCTCAACTTCGTTAAAACTTCGGCTACTTGATTAGGATTACATTGTGTTTGCAGAATGAATTATTAAATTAGTTCTGGCAATATTGAAAGTTAGTTATATGTACAAGTTAACAAAGGAAAAAAAATACAAAGAATATTTTCCATAATTTCACCTTCACTAAACAAAAATTCAATAGATAACTTGAAAGTGATATTATATCCCTCCAAATACTTATATACTCTAATTGGCATAGGTTAAATGTCAAAAGTATTCCTAACTTGCTCTAATGACCATTTTATAAAATGAATCGACTTCATTCTTTAACATTATTATACATGGATAACATGTTTTACTTCACATATATGGTCATATGTTCACCTTAATCTCTTCAACACTTAGCAAGTCTTAATATGCACTTGCCTCAATGTTTCCCACATTATTGAATTGTTGCTTCTTCTTTTTGGAAAATGGCTTCCATTTATCACTGGTTTGTGTGTCTACCTACAAAAGATCATCTCAACTATGGAGGATAAGGTTATATTCATTATGAATACATAAATAGATATATAGTAGTTACAACTATCTCTCATAAATAAATTATAATATCCACTTGCTATAGTTTTTGAAAGATGTAAACTAAGATAACCACACCTCAAGTGCTTTTCCTGCTTTGCCTTTCCCTCCATCCATTTTTCCACTCTTCTTGTGCTTTTCTTTACTGTAAATAACTAAAATTAAGTTCTTGTTAGTTTGCAATAACTTCAATTATAAATAGATAAATGTTACATCATTAATATGCAAAAAATATATAAAGCTACGCTTATAAGTTAAGAAATTTCATAGATACTAGTAAAAAACGTATTGGTGAAAGGACTAATGACAAAATCTATTTTAGGATTGCAAGAAATGGAGTTGTAAGTTTGGAAAAGAATTTGTTAAGGCTATCCTCATTGTCTTAAACATTCTTAGCAGTCTATATGCCCAATATGAGCCTATGGCTATTGATAAACCCTAACTAATCCCATCCATTATGGGCAAATAGAAAAGAATCTATGTAACCTCTTTCTATTACTTATGTTGATGAAATTCTAAACGTTAATTTGCTTCCATGTTAGCCTTAAATCTCAAACAAAATATTCATAATAGTGGGTACATGTTGCAATAATGAACACGAATGAATTCGAAAAGTAAAACAATAGTCCTATAACATACATTATTATAAAGCATTAAAATAATAATGAGTACTCAACTTTCATTTTATTTTGATTTCATACATAATCCTAAAATCTAATAGATGTAAACATCATACCCAATGAAGACAAGTACCACATCTATAAGATAAAAAAATCTAATCTTATCTAAGACCCCTTTCACAAATCACTCTAGCAAGAAACCACTTACTGCTGAGTACCACCTCAATGTTATGCTATACTTTCCTAGCAGCAAGTCTCAACTTAACTTTAATTTCTTTTCTTTTTTTTTTTTCCTTTTTTTTTAACTAGTGAATTTAGAGAAGGACATGGATAACCTTAGATCAATCAAAATCTAAGAATTCTCATAAACTAAACACAAAAAACTAAACCCCATATCAAACCTAAAGTCCTTACAATTTCCTGTGCCTAGTATCTTTAACACTCTGTCATCTCAATTTTCTAAATACAAATCTCCTAGCAGACCTAGATTTATATGTTGATTTCAAAAGTTACAAGAAAAAGGGAACTTATAAATTAGAAGCCCAATCAAAATTTGAACTTTGAATTTTATTTAAAAAAGATTGTAACTTTTAAATGGTTAGATAAAAGGTAATTGATTAATACAGTTAGAATTAAGATGACCCCTATTAAACCCTAATAATTAAATATCTATGAAGTAATTAAACATGGGATTTAAACAAATTAAAGACCTAAAAATCTGTATATAAGACTCTTTAAGATCATAAAACAAAACCTTAGATCCTGATATAGGCAAGTATAGGCAAAAAAAAAAAAAAAAAAAAGAAAGAAAAAGAAAGGAAAGAAAAACATAAGAAAACCCAATGTACATGCAACTTTTGTGTGGAACACTACCCAACATCGAAGTGATGCCCTATCCATTTTAATGACATAATAATAGTAGCTGCTAAAAAAATCCATGAAAAAGGTATTTCATAAGCTATTCCATGTGCCATTCAATGTAGACCAATGACATAAGGACAATAGCAATCAAATTATGCAATAATGCTTTCAATTAAACATCACATGTAGAATTTAGCTAGCATTTTCAAAAAATCGAAATTGCATGATAAACACAATCCTATACCAATCAAAATATTGAGGTGACACATTTCAAAGCCATGCTCAAATCCATTATTCAAGTATCCATTGTTTATAAACAAAACTATTAACAAACATAAACAATACTAACATTCAAACTATCAAATCAAGATTAAAGCAATAAGCAACTGCATTTATTTTTTTAGGTTAACGTAAACCTAGTTTTAGAACTAAAACCAAACCCAGATCCTACCAAAACCCCAATCAACATCAAACTAAGCGCAATAATGACAAAGATAAAAATCTTTCACAAACCTAATAATACAATCATAACACATAATTAAGCCACGTAAGAAATGCACAAATTTTAAACAGCCACAACAATTTATTACAAAAAAAGAGAAAAAAGAAAGAAGACAATACCTAAGATTGAATCCATCAGCCTGGCAATCATTACTAGTAAGAGCTTAAAACTAAGGCTTATTAGGCTAAAAGGTTAGAGGTTTCTAATATATAACATGTGAAGAAGAAAGTTAGGGATTTAGAGCATGGCAGCTGAAAAGGGTCTTCATAGAGAGAGGGATGGAGAGACAGGGAAAGGGAGAGAAGGGAAGAGAGACAATAGGTTGAAACGTTTGATGTTTGGTTTACTTGTGCAATCGGTAATACGCAAATTACAATAAAAGCATATCAATGGTTAAGATTTAGTTTTAATAAATCAAGGATTAGAATCAGCACGAGATCGATCCTGTATATTTTTTATACAAGACTGTAAATATAAATTTTGAGAAAAAAATTTCTGTGTGATTTTGTTCATATCACAGGCCAAAGAAGGCCAATATATATACAACATAGACGCACTAACCAAGCTTCTAAACATAGAAAAAAAATATCCTAAATATACTCTTTACACAATTGATAGATATTTACAGATCCTAAAATATTCTAATACCTTCTAAACATAGAAAACAAATATCTTAAATATACTCTTTACATAATTGACAGATATTTACAGATCCTAAAATATTCTAATACCTCCCCTCAAGTTGGTGCGTAAAGATTGCAAACCCCCAACTTGTGTAGAAGATACCCAAACTGCTATGTCCCCAATGCCTTAGTAAAAATATCAGCGAGTTGCTCAGAGCTACGTACATAAGCAGTCTGAACATGTCCATGTTGAATCTCATCACGAATAAAATGACAATCAATTTCAATGTGCTTTGTTTGCTCATGAAACACAAGATTTGCACTAATGTGTAAAGCTGCTCGACTATCACAATACAACAGCATATGATGAGAGTGTACAACACTGAAAGACAGTAAAAGACCCTTTAACTATTTCAGTTCACACACAGTGGTAGCCATGGGATGATATTCTGCTTCAGCAGAGAATCTCAATGCTTTTTAGTCTTCTAAGAAATAGGAGAAGTCCCTAACATAACAAAATATCCAGTAAGAGATCGTCGAGTTAAAGGACAACTCCCCCAATCAGAATCATAATAAGCATACAACCGAAGATCACTATCAACTCGTAAAAGTATTCCTTGTCTAGGATTGCCCTTCAAATAACGAACCACGTGCAAAGCTGCTTCCCAATGAGCTTCCCTTAGTTTATGCATAAATTATGCCAAAATATGAACACTGTAGGACAACTCAAGTCTAGTAAGAGTCAAATAAATCAGTCTTCTTACCAATCTTTGATACTTCTCTGAATTTGCTAACCATGCATTTTCTGCTAAGGCTAAATGATGATTTTGTTTAATGGGAAAACCAGATGGTTTAGCACCCAATAATCCAGCTTCACTGATAATAACCAAAGCATATTTGCGTTGGCAAAGAAAATTCCTTCTTGATTCCGAGCTACCTTTATGCTTAAAAAATACTTCAATGTTCCTAAATCTTTCATGTAGAAGCAGTGGCATAAATAATCTTTAAACTTCTGAATGACAACTCCATTATTCCTCGTAATAACAAGATCATCGACATACACCAGTATACTCAAATGTATCTTGTCTCGATTTAAAGTAAACAATGAATAATCAGATTGAGATTGAAGAAATCCATACCACTTTAATGCAGTTGTCAATTTGGAAAACCAACATCAGGGGGCCTGTCGTAACCTATAAAGTGATTTACATAATCGACAAACTTTGCAGGCTGTTGAGTAGAGAACCAAGGTAGCATCTTCATGTACACCTCTTCTTCTAAATCTCCATGTAAGAATGCATTATGAACATCCATTTGATGGAGTTCCCATCCCTTTATTGCTGCCACCGAAAGAAAAGTATGTACAGTAACCATTTTTGCAACAGGAGCGAAGGTCTCATTGTAGTCAATTCATTTAATCTGATTATTGCCCAGAATTACTAATCAAGCTTTATAACGTTCAACCGAACCATCTGAGTTATATTTGATCTTATAAACCTATTTACTAACTATAACTTGCTTTCCCTGTAGCAAATCTTCCACAGTCCATGTCCCATTAGCCTCATGTGCCTCAATTTCTTTTATCATGGCTTCTTTCCATTGAATGTCTTTGATGGCCTGAATATAAGAAATAGGCTCCTTTTCGGCTGTCATAACTGCTAAGAAAGAACGATGTTGTGAAGGAACATGCAGAGGGACTTATTTGTTGTGCAGTATATGTCACAAAATCTTGCAACCGAGTAGAAGCTTCTTTTGTTCTATGATCTCATCTAAGTTGTTCTGGAACAGATTCACCTAAGATTTTAATGAGACCCCCCCTGTTGTTATTATTACTTTGAGTTACAGTCGAATTCTCAAGAACCTCACTTTCGTCTTCCTTATTCAATTCATCATTAAAATGATTGGTAATATCAAAAGAAGCATCCTGTACAAGATCTGGTTGTACACCTTCCTTATCAGTATATGGAAATTCAGATTCAGAGAACACAACATCTCTGGATACAAAATATTTTCCTATATCAAGATCATAAACTTTCCACCTTTTTTTTTTCTGAAAGGATATCCTACAAATAAACAACGTTGACTCTTGCTAGCAAACTTGTCTTTTCCCTATTTAAGTTCCGAGCATAACACAGGTACCCAAAAGTTCGAATGTGATTATAACTAGAAGGTTTACCAAACAATATCTCATAAGGAGTCTTTCCTCCTAATAACTTAGAAGGAGTCAGATTGATCAAATATGCAGCCGTTAGAGCACATTTTCCCCAAAATTTGATGGGAAGATTGGTCTGAAATCTTAAAGCTCTAGCCACATTTAAAATATGACGATGTTTCCTCTTAACACGTCCATTCTGTTGAAGTGTTCTTACACATGAGGTCTGATGTAAAATTCCATTTTTAGAAAAATAGTTATGCGAGCAAGCAAATTCAGTCCCATTATCACTTCTAACTATCTTCACATCTTTTTGAAATTGTCTTTTAGTCATGGCAAAGAAATTACACATGACAAGTTCTACTTCTGTTTTTTCAGTTAACAAATATATCCATACACCCTTAGAAAAATCATCAACAATGGTAAAGAAATACGAGGCCCCACAAGAAGCATTAACACGATAAGGTCCCCACAAATCACAATGAATTAATTCAAAAATTTCATTTGCTTTAGTGTCACTAGAAACAAAAACTTCTCTTGTTTGTTTAGCTCTCAAACAAATGTCACATGGTTTATTCTTTACTGAACTATTAATTCAACTTGAGGAAGAGATTCCACAATTTTTGTAGACGGATGCCCCATCTTCCTATGCTATAATTCAAAACAATCTACATGGCTTATCTTGCATGCTTGGACTGATACTGCTGACTTCAAATAATAAAGTCCTTTGCACTGTTCACCCGCTCCAATCACCATCTTCGAGGTGCGGTCCTGTATAATACAAATTTTATCAGTAAATTGGACATTACAATTAGAGCCATCAAGCAATTGCGACACAGATATCAAATTACAATTCAAATTTGGAACATAGAGAACATTGTTTAGTTTGATATGTTTTCCTAAGCAAACTGATCCCTCCTTCAATGCCATCACCTGCTCTCCATTAGGTAATCCAATTGAACATAACACGATTTCTTTCAAATTTATTAAACATTCTAAAGTACTTGTCATATGTTGTGAAGAACCGAAATCAATAATCTAATTCAGATTATCCTTACCACTCATCTTCTCATTAGTACCCGGTTTGCATATGTTCAATAAATTGAGAAAGAATGACCATTATTTTGCTGTCAAGGTCTCAGAAGCTGTATTTTCTTCCGTTGTTGCCATTGATGATGATGGCTGCCCAATTACATGGGCTGTATTCACCTTTGGCGTATTACTTTGTCTATGCCCTGCACTCTGTCCCCCTCGTCTACGTCCAGCCCCTTTGGGTCGGTCACCCCACCATTCCGGATATCCAATGAGCTAGAAACAAGTTTCAAAATCATATCCCTCTCATTTGCAGTATGAGCAAATGGTAGATTTGTCTTTCACTTCTGTTTTATACTTTTGCCCTCCTCTATTGGTCTGCACTGCAAAACTCACAACTTCTCCATGTTCCTCCTTCCCTCGTGAGATGTTTCTAACACATTCTTCTTGGCACACCAATGAGTATGCCTTATTCAAGTTTGTCAATGGTTCTGTGCTAAAAATATTGAAATAAACTGCTCCATATAATGCATCTTCCAACCCCATCAAAAACTGATGAAGCCTCTCTTCTTCTCGTTTCTTGTCAAGTTCAGCTGCAATATTACAATTGCATCTTCTACAACGACAGATGAGAATTTGCTCATAATTCGCAAGCTCTTCCCAGAGTTGTTTCAATTTCCCATAATAAGTCACAATCGACAGACCTCTCTGTTTGCAGTTGGCAAGTTCTGCTTTGATTTGCTGAACACGAGGTCTATTAGCGATAGAGAATCGCTCTTTGATATCTTCCCATAAATCCTTTGCAATCTCCATATATGTTATGGTAGATCGCAGTGTTGGCTCGATTGTGTTGAGCATCCATGAAACCAACATTGAATTCATAGTCCACCAATCATCTAATTCAGTGGAATCATCAGCAGGTTGATTAATTGTTTCATTAATAAATCCGAATTTCTTCTTAGCCCTCAACGACGTTCGCATCACTCGAGCCCATTCATCATAATTGTCTCCTTTTAATTGCACCTGAGTAATTATATTACTAGGATTATCACTCGAAGTCAACAGGTAAGGGGAGGTTGGTTTCTTTCCCTCGCTAGTCATAGCGTTTTTTTTTTTTTTTAACTAGGCTCTGATACCATATGAATTTTGAAAAGAAAATTTTCTGTGTGATTTTGTTCATATCATAAGCCAAAAAGGGTCAATATATATATAACATAGACGCACTAACCAAGTTTCTAAATATAGAAAACAAATATCCTAAATATAATCTTTACACAATTGACAGATATTTACAGATTCTAAAATATTCTAATACTTTCTAGATATAGAAAACAAATATCCTAAATATACTCTTTACATAATTGACAAATATTTACAGATATTTACAGATCCTAAAATATTCTAATAGTAAAAGTTCCCAGTAATACAACTGCTTCAATGTAGCAGTTTCCAATTATTCTTTAGCCTCCTCTCTCCATCCTTTACTCCCTCTCATTTGTTGTATATCTTTTTTAATTTTTATTTCCACTTTTTTCCATTTTGCTTTACTGTTAATGTTTTCAGTCGCTGCTTTTGAATGTTGATTTCCAGTTCAATTGTCTAGATTCTTCAATGCAAAGAAGAGTTTTTTTCTTTCCCTAACAAGAAGTTTTTAATTATGAGGAGTATTTTGTATAGATGTTCTTTTCCCACAACTACATTCTTTTATTTCCTTCTTCAATTGAAATCATTTCTCTCTTTATAAAAGTTTTATCACAATTTTTCTGATTATTCTTTTCACAAATTAAACTAAAAATGATGTAAATCTTATTGGTTATAATGTTGTAGAGTATGGCCACTCCATATAGAACTAGCATGAATCATGAGCTCTTTCTTTTTCTTTTTTCCCTTTTACTCTTCTTACAATATAGTTTTTTTTTTAATAGGCCCTATGATATAGTTTGCTTCACACACAATCTTTCTTTCGCGATTTTTAATTTTTTTTTAAAGTTTATTAACTCACAAATTATGGGAATCCTTGAGGCAAATATTGAATACTTAAGAAGATCAAGAAGAAGATATATAAACTAAAGTTCTTTAATTTGGTATGGAGCACGGTTCATGAAAAATGACGTTTATTATATTATATGGACAAGAGCAACGTATGGATCAAATTGCATGTGATTGAGGTATTTCATTATAATGTAAGGTTATAAAAATATTCTGGGAAATCATACATGATCTACATTTAAGTATAGCTTTAGTATTTAAAATAATATTAACAATATCTTGAGCTTTCAAGTTCCATTCAGATATTTATTTTAGTATCTCGATAAATATACAAGTCATTCGTGGAACATAGTTTTAACTTTCATTTTGGTTTAAAGGAAAAATATCCCTTGATTTTTTGATATTTCTTATAGAGTGCCACATCAAATGTGAGCAAGTAATTTTCAAATCTTTGTTATTAAAGGGAACAAACTTATATAGTATTCGGATCCATTTCTCAAAAAAAGAAAAAATTATATAGAAAAATCTATATAATCAGGATAGCTTTTTAAAAAATCAATATAATCAAAATAGCCCCTCTTACTCCTCACGAGGTGGTCACATAGTAAATTTCTTTCTCTCTACCATTAATCTAACTTCACTTCATGGAATGCTAGTTATATAAATCTATATATATATATATATATATATAATATAACATTTCCTATTCAAATTTTGAGTTATTTTACAACTACAACACGGGTCTATTATCTGCAAGTATATTTTAAATTTGTTAATTTAATTTATGGTGGATAATGCATTAGTTTTATACAGATATATGTTAATGTATGTATCATATGTTCATTTGATAATATATTAGTGAATATATGATAAGATTTAGTTACTTCTTTGCACTTGTTCACACTTAGTCATAATAAGTTTTTTTTTTATTTGAAAAAAACTATTGTAATTATATATTGATTTTTAAATATGTGAACACTTTCGTAGTAATTAATATCATAAAATATAAAATGTATTTGCTCTTCCTTTTGTGTTCAAGTATCAAACGTACATATTTGTAACAAATGTTAAAAATCAGTAAACATCTTCAGTTATGGAAACTGATTGTAATGCCATATTTGTGATGAAGATTTTATCAATTTCACTCTCATTCATCACAAGTCAAATAAATATTAGAGGCATTCGGTAATGCAAAAATGGTTAGAGATTATAAGTTGAGGAATACTTATAATGCTATTTTGTGAATGAAATTTATTAGTTTGTCTACCCTTTTTTTTTTTTTGATGTTTTTTGTTTAATGCTATGCTAATGAAATAGCTTATAAAAAATAATACATACATATATATATTGGAAAGGTTTATATACGTGTATATATATATTTGTATATATATATATATATATATATATAGATGATTCTTGATGGGTTAAGCTAATCTAAATTAAAATTATATAAAGTTCATGGTATGCTATTTATATATATACATATATATATAATATACATCTTTAACCATCTTTGAGATGGTCAGCGTGAGGTCTATAAAGGCTCTAAGTTATATGCTACTCTCCATTCTGCTATGGCTTAGTTGAATTACAAAGGAAGAGTCAGGGTAAGTAATGGGTTCACTACCTTATTTTGGTTGGATAATTAGGCTAAAACAAGTAGAATGTCTGAGTGGCTTATGGTCCCCTCAATAGATTCAATCATATCCTAACAATTAAATAGGTTTGGAATGGTACAAATCAATGGAAGGAAGATATTATTGGGTATCCAATTGATCGGGATATTTTGTGGAAATTGAAATGGATTGTTGTTGTTGATGATCCAATTGACAAAGATATCTTGACATGGCTAGGAGAAATAAATGGAGACATAACAACAAAATCAGTGTATGGAGTTCTTTGTAGGGATGAACGAGGAGGAGGAAGTTGGAAAAGACTAAACTTAGGTTTGGAAGGTCCCAAATATTCCAAGAAACCTATTGTTGGTCTAGAAATTTCTTAATTGAGGCTTACCCACAAAAGATAATTTAAGGCAATGAAGCAGGTTGATACTAGAACTTTACCAGTAGTTACTCAGGTAAATGAAATGCTATCACACTTGTTCTTTTAATGCCCTCACAGTTGGGAAGGATTGCAGTTACTTAAGATAGAGGATTCCTTGGAAGTAGATAAAGATGATAAAATTTTTTTGTGGTTATGAAAGAGAATGCAATGGAGGAAAGATAAATGGTGACAAGTTCCTAATCCTTATTCCTTTCATTTTAAGAGGAATCTAGATGGACAAAAACCGTTAAGTATTTACTTCTTAAGCTTAGGAATTTGTTTGGGCGCATCGAGTTTGAATGGAAGCTAATGCTTGGTAGACAATAAACCAAGCAAAGAAATTGCAATGAGGCAAATTCATTCAACAAAGGATATGGGATAAGCCAATTGCAAGATGGATAAAAATTAACTATAATAGGGTAGTTAATGGAGTACGAGGTAGGGGAGGTATTGGTGTGATTGCACATGATGCCAATGGTCGAATTCTAGGAGGACTCTCTAAACATCTCATTAATGTCTCACCTTTAGAATCTAAAATCCCGACAATTCTTGAAGGTCTAATTTGGGTAGTTGATCATAAGATCCATAATTTGATTATGAAAATTGACTCTTCCCAAGCGGTTGAGTGGATTTGGAAAGAGGATTTAGATATTTTTGCTTGTTATCTTGCTTTATCAAAATGTATAAATCACATTGCTTTGTTCCCAAATTGTGTTCTTTGCAGGGTCAACTGTGATCAGAACGGTGTGGCAGATTTGATGGTGAAGAAAGGACTTCAATCGAATGGATGTTGCTCCTTTTCTTCTATTTTTCCTTGCTTTTTGTTAGACTAAGTTTTAGTTGATTTTAGATGCTATCATCAAAGTGAGCCAATGTTTAATGGCTCTTAAGATGACTTGTGGTTACTTGTTTTGAGTTAATTCCAATGTTCTTCCTCATAAAAAATATATATATATATACATCTTTAGGTAAAATATATATGTTTTTCTAATGGTTTATTAAACACTCATTAAAGTTAACATATATATAAAATGAGCTAAGCACGAAAATTCATACAAAATAATATAATATTATTTTTTAATGAAAAAAGAAATTGTACTTGCTTAGAACTCATTATTTTGAAGAAACTAACCTCTAACATTGGTATTTGTTGTGCTAGAACTTGCTGCTATATTTTTTTGGCAGTTGTTGTTCATTCAATTCATTTGCTAATGGCATCTCGAAGAAAAAAATTACTAGTTACAATACTAGAACAAACCAAACAAAATTGTGATCATCAAAAGACTAGAGATAAATTAAAGTAGAGTTAGCAATTTAAGAACGAGATATAATAGATTTGAACATGACACAACATGATTTAAACGTGTTAGTATATGAAAAAAAAAATATATAGGAGACATGAATGGGTCAGACTCATTCATGTACGGCTAAATTTGTATCCGGGTTTGTATCCAGGTTTTAAACCCATTTAAATAAATAGGTCTTGTAAACAGGTTCAAGTTCAACCCCTGAACACATTTAATATTATTAATAATATTTTCTCATTTATACTTTTCCTCCCTAATAATAATAACTCAAAAGTTAGGATTTTACTTTTACACAATTTATAACTTTACTCTTTTACCTAGTTCACTTGAAGGGAATTGGAATTCAATTCCTCTCTTATTTCTTATTATAGCGTTTACTTGGTTTTTTTATCTCCAAATCGTAATTTCTTAGAAATCCATATTACATGAAATTAAGTAATAGAGATTCTTTAATTTAACCAAAGAATTACGATTCTTCACAAAATTTCATATTTTTTCAAAAAATAACCTCATATTAATTTAATAATGACCACAACCACCACCACCACCACCACCACCACCACCACCACCACTACCACCACTACCACCACCACTACTACTACCACCACCACCACTACTACCACCACCACCATTACTATTACTACCTCTACTACTACCACCACTACTATTATCATTACCGACCACCACTATTACTATTACTACTACTGCTACTACTACCCCTGCTATCGCCACTACTATTAACCACCGACCACCACCACATACCATCACCACCACCGTCACTAGCAACCACCACCATCATCGCCGCCAACCACCATTACCATCACCCTGCTACCACCACCATTACCCATCAACACCACCATCGTCATCGCCATCGCCTCTACCACCGTCATCGCTACCACCGCTATCATTACCACCATCGCAACTACCCCCACTCCCTTTCCAAGCCACTACCCCAACTACTGCTACTATCCCGACCATTGCCACCGTTATTACCACTGCCATTGCTACTGTCACCAACTACCACCATCACCATTGCTCATAGCCGTCGTCGACCATTACTACTGCCTTCGTCCCCGCAATCGATTTCCTCCACCTCCACCACCGCTACTACCTAATACTTTAAAATTGTTTGAGAAAGAAAATAAATGAAAGGTAATTTAGTTATTAAAGTTCTATTACATGTGTATTCTTAAGTTGTTTATTAATCCAATTAAACAAAGTAATAGGTATTATATCTTTATTACATTCCTCAAGAATTCTAATTACATTCCTCTTTAAGTTTTCCTCTTATGGCCTACCTTACCTTCTTCAATTCTTCACTCACTAGTCCTTGCCCTAATTTCAATTCTTCTTCCGTCAGTGATTGTGAATTCAAAAGGTGATACTCTATACACACTTTTTCGTTTAAGTGTGAAGTAGTGTTGTTTTTAGGATTTTTTTTTTTTTATTTTAAAGTTGATTTTAGTTTTTGTTAGAGAGAGAGAGGTTTGAGTTTGGAATTTTTTACGGTTCACCTTTACTTTCTTTTGTCAAATCTCTGCATTGTTAGCACAATCATCCTCTCTTTTGGTTTAATAACTCCATTTTCAAGTATATTAAGTAATTGGGTCTTTGTGCGCATTTCTACTTCCTCTGTTACATGCTCTTTTATTCATTGAAATGTGCTTACGTCGTCGAAAGTTTGCATTTTTATTTCGTATATAGATTCATACCATGTTTCCTTTAGTCTAATGGGTTCGTTTCATATCTAAAGAATCTTGAGTATTTCGTTCTGTTTAGTTAATGGCGTTCTTAGTTTTGATATATACACTTCGAGAATGTATTTACGCTAAATTCTTTTGAAATTTGTGTTTTCATTGTGTGGATTGTCAAATGGCTTTATTTCCTAGGAATCTTAAGTTCTCTTTTTGTTTGATTTTAGTTTCTTCTTACATTGTTACATGGCTTTGGGCAATGAGGAGAGAAAACTGGAGTATTTTTGCTGAAATTAGAGAAATACGTGAAGCTTAATGATCTGGGGATGGTTTTCTCTTGACTAGATGTTGCTTTCTATCTTTACTCGAAGGATGCCACACTTTACTTCCTAATAGTAGTCGTATTCCACCTTCAATGTAAATGTGCCTGGCAGTTTATTTATAGATAAAAGTAAAATTCAGCAATATAACACGGGCCTAAAATTATTCTATATCTAGTATATGCATGTCCAAGTTTTTCCGAGAAGCCTCTTTATTATTTTAAACTTAGGTGGAAGCTTAAATTTAACTCTTCTAATTCTTATTTATGAAATCAAGAAGTAAATGAAATTGAAAATTCTCTACTTCTTAATAATAATTCTAATGTTATCTGTTTGTTTGTTAAGTAAATGAAATTGAAAATTCCCAACTCTTGATTGAAAAATAATATATTCTTTAGGAGATACGTTGTGATGCATGTGATCTGATTCGTATAGTATTAATTAAATTATGCATGGGTTTGAATAAGAAAAGTAACATATATAGCTTGTGACCTATTTTTATAAATTTTATATACATGTTAACTTAAGAAAAGTTATACATTCAACATCTTATAATGGAATCCACACACTACCTGTTTTTCATTTTCTGTTTGTGAAATATGCAAATGTTATTGTTAGATGTTTGTAGAGGGCGAGTTAGCATGTTATATGGAAAGGGAAAATAACCTTGGCTGGTTTCATAATTATAATGGATATATAATATGAGTTATGTCTTATGTGTTTGTGTTTATTTTATAGGAAAAAAGTTACTATTATCCTCCATTAATCCTTCCACATTCTTTTCATCTTTTTATTTTTAAAACTATATTATATAGCATGGATAAACTCAAATGATTAATTTTTTACGAAATTTGATCTAATAGAGATTATGTACTTGTATTTTCGATCCATGTATCCTCTCCCAATCGCAGATATATTTTTTGTTAAGATTTCTTTTTGTAAACTAACTGGTTGTTGATATATGTGATAATAAATTTTTTGATATTCCTCCATAAAGGAATAGTTATAATATATATGTTTTCTTTAATTTAATTCTTACATGGTTGATTGTTTATAACTTAGATATGAATTGTTTGCATTTCTTTAATTTTATTCTTTCATAACAGATGGATTTACCCATAAAAAATTCATTCGACTTTAATGAGATGGAGGTGCTAGCATCAGATGAAGATGATGATGTTGTTGAAGTTAAACCTTCAAAATCAACTACTGATTCTAAACGATAAAGGAAACTTATATCTAAGGTATGGGATTATTTCACTTATGCTTTAGAGAAACAACCAGATGGAAAAATGGTTGTAAAAGCTACGTGTAATTCATGTAAGATTAAGATAAAAAGTGATCGTAAGTTCGGAATAGGGAATTTAAAGAGAGATGTGAAAAGATATCATAATCTTTTTATAGTTTATTGAAGACACAATTAAATATGCGAGGTGGACTACTAGCATCGGGTCTTTTTTTTTTTTTTCATATTAGATGTTGTGCACATATTCTCAATTTAATTGTTCATGAAGGTTTAAAGGAGATTGATGGTACTGTAGATAAGGTAAGGGAAAGCGTAAAGTATGTGAAAGGATCTCAAACAAGAAAGGTCAAGTTTGTTAAATGTGTATGTGTGTTGTTTTTATTTAAAGATAGAGGTTTAAGATGAGATGTTCCAACTCGATGGAATTCTACATATCTTATGCTTAAGAATGCAATTTATTATAAAAGCGCATTTTGTCATTTGGAGTTAAGTGATTTGAATTATAAGCATTTTCTTTCTTTGGAAGAGTGGGACAAGATTGAGAAAATAAGTAAGTTTTTGAGGAGTTTCTATGATATCACTTATCAATTTTCTAGAACAAAGTATCCTACTACTAACTTGTACTTTACCTTAGTTTTTAGGGCATATAGAGCATTGAAAAATAATATGAATAGAAGTGAAGTGTATTTAAGAGACATGGCACTTAGGATGTTTTTGAAATTTGAAAAGCGTTGGCATGAGTTCAATCTAATTTTAGCAATTTCTATTACATTAGACCCATAATACAAACTTGATTTTGTCGAGTGGAGTTATTAGAGGAATTATGGAGATGACTCAAATGAGTTTATGAAAGTTAAAAGAGTGTTATTCTCTCTATTCGATGAATATGTAAAGAAAGATGGTGCAACTTCAAATTAAGATGTGGGTACCAGTAAATCAAAAGGCAAAGAATGTATGAATAATAATTGGGGTGATGACTTACAAGTAACTTTATTTTTTATGGTTGTATGAATATTTCTACACTTTTAAAGTTAATTTTATTTCATATGATGCTTACAATTTTTTACCTTATATAGGAATTTCAATCTTTCAAAATCATGCAAATCGTTAGGAGTACTACCAAATCTGAATTAAAGTTATATCTAGATGAGGAATGACATACGATGGTCAAATTAGATGTTTTAAGTTATTGGAAAACTAATCAATTCCAATATCCTCATGTTGCAAGAATTGACACATAATCTTTTAAGCATACCGATTTCTACAGTAGCTTCAGGATCAGCATTTAGTACTAGAGGTCGAATCTTGATCAACATTGTAGCTTATTGAAGCATAAACTGTAGAAGCTTTTTTATGCACGAAGGATTGGCTATATGGAGAAAAAAGTAGTAAACTAATCTGTTCTTTGTAAATGTTCAACATATACATATTATTCATAAGATTTTTTTTTTTATCTATAGATTTATTGAAAGTTTCTCTAGAAGATTTGATAGAGAATGACATGAATGTAGAAATGAACACTAATAACAAGCTTCCTTCAAGCTACAATTCTAATTAATTTAGTGATATTAGTTTTGTTTTTTTAGCATGAGATGTTGATTGCAACTCAATGGATAGTTGGAATGCCAGCCTCATTTGTGTGAACATGTGGCTAGACTTAGACATGATTGTGATTGGCGAGCGTTAATTTTTAAGTGACTTATATGTTACTTTCATAGTTTTAGCCATTGAAAATATGATATTTTAGAGTTCGATTTACATATTTGCATAATCCAATTTTAGAGTCTAATTTAGATATCATGTTTTTATATTATTTATTATTCTATCGAGCACCAATAAAATAGTAAATCATTAAATTGCCCAATTAGTAACTTTTAATAAATATATACTATATAGAAATAATAAATTTTAATAAATACATACAATTATGATAAAAGATAAATGAGTCTAATTTGAACATGAGATATGATAGTTCACAGGTTTAGGTTTTGGTTTTTATATAAGATTAATAAATAGGTTATATCACGAGTTGAGATTTTTGGATACAAATTTGTTTAAATACAGAAACAAGATATAATGTGATAGACATGACTTGCTAGCCCTAGATTAGGGAGGGGGGAGGGTGAAGGATACCCTAAGCTCAATTTTTGTATTCATTTTTTTCAAAATTAAGGGTTTACTTTTAAATATTTTCTTATTTACATTTTCAAATAATTATAGATCTCTCGTATCCTTATGCCCTCCATACGAAACCCTGAATTGGTTTGTCCGACACTGGGATTGGGATAAAGACACAACGGGCCAGATTCACTCAATGGACAAGGAAAACTGGATCTAATTTCTCTTATACACCTATTTTGCGATATCAAAAGCTTATTTAGCATATATATATATATATATATATATAGAATCTTCCTCGTGTTAACTAAATATATACTAGCAAACGCTGTAACAATGATGTGTGTGCAAATTAAAAGAGAAATATTATAAGCACTTCATTTCCTGAACAAAAGAAAACTAATTAAAAATGCTTTTATTATTATTATTATTAGTCATTTTCATTAAATTATAATACTTTTATTTAATTATTATTTTTGTCTCATTTTGATTTTTTACTCTAGTAGTTTTACCGTTATTTTGGTATTATTATACAATAATATCCGTCATGGTAAAAGAATATGAACATGAGAAAAATAACTATGAAAAAGAAAGAGGAAAAAAAAGAAAACCGTTCAAGTGAAAACCATTCAAAAGGATAAACATGAATACATGATAAACTGTTTCTTCAAAAAACTCCAACTGTAAATAGCAAATCAACTTTAAAATGAGGGACTAGAAGTAAGGATTTGAGACAGTGAAAACCAATAAAATTACAATAATATACATATATGTTTTTGAAATACAAATATTGTTATAATCGAAAATGATAATTAAAGTAGATTGTAGAGAATAAATTTGTAATTAAGGAGGTGAAAGTTATTAAAAGGTTTTCTAACTTTAATAATATAAAAATATAACAATCTCCTTTATGAATCTCTTACAATATGAATTATTCTACGATCCTATTTATATTTTTTAGAAAATCGATCTAACTCTTCATCTTATTTTTTATTTTGAATCTATTAGATCTAAACTATTAAAATAGTTGTGCTTTCAATAGTTAAAATTTAGTGAATACAAAATTAAAGATAAAATAGAGAGTTGGATTAATCTAATAAAAATATAGATGAACCATCAAAACGTGGATAAACTCCTGCATAGTACATAATATATATATACCGCCATGCAGACTATCCATCCACTTTCTTTACATGTTCTACATTGTTTAACACCCACGATTTGCAACAACTCAACTCTCTGGTCAACGAATCCAACTCAATGGGAAAAACTTTAAGCAATCAACCAACACAACATGTCACCATTCGTGTCCAGTCTTCACTTGCGTGCTTCAACTTCAAACACTCAAGTCCAACTCACATATTTCTTCATCTATAAATATCGTCTCATGCTAATAACCTTTCTACCAATATAACACGATACATTGTGTGATAACCACTATATAGAGAGTAACAAACCTAAAACTATACCATACAATTATCGATGGCATCTATGGCTGATCCTGAAACTTACAATGGTGTCGTGGCACCACTGCCTTCGGGTGGTTGTAAATTTTCCGTGTGGACCGTGGTCCTTAGGGTGGTGTTGTTTGCATCAACATTGACTGCCATTATAGTCATGGTCACTAGCAACCAAACTAAGCTGGTGCCTGTGCCGCTAGAATATAGGATTTCCATGGTGCCTGTTGAGGTTAAATACAGCCACTCACCTGCTTTCATGTAAGTTCGCTTAAAGACAACTTTTTGGATATTTCGCATCAACGTAGTATTTAATATATACGTGTGTATATATATATATATGCACATATGGCTTATCTTCTATAAGGGGAGTAAGTGAACGCAGTGAAACACATTATTTTGAACTAATAAATAAACACACACCAAACCCCATCCATTTGTTTCGGCGAATATATTTTCTAGAATATTTTAAATATGTTAAATCAAGGTTTTCCATTTAAATGTTATCACATATAATAGCTTCAAGAGGTTGTACGGTTTTATAATTGTAATAATGTAATGATAGAAAGAAAATAGTAATAGTGGCAGTAGCTAATCATAAATAATACCAGTGGAGAATTGTCACCTCTTTTTAAAAGGTAGTTTTTTATTGATATTTTCCTTGACTACTAGATATCATTTGCGATTTTCCTCTCTTAGTTTGACTCCACTAAATATTTTATATTTTTGAAGGTTTATATTATAACAGTTACCGAATATTTCCGAGAATTTCTTTTTTTTTTTTTGTACGACACCTCTAATCAACTTGAAGATTTATATATTGCTACGAAAATTATAGTCCACGGATTGACTAACTTGTTATTTACTCTGCTTCAAAATCATACAAACATACATAACTGGTAACATAAATTGCATCAAATTCATGTTATAATCAAATCATATATTTGGAAATTTTATAATTTAAAGTTCAATTTTTTTAATAACAAGAATTTAATAAATAGAGCTTGATTTGCGTTATTCTTTTGTCAAAATTTAAATACTTGCCTTTGTTATAAACATAACGTTTAATTTATAGTTAAGCAAAAAAACTCTTGTGAATATAACTGGAAAATGGGAAAAATACTTTTTACTTTTGAAAAGAAGAGAACATTTATTTTTCATTAGAATTGTTAACCACCATCATCGTTAGTGGTCAGCCACTGTCATTAACTTCCATAATCACTTACAATCCGTAATTTTTTAGAATATTATGATAATATTTGCGGCAGTGAAATTTTATTTTTCATTTTTTTTCCCCTATGGGGCAGTGAAATTTTCATTAAAACAAATATAAAAAAAAAAAATCCGAAAAAATTTTCCTCAAATGAACACATCCAACCTTTCGATTTTATCCTTTAAACTAATGATGAATGTTATCAGTAAATACTGACAGATTCAGCTCTATGCAATCTAATCTAAAATATAATTTTTGGGGTTATGCAGATACTTCGTTGTAGCATTATCAGTGGTCGGGTTTTACAGCATTATCACAGCACTGGTATCCATTTCAGTCATCTTGAAGCCACTTTGCTCAGCAAGACGCCTTCTCCATTTGGTTCTATGGGATGTGGTAAGATTTCTTACATGATGCAATACATAGCTGCATTTAAAACAAAATCTTGCATATACCCCATATCGGTTTCATCAGCAATGAGATTGACAACAACCATTTAATTTGCTTGCCTTTGAAATATCATCGGATTGAATATTGTTGTATTCTAAATTTTAACAGGTGATGTTCGGACTTACGGTGTCGGCCACGGCAACTGCCGGGGGTGTTGCATACATTGGACTGAAGGGAAATAACCATCTGGGATGGAACAAGATGTGCAATGTCTATGATAAGTTCTGCCGCCACTTGGGAGCCGCCATTGGAGTCTCACTCTTTGCTTCCTTTGTCCTCTTGATCCTTATTATATTGTCCGTCTGCTGTCTCAAGAAGAATATCCCTAAGTAAAGAAGACATTTATTTCAACTATGTCTATCTGTACTTCTGATTTTTTTAAGCTGTGATTAATCACTTTGTAAAGTTTATCTATGTATGTTTGATTGAATTCGTTGTATCTGTATTTTTCTTGTATGCATCAATAATAGAAGTCGTTTCATCGGGTGGATTTGTTTACTTCTATGTTTCTTCCGCTTAGCAACAGAAATATTTCCTTTCATGTGTCTCAATTTGATGCAGGGAATGCAATAGAAAAAATTCTGGAATAATTGTTCATAAAGAAGCAGTGAAAGACCGAAAAAAAAAAGAAAAAGAATATACCTAAAAAGGCCTAAAATTCGTAAATAATATATATATATATATATATATATATATCTAAAAATTAAAGGGCTCATTATAAGCCTTAAACAGTGTTTTTCAGGTTCAAAACAATATTAATGGAGCTTACATTGAAAATCAGTCTTCAAAAACATACCATAATAGAAAAAACTTTTCTATGCCTGTTTTAAATGTAAAAATCTTCGCATCGTAATTTTGACGACGAAGAGAAGACAAATTGTGGATCCGAGAAATTGAAAGATGTAGCTTATGTATTAATCCGACAGACGTTTTCTTTTGTTTGTTTTCAATTTGTCCATAGTATATATGAATATAGGTAGTTTAGGGCTCTTCTTGCTGTATTAAAAGGTTAAGGGACATTGAATGTTTGAGAATTTCAGTTATTAAATTAGATTGGTTTAGTAATGAACTAATTATTGCCCTAGCTAAGAGCCGATATGACACCATCGTGTCGATCTCAAAGATGATATAGTATTTAGTTTGAATTTGAGTTTAACTTGAAATTTCAAGATTTATGTTTGATGTGAGTTCGATCAAGTTTAAAATTTTGAGTTTGAACTAAACTCAAAGTACCACTTAATAAATTCGATCTTAACTTGATTAGGCTCATTTAAGCTTAATTTATTTTTAAAATATTTTTTTATTATAATAATATTAATCTTGAACATTGATTAATATTAATATTCAATTTGAGCCCGATTAAGTTCGTGAACTAATCAAGTTAAGCACAATAAAGTTTGAGCTCGACTCAATTGTTCTTGAATCATACTTAAATAAATGTTTAGCAAAATTAAAGTAATTTATAAATAGTTTGACTCATTTACACTCTAAATATAAATATTAGTAATACATATCCATTGTGAAACGTACTCTACAAAGTTTTATAACTTTTGTGATCTGGGAAATTTTAATATTTAACTCTAAAGCATGACGGACTCTAGTTTATTAGAAGATTGATCGTAGTATGAGGTAAAGGTTTTAGAGGAGGGTGGTGAGTAATTGACCCATATTTTTTCTATGTAGTTGTTGACTATGCATTATTATTTTATGATGTTCCACATAAAAAGTTACAATTTAAATTACTTGGTTTGAATGAGATATGCTGCTTAATTAATTGGTCGATGAATTATTTAGTGCAGGATACCTTTTATATAACGTAGGGTCGGATATGCAAACTGTAGATCAACCCACGAGGATCATTAAAGTGGATTTAAAAATTAGAGTGGTGTAATTGGATGGGTTAAACAAACAGGCAATGGATTACTTAACAATGGCCATTTGACTTGGCTGAAAAGTTGGAGTTTACGAATATGGGGCGATGGGATTGACAACGTATTGCTGTATATATAATTCTACCACAGTCGGTGATTTTTTAATGTTTTTCATAATTAAAATAAATGTAAAACTATTCGGTATAAATAATAAGTAAAATTATGAATTTTAATATATATAATTTTACTAATTTTATACGATTCTATACGATTTTATATATTTAAAATAAAAATAAAATTATAATTTTGACTTCGAGCACTTATTATCTAATATGAGCAAGGTACAAGGACATGAATGAACATCCAATTACGCCATCGGATCAAAAAACCATAACAAATCGCCTATTAGTGTTAAATGCGAACGTCTTGCAAATATACAACGAATAAACGGAACCCTGATTGTTGTTTGACTTGGAGATTGGGTCTGGCATAGTATGACATAAGTGTCATGTGCATCATATGTGTGTAAGTGCATTCCAGATAGGTTCGAGTGCTTTTCATGTTTGCCTCTTTCTACTCACCGTTTATACTATAGTCCAACCCACTTTACTACTGTCCAGCCTACTTTTACAATACAAATCGTAACCCATATCGTCGTACTGGTCCAAACTACAAACATCATTAGTATCTAAAGATATGAATCTTAAATGAGCGAATGGCAAAACCCAACACTAAATTTAACATCGTACACACACACATATAATACATAATACATATTGCGTGGATCATCTGATCTTGGCACCGGCATCAACAAATTATAAGGATCATCTCATCCCATAACCAACACCAATAACTTGTTAAGACTCATCCCACCCCCACCATCAAAACAATAATGCAAGGGTCACCAATCCTACTGCCATCACAAAAGCCGTCTCATACAAGTTTCACTACTAGTACTAATCACTAAGGCATTAGTCCATTGCAAACATCCATAAAGACATCATATTTCTTTAGTGCAGCCAATTGCAACTTTTTATTAGAGACCTAATGACACGATACATGGCAGCTGAACCTCAAAATCACTAGCCATATCACCCTAGTTCACAATCTCCATTAAAATAATTTTATAAGGAGTGCTTGATACATATTCTTATATCAAGCACTTCACTTTTATTTATAAATCTTAAGTATTATAAGGATTTTATAAGCTTTCAATTACCTCTATTAGTACCAATACTTGCCATTTTTTGTTTTCTAATTTCTTTCCCTTCCCTAACAATATCAGACTAAGTAGTGCATTGTGGAAGGGGGTGGGGGTGGGGTGTGTGTGGTGTGGTGTGGCGGGGTGTTGAGGCGGAGGTGCGGAGTGGTTGGTCGTGAGCGTTGTTTTGCTTTACTTTCAGATTGTTACTGCTCTTTTATTTATTTATTTTTTTCTTAAAAGATTTTCTTTCATTAATTGTTTACAGCAATAATAAATAAAACATTAATATTATAATATACGGCAATAATAAATTAAATATTCACATATTTTACTATTAATTTGAAATGTAATGATAATATTCACAAAAAAATTAAAAAATTGGTAAGTAACTTTGATGATAATGATAAAATAATTATTCACATTAATTTTAAATAATCTTTTATGTATTAAGTTGAAAAAATGATAATAGTATGAGACCCACAAAAACTTTAAAAATATAGTTAAGCAACTTTAATTAAACACATCCTTATAAAATGAGGAATCACCTAAAAAGAAAACATACTTAAGATTACCTGAACATCTCTCGAAGTACTTCAGTTATAATCTTACCTTTATAGGCCCACAACACCCCCATCCATAACCTCCCTATTTGGAGTGCTTACTAGCATCTAACCATTTATTATTAGCCAGATAAATATTTTGTCCAGTTCACTTCTATAACATACACATAAATGAAGCAGACAACAATAATCACTTACCTGGAACCACTTACAACCTTGAAAAAAGAACCTAATATAGTATTTTGTAAATATAATATAAATATATATATATATTTAAGCATTCTGATACAATAAGCCTATCGATTTCATTGCTGACTAGGCTAGATGTCTGAATACCGATTTTCATATTTCAAACCCTTTTACTATGTTTCATAGATGAACGAAATCTTTTTTTTTTTTTTTCTCTAATAAAAGAACTTTAGCATAAATTAATTCCGTAGACGTTGAATGTCATTTGAAAAAATTGGGGGATCACATATTCGCATCTCCACCTCCACTCGTGTTTACTATTATATGTAAAAAAAATAAAATTGCCACTACAAGTGCTCTCTATAGATTTAATCGAATGCGATATTTGTCTTGCTATTTAGGATTTATACACTTGTATTTTCGGGATTCGTATAATTAACTTGGAAAAGTAAAAGTTTGGTTTTAGAGCTGATTAACAAGTACAAGACCTGTGATTGAAGCTAACTGGAAATTACTAGAATACGTAATTTTGTTATAAAGTGATTTCTCATATTAAGTATATATACATGTATCATGTGATAGATTTTGTAAAAAAAAAATTTTAAATTTCATTGTATTTTCATACTACAAAATCTAACAAATCCTTCTAGCCGATCCACTTACCTACTCTAATTGAGTGTGTCTAGACTAGGTATGGTCGGAATCTTTACTTAGTATACTCTCAAGTCTCAAGTACATGTTCCAAAATTTCAAAACATGACTGTAACCTCTCAGACCATCCACAACTCTAGTTAACTTTATAAGTTATTTAGATTATCAGGTTAGTTTATCAAACAACTCTCACCTTTAAGTAAGTTTATAATTTATCCCTAATGTCTTCACCAAAATTTCTTCACACTTTTTAAATTTTTATAGGCCCCATCCTATTATTATTTTTTTAACCACTATCTTAAATATTTTGTAAAGACAACTTTAATATTAGCAAAATATTATATTTGGATAATGTAATAATTATTATTAATGTTAGTTACATTTAATAAAAATAATATTAAACATAATAAATATTATATTAATCACTACATTAAAAATCTTCATTAATTTAAGCTAAATTCACTCAATCCAACAGTGATTTGAAAATTTTGGGATTTTGATCGACATTGAATACTAAATTAAAATTTTGGATGGTTTGGTTCAAAATAGGAAAATTTTGGGGACATTGAAATTTTAGGAGATCCTGAAAATATGTACTGAATAGAAAATGAGAATTACCTTATAAAGTCAGAGGCATTTGAAATTCTTGAGAGTTTTATGAGTGCTTAAATGATAGTAAATTTTGAGAATTATTAAGATTCATATAATCTCTTAATTTTCAAATAAAGAAAGTGCATCCGCTAAAGTAAATCGTGATAAATTTTTTATGTTTACAATGGGACATGAATTACCTATTTATATAGTGAAAGAAAAATAAAAAGAAAAATCACAAACTATGTATTACATTTACCGTTTCAATTTCAGTAAACGTTGGAAATTTATATGTAGGAAATTTTAGACCTGAGGTTGATTTGATCGTGTGCATCGCAAAAGGCTAGTTTAACAAAAAAAAAAAAAAAAAAAGCTTAAAGTCAAGTTACTTGACAGAGTAACGCGCGGGGGCAAATGATGCCAAGTTATCGAACTCCAACGTGCCAAACAACTTTCCCTCGTTGCTTTACTTCGGGCACGATGGAGATGGTCTTAGAACTACTCTAATACCTTTTTCATTACTTGTTTAAAATATTATTATTTTACTCATGCTAAAATCATTACGTTGGATTTGTTCATCAATATCAATTTTAAATATAAATTCTAACGAATGCAAAAATATTGTATTTCAATAGAAAATACGAAACAACAACAAAGTATAAGATACATAAACCAATTATCAACCTGAATTACACTTGCGGTAAACATTTTATTGCCCAGCTGAAAGCTAGTCTACAATAGTGGATTAAAAGTTGACCAACTTGAATCAATTTATTTATATTTATCAAATGTAATTACATTTGTTAGAAGATATTTTACAAGTTGGTACATAATAGCAACTTTTCAATCCCACTGATTGGTAAACGAATCGAGAATCCGATTGCATAAAGGATTTTCATTTTTTTTCTTTTTTAATCCATAAAATATCCATACTCATTCATTTTCTTCTTTACCATAATTGTTTATATTTTAATTGTTAAAAGGGAAAATTACATTGGAGGTCATCAATTGGAAGTAAATTTAAATAAGATATTAATATTTTATAAAAGTCAAATAAATGATAAATGCTTCAGTATATGGTTAAAATAAAATACCCCGTTATAAAAAAAAAAGAAGTTATATAGCATTAGCTATTCCTTATATGACACGTTAGATGAAAAAGTAGAAGCTGATGTAACTTTATTTTCACATGCTAGCATTACATGCCAATAAATTGTTATGGAAAAGGAAATGGAATTTAAAAAAAGAAAAGAAAAGACCCAAAATAAAAAAAATAAAAAGAAAGAAAGAAATCCAGCCAGAAATCTTCATGAGTCATATATGCCACAACACATGCATCACTTTATACGTCTCATCATTGAAGCATATAGAGAGTGGTATAAGAAACACGGTTCTCTTCTAGTATCTTATCAAAGCAGATTTGCAATCATTGTGCGCTCGAACATGGCTAAGATCAAAATGATAGAACTTGTAGTGCATTAACACTTTTGTTAATTGAATTAAAAGCTACTGTAGCATTAATTTTGTGGTACAGATTGTTTGGCTTTCTTCTTCTCCTTCAATCTTCTTCTTTTTTGGTATTTATACCTTGAAAAGATTATTAGGAAAAACATTAAAAGAATGAAAGATCAATTTGAAAACCATGCATTTGATTAAACTTTCTCCATATGTCTTTCTCCATCCGCAGTCATCGTCGAATGGCTAACTGAAGCTTTCTTGAAAGAAATCTATGAGTAATGATCTCATCTCAATACACATGGACATGGTGCTAAGTAATCGCTTTATAGTAGTCTATCACTCTTCGTGCATGTGGTGCTATTTGTGGTTTTAATTAGGGTTTCGATTAGAGATTGTGTTAAGGAATCATCAGTGGTTTTGATTAGGTCACTATTAAGGATTCATTATGCTAGGGTTTGTAGATAATTTTGGGATTAGGGTTTTCAAATAAGAGAGATTAGGTTTATTGTGTTTTAATTTGATTGACTTGTATATTTTGCATTGCAAACGTTGGGTTATGTATTTTTATTAGGTGGTTAGAACTTTTTTTTATTTTTTATTTTTCCTTTTCCATAGCAATTTACTGACGTATCATGTTGCATATTAAAATTAAATCAAGTCATCTTCCACTGATCTGTTTAACATGCCATATAAGCAATAGTTAACACCATCATAAATTCTATGTGACAAAGTCCTTTATTTTAATTATGCATCAAAAGATTTATCCTTTATTTGACCTTTTTATATGGCACATTTGGTATATAAGAAAACATCAAAATGGAATCGCGATTCCAAGTACTATTCCCATTCCCTATGTTTAGAATTACAATTTGAAAATGTAATTGCGAGTCCATTCTCACATCATTAATTATAATTATTTTTTTTTACCAAACATTAATCATAATTAATTAAAATTACTTTTCTAACTTTAAAAGAAATTATAATTTATAATAATTAAGAATATTTTTAATAAATAATTTACTTGAACATTAAATATTATTTCATTTCATTTTGAATCATTCATTTATATCAAATATGACAATAATATTAATATTTCTTTAAAATTTTGTTCGAACCTTGATAACCTCCCATTAGTTTTCCCATTTTCGAAATATAACTTACCTTTTCTAATTTCTTTTTTTTGAAAAAAAAAAAAAAAAACAGTCCTTTTCTAATAAACTCATCGCTCCACCTTTATCCAAGAAAAGTTATCGCTCCACTGTCTCTTCCGAACTCCACTCTCTCACTCTCGTTCTCTGTCCTCCAACATTTGCGCTCCCTCCCTCTCTCTTATCTTCTTATATTGTAATTTTTTTTTTCTTCCTCACAATTTTAATATCGTATTAAGTAAATCAAAATAACCAATAACATGCGAGACCAATTCATTGTTAAATACATATCTCATGGGTGTACGATCTACTAATTATAGCCAATGTTATCAAACTTGGTCTAGATGGTTAACCTAGATATATGAGAGGATAAAAGATTAAACGGAGGAACCAAGTTTAATTAGAAGTTAAACAAGAATTGAATCACAGTCAAATTGAGTTGGATTGTATAGGTTAGTCCAAGTTTGACAACACTAGTTATAGCATCACCAAAAAAATGCGATCTTTCTTGGTGCCATAGTTGAGATGGTTCTTATTTTTACCTCTACTAAATTAATAGGTTTATCTTACAACTACATAAACGCAATTGGTAGAGGAAAAAAATAATACTGCCTCCATGTGAGTAAGTTAGTGAAAAAAAAATAAAAATTTGGTAATGAAAACTAAAAACTAGGAGGAAATTTTATTTTAATAGAAAATATTGCCAACTTAATGGAGAAAAAGAAAAAGAGAAAAGAGTAAGTTGAAATGTTGAGTAACCATAACCCTATACCCCAAACCTAACTTTTTCCCCTCTTTTCTTTCTCTCTTTCTCCATACATTATTACTCTGATAAAACCCCTTTAACCCCCTCTCTCTACTAACCAGTCTGTATGAAAAACCTTAAAATCACTTGATTTAAAATAAAAATCTAATCTTTAGGGCAAATTATAGGTCTTCTAAGGAAAACATAGATTCTAGTAGAGAAATTTAATACCTTGAAAGCACTTTATGTATGTGTTGTTAATGTAGGCAATTGTACCAATCAGTCTATAATATAGCGGAATAAGTCCAAATATCGATCCCTTAGAGACTTTGACTACTAGTACTTACTAAATCTTTATTATCTAATCAACAAATTAAATTTGAAGAAACTTAATTTAAATCTAAATTATTGTTAAAACTAAATTAAAGATTAACTGAGATGTAATTTAAGAATTAACAAAAAGATAATTCAATTAATTTAAGATTCAACGTTGTACCTAAATCATACTTCCCTAGATCTAACATGTGACTTTTTTAAAGATAATCTAATTTATTCTTTAATCTTTCTTGACCGAGAGAATTTTCTACTAAAATTAATCACTTTCTCAAGCCAATTAACCTTAACCCTAGATCACCTATTAGAATCTCTTTTCAATAGGATGACCTAAGATTGTATTATTGAACAATGAATTCTCTACATTTACAATTTTTATCAACTATGTCTAGATCTAATCCTATAAGAAATCTCTCAATTCTCTTTTAAGATATCAAATTCTAGATCACTACTTGTGGAAATAATAACCTAAATCATAAAGCAAATATAGTTGAATAAAAAAAATAATAAAGAGTTAAATTAATCAATACTAATCATATCACATGAATAAATCTAGATTTCACAAAACTTAGATACCAAGATTCCACTCATTATACATTTTAAAATAATAATCTAAAATCAAAGTATAGAAAGAATCATCATGAAATCCAAACAAAATTGAATCTTGAAATCTTCGCTTCTACTCTCTATTCTTGGCTTCAAAAACTCCCTCAAAGTCATACCTAAAAGTTCTACCAAAAAACCCTAACAAGGCTTTATATGTGAAGAATTTAAAAAAAAAAAAAAGTTAGCTGGAAAAGATACAACCAAAGACACAACCGTGTCTTTTGGTTGTATCCTTTATAGTGCTTCACATTTCTCTTTTTTTTTTAAAAACATAGAAACAACACGATTGACGACATAATCGTGTTTTTTAGTCTTGTCTTAAATTGTGACAGTTGAAAATCAGCTCTAAATTCTCCTGGAAACAACATAATCATATCGTTCGACTGTGTTGATTTTTAAATTTTCATAACTCGCTCATTTTATCTCCAATTTGAGTAAAATTTGTTTCTATCTTTTTGTTTTCTCGTGTAGATTGCTTAAAAACCTAGAAAACAAAATTTTACTCAATTAAGCGTTATTATGTAAAAATAAACTTAAATGTAAAAAAAAAAATCATCAAAAATCACTAAATAAAATATGTACAATTAGGAACTCATCAAACTTCCCCACACTTAAAAATTTACTTATCCTCAAGCAAATAAATAAAAAAAAAATTAGAACAAGAATTCTTAAGTTAAAATCCATCACTATCTAAGAAACCGGTCAAAAATTACACTTAACCTGAAATGATTTAACTTGCAAATTCAATTAATTTTCTTTAAATAACTTCCTTAACTCTTATACTTAATCTTTTTTTTTTTTCCCAATATCCAAAGGATAAAAAGTACCAGAGTTCATAAGCTAATTTATGTAAATTAAAGTTTAATCGAATCATTTAATTAAGGATTCCGTACAGAAAATTAGATTTAACATCTCGTCAATCAAGAAAGAGTTATAAAAATTTGAACCTATTTAACTAAAATGTATACAACTTTCTCTTTAATCTTGCTAAGCGCTATAATTCAGAGTAAACACATATTATATCCACTCATCCTCTTATCCTCCCCTTAGTTCATGCTTTAACTAGAAGGCTTTAAATTCACTAAATTTATATTATTAATTAAGTACATTATTCGAGGACAATTGTATCGGCAACAAGAAAGGATCTCGCTCTTCTGACGGACTAAGACCAATCTATATCAAACTAGCTAGCATATTGGTATTAGGAACAAATCTTGCTCTTTTAAGGGACTAAGGCCGATCCATACCAACTTATTCTTTAATTTTACTTTGGCATTAGTAATGGAATTTAACCTTACTCTTCTAAGGGATCAAGGTGAATTCTTACCAATTTTGCCTCTCTTTTTTTCATTTTTCATTTTTATCACTTTCTACCTCCAACTATTTCATTTTTGGAGTTTCTCAAAAGATAAATTTCATTTGTTTGTTTACTAAGGATTATAGGATTCTAAAGTCATCTAAGAGGAAAGTATACATCAAAGTAAGTTTCGAAAATAGTCATGATTAAATCCTAACCAATAATATTGCTCTAATCTTAAGTCCTTAAAATTCTAGGCTAAATAATCCTTAACTTTACTCTACAAAAGATTTCACCTATCAACTCTAGTATAATGTAACTCAAACATCAAAGATCAAGTATTTAAATTACATTCAACTTAGTGGAAGTTATCAATTTCCAAATAATTGCAAGTTAATGAAATAACAAAATTGGGTTAAATGTGAAAAAATTAGTCTCTTAAGTAATAAAAGTTTCTATATCCCCTTTCCTACACTTAAAACCGTATATTGTCCCCAATATATGAATTAAGTCACATAGTAAAAGATATAATAATAAAAAAAGTCATGGGTAAAACGATATAAAAATGAGAAAGAAAAACTAATACTCTCCTAAAAATTTGTGTAACACAAATGCACAAAAGCTAAAAGTTATGAAGCAACCACAACAAATTTGCAAATGCAAAACTGAACATATCCATGGAAAAACTTCAACTTTCAGTTCTAGCATGAAGAAACAACTAATACTGTCATTCCATCAAAACAACAAAAAGAAAACATGAAAGAGAAAAGCAAAAAAAAAAAAAAGAAAAACAAAAGCAAATCCTAAAGTAAAACGCAATGAGAAAGTCTAGAAAAAAAATCTAGCCATGTGGACTTAAGTACATCCCAGGCAATCAAAAAGGAAAAGACAAATAATTGCAACCCCCTAGTCATCATCCATGAAATCATCTTCATTTTCCTAAAAATTCGGATCTTTATCATCCTCTTCATCATCTACTTCCTTAGTTGAACTATCCGCCTAGGCACAGCTTTCTTCTTCAGCCTCTTCCTCACCATCTGACTCTTGGTTGGCATCATCTTCTAAAGATGAGGAGACATCAAGATTGAAAACATCAGGAATCTTCAAGTTGTTCATGCTAGCCACTTTACAAAAGAATCATAGAAGGCAATTGTGCTTAACCATAACCTTGACCATCTTATACTCCATCTTAGTTTACGTGATACTTATATCTTCCAACATTTTTTCAATCTAATCAAGTTGGGTTCCTGACCCTTGACTCGTACTAGAACTTGCTATTTCATGCCCTTCGGGTGCACCTAAATTCATACGTATGTTTTTAAATGTCTCTTTCCTTATGGGCTCGTTTCCCTAACCAAAGTCATGTCAGGTAATCTTCTTGCCAAAACCCCTATTCCATGAACTAATAAAGTGACATTAGGTCCACAACATATTTGCTCATGCTCACAAATACTAGTTGCTTGCTTCAATAAGTAATTGGCTAACAACATAGCAACATTAACAGGGCACTTTTCAATCATACTATAAAGAGCCAACATCCTAAGTTTACCAACTACTCTAGTACTCTTCCCTCATCCCGTAATCGTACAAGATATCAACCAATGAATTATGCGGTACTCAGGACGTTACAAGCAAGACACTTTACTAGATTTAGCTTGGTAGGGTCTTCCACTAGCAATACTTTGCCAAAATGCGAATAGGGAAACTCTAAGAGATAACTTAATCAGAAGTCAAAGGAACTCTTTAGTATGCACATACTCTTTCTAATATAAGCCCAAATAAGCTCCAAATGCAGCAATTGTTATTGAATATGAAATGTTGTTCATCTGAAAATGTATTTTCCTTTGCGGTCCAAAACTATCCGAAGGCTTGTCCATTTGGTATGTGCAAAGAAACTCGAGTGTGAGCTCATAGTAAATAGGAGCTTAGCATGTATATAGTTGTTCCCATGACTCAACGGAAACCATGTCTTAGATTTGCTCAAGTAAGTGGAATTCCTCAATAACACCCAAATCAAGATATAATGTTTCACCAAATGTACATGATTAAAGATGTCGAAGTCAATCTCGAGCAACTTTTGAGGTAAAATGCAACATTGGATGAACAGGAGGATCGATAGCCACTAGTGGGCTCGAAGATGGCAGTGGGTGAGATGAAGATGAAACAAGCTCTTTGCCTTTGCACCTCACATCAACTCATATCTTTGAGTTGATATGGGTTTGTGTGTTGTGTAAAAGAAAATGGAGGGAAGAAAGAAGACGTGAGTAAGAGGGGTTCAAGATGTGTTGATAGTGTTAGATGTGAGAGAGAAAAAAAAATTTGCAAGGGGAAATGATCGTGAGCAGGGCAGATCTATTTTTTATATATTGGCTAAGATACAATCGTATCTCACAGTCGTGTAACATTCTGTGCTTGTGGTCATTTTTTCACATCTAGGAACGATACGGTCTGAGACACGATCATTTCTCATAACTGTATAACAATCTGTGGCCGTACACAAAAAACAGTCTAAGATACGATTATGTCCTATGACCGTGTAACAATCTTTTTTTTTTCATGCTTTTAACTTTTATTATTTTTATTTTAATTAATGTGTGCCTAGCCTAAATGCATGAATTTAAAAATTAAATTAAATTAAAGAAATAAAAATACTAAACTAAAAAAAATGAATCAAAAAATCTAATGCAAAAAATTAAACTAAAAAGAAAACTTATTATGATGCATTTATTAATTTTAAAATTTTGTTTAACTTCTGGGACACTGCCTTAGAAACCCTGCAAGGGACGCTGTCCCCTTAACCCTTGCCCACTAATCAACTCGCAGGACCGCCATATGCGTAGTGCAACATAAAAGCAAACTTAATCCTAAAATGAAAAATAAAAGTGTTAAAGTGCTAAGATAAACAATAAAAAAAATACTAAAATGACCTATAAGCTAGAAAATAACGAAAATAAATAAATAAATAACTTGGATTGTCTCTCAAGAGCACTATATTTAACGTCGATAGCTCACGAAATGCATGGTTTACTTACCTTCATCTGAGTGAAGATGGATCTCCATCCTTGCCTCACTTTCAAACCCTTTAAACAAGGTTTGACTTACCATTTTTCCATTGGTATAGCAAATTCTCTTGTCTAGTTGCATAAGTTTGGTAGAGTTTCTTCTTATTACGCCACTCATCAAACTCATATTGCTCAAGTCCTTTCTTTTTATCCGCTTTTCTCTTAAATGGAGTAGTTGTTAGTAGTTTTGAGCTCTTCACTATAAAGATATGTTCTAAACGATCTTCTGAGTGTTTCCATTCTAAGACTGGTAGTTTTACTTTAGGAGGCTCTAACTTTCCTTCATTTGGTCTATAAAATGGTTCAATCCCAATCTTCACCACATTAGGTTCATTAGCTCCCAACTGAGCTACGACTTCTAATTGATTAAAGGTTTTCACCATTTCTCCATCTCTCGTTTATAAGCAATCGTTCATAGGTTTTTTGACAAGTGTTTCCTGCATACGTTCAATAACAATAGCATCAGAAGTATCACCAACGTAGATTGTACCATCTGAGTCAAGAGACTTGTGCATTGAATTTGGATTCTAGGAAATAATTTCCTCATCCTCGATCCTTAAGATGAGCTTATGTTCACTGATATCAAACACGACCCTAGTAGTAACTAGGATGGGTCTACCTAGAATCAATGGTACCTCGAAATCCTCATCCATATTGAAGACAACAAAATCTACAGGGAAAATGAATTTACCAACTTGCACTATAACATCCTCTATGATGCCTCTAGGGTATGTGGTGGACCTATCGGCTAATTGAATGCATATACATGTAGGTTTAGGTTCTCTTAACCCTAGTTTTTTAAACAACTTAAATGGCATTAGGTTTATAGTGGCTCCTAGATCCTCCAAAGCATTATTTATTACAACTATCTAAGCACATAAGGTAGAGTAAAACTTCCTAGATCTTGTAATTTCTTTGGCAACTTTTTTTGGAGTAGCACTGAGCATTCCTCATTCAATATGACAATTGAAAGATCCTTCGGCTTCCTTTTGTTTAACAACACGTCCTTTAAGAACTTTACATATTTTGGCATTCGCAATAAAACATCAATAAGAGGTAAATTCACTTGTAGTTGTTTAAAAAGATTGAGGAATTTATCGAATTGCTTGGTTGGATCAGGGCAGTTATGCCTAAGTCATTGTGGATATGGGATTGGCGGCTTATACTCGTTTGCTTTTAGTGGCTCTACACTCTCTTTTGATCTCAACGATTTTGAACTTTCTTTACCCTTGACCTCCACTTCTTTCTCAACTGCTTCCTTATCCTCCTTCTTCTCAACTTACAGCTCTCCATCACCTCTTAAGGTCATTGCATGAACATGTTCCTTAAGGTTCATTTCAGTGATCTTTGTTGTCATTCATTCAAGATCCTTGCAAGTTGTTCGATTTGATTTTCCAAGTTATGGATGGAAGCCTCTTAGTTCCTCAAAGAAGCCTCTGTCTATTGCATACGTACCTCATTAAACTGAATGTATTTTTCCAAGAGATTCTCCAACTTATTCTCTGGAGCGGGGGGGTGGGTGTAGGGTGATGCCGGTCATTGAAACCCTAGAAGAGGCAAATTTGGTCTTTGTTGTGGTTGATTCCTCGCATGCTACTATTAGCCTTGACCTTGATTTTGAATTCCTCATAACAAGTCAGGGTAGACTTTCCACCATAGATTGTAGGTGTTGCTATAAGGATTATACTAGGGTCTTGTAGGTTTCCCCAGAAAATCAACCCGTTCTGTCTACTCACAACCTACAATCCCCTCTTGGATGGAGTTGTTAGAGCTACACTGTGGTTGTTGTGAACTAATTGAGAGGTATTCAATTTTCTTACTCAACATCTCTACTTAAGTGGCTAAAGACTTTATAGCATTGAGCTCAAATACGCCTGTGATTTTTTGCTTCCCCCTTGGGTTCTCCTACTAGTAATTATTCATGGCCATACCTTCTATCAAAGCTCGGACTTCTTCCAGTGTTTTGGTATTAAGTGTACCTTCAGTTCATGCATCTATCATTTGCCTTGTAAGGTTAAGACCATTGTAGAATGTTTGCATTTCCATCTAAAGAGGGAGGTCCAGATGTGGACACCGCTTTAACAAGTCCTTAAAGCACTCCAATGTATCGTATAGGGTCTTACCCTCTATCTGGGCAAAAGATGAGATGTCAACTCTGAGATTTGCGGTTTTCACTGGTGGAAAATGCTTCTCTAAGAATTTTCCTATTGATTCATTCCAAGTTGTGATTGAATTCCTTACTAAAGAATTTAACCACTGCTTAACTCGATTAGCTCGGCCATGCAAAGAAAATGGAAAGAGGCGCAGCCAGATAGCATCATTAGCTGCCCCGTTAATCTTAAAAGTATCACATATTTCTAAAAAACTAGAAATATGTGCATTGGGATCTTCATCTTGGAGGCTATCAAATTGAACAAATTACTACACCATCTAAATAATGTTCGACTTAATCTCAAAGTTATTGGCTACAACAGTTAGTTGATTGATGTAAGACTGGGTATCGGTTAATGAAAGTCGGGAGTAGTTTGACATAGTCCGATTATATTCCCTATTGTTGGACATGATGTTGTCAGGTAAGCTTTTGTAATCAAATTTTCACTTTAACGCTTGATCTTTGACTTCGCCCTCTAACAACTCCACTTCGTCTTTCAATCTAATCAGCGATCCTTGATTTATCGACTCCACTATTTCTTTGATAGATATTTGCCTCAAATTGCATAAAGTCATCCTCTCGATCTCAAGATTGATTTTAATCAAATCATTTGACCAGCTTCTTATCATACACTGCACTAAAGAAAATAGAGAATTTAATCAATATTGCACCAAGAAAATAAAAGAATTTAAGAAAAAGAAAATAAATCAAGAAAGATAAGAAAAAAATGGTTAGATTAATAAATCTACTAGCTTTCTTAATATAAAAAATCTCCGACAACGGCGCCAAAAACTTATTATAGGCAAATGCACCTATCGATTTATAATATAGCGGATTAAGTCTAAATATCGATCCCTTAGAAACTTTGACTACTAGTACTTACCAGATCTCTATTATCTAACCAGCAAATTAAATTTCAAGGAACTTAATATAAATCTAAATTATTGCTAAAACTAAATTAAAAATTAACTAAGACACAATTCAAGAATTAACAAGATAATTCAATTAATTCAAGATTCAACGTTGTACCTAGATTTTGCTTCCCCTAGATCTAACGTGTGATTTTCTTAAAGATAATCTAATCTAATCTATTCTTTAATCTTTCTTGACCAAGAGAATTATCTACTAAAGTTAATCACTTTTTTAAACCAATTAACCATAACCTTAGAATCACCTATTAAAATCTTTTCTCAATAACATGACCTAAGATTATATTATTGAATGATGAATTCTTTACACTTTAATTTGAAATTCGAAAGAATCTTGCAAATTATCTCGAATCTTGCAACAATTCTCATCAACTATACCTAAGTCTAATCCTATATGAAATCTCTTGATTCTCTTATAAGATATCAAATTCTAGATCACTACTTATGGAAATAATAACCTAAATCATATAACAAACATAATTAGATTAAGAAAATAATAAAGAACTAAATTAATCAATACTAATCATATCACATGAATAAATTTAGGTTTCACAAAACCTAAATACCAAGATTCAACTCACTAAACATCCTAAAATAATAATCTAAAATCAAAGTATAGAAAATAATAGAAAGAATCATCATGAAATCTAAACAAAATTGAATCTTGAAATCTTCGCTTTTCTTTGCTTTCTTAGTTGTTCTTGGTTTCAAAAATTCCCTCAAAGTTGTGCCAAAAAGTTTTACCAAATAAACCCTAACAAGGCTTTATATATGAAGAATTAAAAAAAAAAAAAATAGGTTGGCTAGAAAGGACATGACCAAGGACATAATCGTATCTTTTGGTTGTATCTTTTACTATGCTTCACATTTGTCCTTTTTTTTCTTAAACCTGAAAATGAAATGACTGAAAACATGATCGTGTCTTTTGGTCATGTCCTAAGTTGTGACAGTTGAAAATCAACTACAAATTTGCCTAGAAATGACACAGTCGTTTGATTCGGTTGTATCAGTTTTTAAACCTATATAACTTGCTCATTTTAACTTTAATTTGAGTGAAAAATTTTTCTATCTTCACATTTTCTCACATAAATTGTTTCAAAACATAAAAAATAAAATTTTACTCAATTAAGCATTATTATCTAAAAATAAACTCAAATATTAAGAAAAATCATCAAAAATCACTAAATAAAATATGTGTAATTAAGAACTCATTAATTGCTCCAAGGGCAGACAAGGGCAACCATATTGAAGATGCGTCTAAGCTCGTCAAAAACTTGAAATGGAAGTAGGAATATGCTGTAAGCCCCAAAGCTAAGCCAATTGACCGTAGAATTGAACTTAGGACATAAGGTTTTGGGCGATCGGTTAAAGAATCCGATCAAACCCAAATTATAAACTATTGAGAGAAATATTAATAAAAATGACCCTGTAAACTTGAATTTAAGAAAATAAGTAATAAAATAAGAGATTATAAAATTTTCAAATTTTAAGCATAATAATTGCTAATTACTGAAAAGGCAAAAAATGTAATCTAATAACTAATAAATTACTAGAGATAGATTATATGTATACTAAAAATTTTAGAATGACCAAAATAATAATTAGGAATGATCACATGTACCCCACATGAATTTACATATAGATAAAAATACGCGAAATTACCTAAATTGGCCAAAAACTAAGTAAATAATTAAATAAAATTATAAATTAATTATAGAAAAATTAGAAAAAAATCAAAAGAGGATAAGATGATCCAAATCAGGTTGTGGAATGTCAAGATGTGCAAAAGAAAAATCAACCAATAAAAATTAGACAACATAAAAGCCAAAAATTAAGGAAAATGGGCAAAGTCTTGTCAAATTAATGCATAATAATTACAACAAACGTCTATAAATAGGGGAAAATTTTCTAGAAGTCATTTGGACAGTTTAGCATTTAGGAAAAATAGGAACATTGAAAAAATCGAGAGAAAATCCAAAAAAAAAAAAACTGTGCAAATTGGGCAAGTGAACCAAACCCACCACTCACCACCACCTGGGACCGAGTCACCACCATCACCCCACTCCAGACCCACCGTATGGGCCGGTCGACAAGCTTGGACCGGGCTTGGACGGCCAGAAAGCATCGAACCGGGTGAGTCTCATAATTGTCCCGATTTTGTATAATTTAGTAAAATTAATTATTTTGCCCAGAAAATTATGAAACTTGTTATTCTGAGGTTTTATTATATGTAAATTTATGGAAAAATAATGATTTAGTTTAATTATGTTCGAAAATATAGGGTTCTTAACAAATTGAACAAAATCGAGCATGATAAGAACTAGAAATAAACAGGCTTAGGAGTGTAGTTTGGAGCTTAAATTTTTTTTTTAGGATGCTCATGATGTAAAATAGTGCTATGAAGCCATTTTTTTAAAATTAATTTTCGAAATTTTTAAGTTAATTTTTAGCTCTAAAATGATGAAAAAATTGGGTGATTTGGGTTTATTTAGGTAATTAAGATGTTAATTAATGATTGAGATATTAATTAGATGTTTAGGGATGTTAATCTCTGAAGTGGAACCCTAATCCTAACCTTTAGAGTATTAAGTATGGTTAATTTAGGAAATTAGGTAATTAATATAAGAAATTAGTAATATGTGAAATTGTAAATTAATAAATTTAAAAAATTAGGGTTACTTAGACAACATTAGAGTAAAAATCAGAATAATATTAAATCTGAATTAAGATTGAATTTTAGGTAATTATATAAAAAAATAAGATTTTCTCACATCGGGGATAAATCCGATACCCTAATTAGGACTAGCGTGTATCGAATAGCTTAGAATACTAAATTAAGACTCAGTAGGATATTTGAATACTTGAGCTTAATGTGATTAATTTCACATTAGGATTTGAGCATGTTTAGGACTTAGAAATTGAACTAAAACCTAATTTAGAAATCGATGTGGAAATCTAACCCGAACCTAACCTGAAACCTAGAATAATTATAAAAGACTTAAGACTTAGATAATTAAATATATTAAACCCTAAACAGTACATAACAATAACCGTTATAGGATAAAATGAACCTATAATAGTTATATGAAAAGCTGAAACCACGTTTGTGTTATAGGGATGATCGGCGATGGCCTGAGCAAATCGAACCTCGAGTGAGTGAGCGAAGAGTCGAGGTAAGTTGGGATTAATACGATGCTGTATTTGGAGGCTTAAGATTATGCTTGGTTGTGCTTGTTAGATAGTTAAATGTGTACATGTGCTTAATTATGGGTGATGCTATGATTCTGTTTGTTGTTCTAGCATATATTATATGATTTGTATGTAATGATTGATCACCCTAAACTGGACTTAATCAAATATACGACCAGTAATCATAATCGGACATGCATGGCAACCCATTAGGGGAATTTAGGACTCTCCGGCCAAATATCGACCCCTTCGGAAGAGATAGCGCAGGATTGCAAAATGGTCCCTTCTTCATCCTCAGTCGAACTAAGTGACAAGAGAGAAGGTCGCGGCAAGGGTGAAGACAGTGGTTCGAAGGTAGTCGCGGGAGGAGCAAGGTCTCCATTACACAAGCCTGGGTTTGGTCGTGAGTTGTCGCATTAACGGCAACTCCTCAACCCAGATTAGAGCGGACGCAATTTCTCTAATCTCATGACAGGCCGGACAACGTCGTGCGATGACATTTGCTTGCACATGCATTACACCTAATAAGTGATTGAAAACCTTGTTGTGTTTTTGGTATAGTTTTAAGTCCTCCGTCTTAACTTACTGAGCTGTGGTTACTCACATCCCTATAAACGTCGTACAGGTGCTGGCTAAGAAGCGGCATATAACTACTCCAAAGCTAACAACTACTGGATCCTAGGGAGTGAGGAAAAACATTGAAGAATAAACTCATATTTTTAAGGTCTAAGTTTTTATTTTAGAATTATTTTTCATTTCCAAATATTGTAATAACTAGAAAATATATTACAGAGAAATATTGTAAACTTTAATTACAATAGCTGAATTATAGCATATATATATTTCCTTACTTTCTTAGATTAATGATTTATTTAAATTACAAACTGTTTATTTCAAAGCGGGTTAGTCGTTAACGCCTTGTGTAGATCAGGTCTAGGATAGCGGTTGTAAGGCCAACTTCTATCTTAGGATGGTTTACATGGCGGGGCTGTTACGACTTTGCCGCTTCGGAGCATGACATATGCAAAAAGGAAAGTAATTAAGCAAAAACCACGATAAGCTCCGAGGATACGATACACTACAAAACTATCAAGGACTCATGGATTAACTCGATCTGACGCACGAGCTAGTCTAATTAGGGTACTTGTTACCTAACTTTGCTTAAGAATTAGGATAAGAATGAAGTAAGTAAAAGGGAATGCTCACAGAAAGAGATAATGTTGTATATTTAATATATGATATATATTGCGACTACATATTACAAAAGGTATTTATATTGGAAATATTAGGGCAACTATTAGAAATGGAAATAAGTAAAAGGGTAAAGTCCTAAATGAGTAATGTATAAAGAATGAAAAGGGCATAAAGGGAAAATCAAGAAAAGCATTTGTCTTATACAGAAGATTTTGTTACATGATTGCTTGGATACATGACTATTGGTTAGTGGGTGAATTTCTAGCAAAAATAGAAAAAATTGTACAATCAAGCTGGTGATTGTTGACCAAAGACGCGGAGTAGAAATGTGGTTTCTTCCAATGTGAGTTTAGCTTAGACATTCTCTAAGCAGTTCATATTTAGGTCGATTAAGCTAGTGGTCGAGTAGGCCAAGCTATTGTCTAAGTGTTTCCTAGGTTGGTAGTCAGATACTATTGATAAGTACGAAAGGGTTCGACTTAAACAAGGTAGCAATCTAGTAGATTAAAGTACTTCAAACTCATTAAGTGCAAGTCAGCATAAGAGAACTCGCTTAGCTATACTCTTAAGCCTTCAAGCTCAAGCTCGAGTTAGAAGTCTAGTACTTTAATTCCTATCATCCCTGCTGAGTTAATTAAGATTTGGGATCGAACCCAGTTGATCATCATTCAATTCTTCCTTAGGTCGGTAAGGGCTGAGGTCGGCAACATTATACACGTCAAACACTCCAAAGTCTTTTAGTAACTCCAACTAGTATGCATTGTCATTTATCCTTTTAAGTATCCTAAATAGTCCTTCAACTTTAGCAGACAACCTATTCTTCCTTTTGTAAGAAAACCTTTTCTTATTTAAGTATAACCACACTTGGTCGTCGAACTGAAACTGTTTGGTTTTCTTTTCTTTTCCTTTCTCTCTTACCTTCTTAGTAACTCGGTTAATGTGCTAGGCAATTCGTTAGTAAATTTATTGGAGGGACTAAGCTTTGATTCTTGCTTCTGGATCTTCTTAGTTAGTTGAAGGCCTCGGGGTATGATCAAGGGGCAACTCGAGGTTAAAATCGTAGATGACTTCAAATGGGGTATGTCCTAGTGGTAATGTATACGATTCTGTTGTAAGCAAACTCTACCATAAGGAGGCAAAAATCCCAATCGACTAAGTTCTTTCATATTACAGCTCGAAGTAGTAACCTTAGAGTGTGGTTTGACAACTTCTATTTGAATGTCAGTTTAAGGACGCCAATAAGTACTGAACAGTAGCTTGGTTGCCATCTGACTAAAGAGTACACTGGAAATGACTTAGGAATTTTGGATTACGGTCTAATACCACACTCCTTGACACTCCATGCGAGCAAACAATTTCCTAAAAAAACAAAAAAGCAATAGTTAAAACATCATTAGTTTTGGTGTAGGACACAAAATGCACCATTTTGCTGAATCTATCTATGACGACTATAACAAAGTCTCTGCCTCGGATGGTTCGGGGTAAGTTAAGGACAAAATCTATGCTCAGGTTAACTTATGTTTTGGTCAAGACAAGCAAAGGCATCGCTTTCCTTTATTCAACTTGACTCTTAGCCTTCTTGCAGGTAATGCAACCTTCAATCACACAATGCACATCTCACTTCATTTTAGGCTTGAAGAACATGTCATCTAGTAGCCCATACATCCTTTTTTCTCTACAGTACCTAGAGAGTCTTCCATTATGTGATTCTCTCACTAACAGTTCCCTTATTAAATAGGTTAGTACACATAATTTGCCACCTTGAAACAGATAACCATATTCCACGTGGTATTCATTTACTATTCTTCCTTTTCCATAGTGTTTATATATATGACCAAAATGAAAGTCATGTTGATACTATTTTTTAATACTTGCAAACCCTAACAATCTAGTCTATAACTCGGTAAGGAGGACATGTCTTCTTAATAGAGCATTAGCAACCATATTACTCTTACCTTACTTGTATTTAATGATGAAATTAAACCCTTTTAGAAATTCAATCCATCAACCTTAGCGTTTAGAAAGCTTTGATTGGCTCTACAAGTACCTCAATAACTCATGATCCATATATATGACAAATTCCTTTGGCAAAAGATAATGTTGCCACACACGAAGAGCTTAGATTAATGTTAAGAGTTCTTTATCATACACAAAATAGTTCAGTTGTGCTCCTTTGAGCTTTTCATTATGATAAGCAACAGGTCGACCTTCTTGCATCATCATAGCTTTGATGTCAACACATAGCACGTCACGTTCAAGCTCAAACACTTTATCAAAGTTTGGTAAAGCTAAGATTGGGGTAGAGGTCAACCTTGCTTTCACCTTAGCAAAACTTCTCTTTTCTTTCTCTTCCTACTTAAACTTTATGTTCTTTTTTGTTAACTCAATCAAGGACGTAATTATAGTATTGAATCTTAAGATAAAGTATTAGTAAAAGGATGCCGATTCATGGAAACTCTTTACCTTTACACATGAAGTTAAGGTTGGCTACTCAACAATGGCTCAAACTTTCTCTTCGTTAACTCTAAATCCTCCCCCACTAACCACATAGCCTAAGAAGATCACCTTTTCCTAATAGAAACAACACTTTTCCATGTTTCTAAAAAATTTCTCTACTCAAAGGACATTGAAAATAGCTTAGAGATGGTCAATAGGACATACCAGGTTAGCGTTATGGACAAGAGTGTGGTCGAAGTAAACCACAACACATCTTCCAGCCAGATCTCTCAAAACATGGTTCATCAACTACATAAAAGTGCTTGGGGCATTTAACATTCCAAAGGGCATGATCATCTACTCATATAGGCCATGTCAGGTCTTAAAGGTAGTTTTCCATTCATCCACTTATCTCATTCGAATCTGGCGGTATCCTGACTTTAGGTCGATCTTACTGAACACTCTTACACCACTTAGTACGTCCAGCATGTCGTCTAGCCTAAAAATGGGATACTTATACTTAATTATGTTCTTATTCATAGCTTTACTATCCACACACATTCACCAAGTACCATCCTTCTTTGGTACAAGTAATGCAGGCACAACATAAAAGCTAAGGCTCTTTCTCATGTACCCTTTCTCCAACAACTCGTTGACTTGTCTTTGGAGCTCAATAGTTTGTTTGGGATTCATCTAATAAGCTAGCTTGTTCAGCAAGCGACATTGTGTATTAAGTTAATGTAGTGCTCTATGCCTCTAAAAGGAGGTAACCCTTCTAACAACTATTTTAGGATACGTCGACATATTCATTCAATAGTTCTCAGACTTCCTTAAATAGCATAGCTTGTTCCTTCAACTTTAATAGTCTCTTAACCAATAGGTAAGTCAGCATGTCAAACTTGATAGCTTTTTAGAGTTTGACTCTACTTCGAATCAAATCCTTCTTTGATCCTCGAGCTAATTTAGCTTGTAATTTGCTTACTTGACCTAGTATCATAGGGCTCAAGGTGATTTTTCCCTCATCTTTCTCAAACATATACGTGTTCTGAAATCTATCATGAATGAACCTTTGATCAAATAACCATGGTCGACCTAACAACACATGGGACACATACATGGATAGCACATCACATAGGATTTCATTAAAATAATTTCCAATAGAGATTAGCAGTAATATTTGCAGTGTAGTGCTCCCTTCTCATTTAGCCAATATAGTTTATAAGGCTTTGGATGTGAAATGGTTGACAAATTGAGTTTTTGAACCAGATTGAAAAATACTACATTAGTGCAACTTCCATTGCCTACTATGAGCACACATACTCGCTCATTCACCTTACATGTGATGTGAAATAGGTTTTCTCTTTACTCCTCCTCAATAGAGAGTTCTATACTCATTGTATGTGAGATAACCAAAGTTAATTTGTCTAGATCCTCAACAAACACATCTTCGTCATTAACCTCAACCTCTTCTTCCAATTCTCTTTTCTCCTCTGGTTCCTCATCTGTGTTGTCTGCTTCAATCTTTAGGGCATCTCCTTTGATAATCATAGTTCTTCAATTCAAACATTAAGCAACCATGTGCTTAAACCCTTGGTATTTAAAACATTTGATTTGGCTTGTCTTCCTCCCAGATCCTTATCCCTTCTCATAAGTTCTCCGTTGTACTTCTCCATCAATTGGTCAATTGTTTTGTTCAGCTTTGGCATCTATTCTTCTACTTGGCTCGACACTTTGTTGAGCTTAGAAATTTCCCTGAGCGAGTTGGCTCGATTAGACAGGTCTGCTCATTAGAGGTTGACTCAACCTATTGCTCCTCTATCTTTCCACACGTTAGGCTATTCTTATAGCCTTGTCTAATGTAGTAAACTGTTAAAGTTCCATGATATCTTGAATGTTGTTTCTTAACCTAGTAACAAATCTGGATATTGTTTCAGCTAATGGTTCATCCATTTCACGTTGGATCATAAGCATTTGAAATTCCTTAACATACTCATCAACAGTTCAGTTTCCCTATTGCAACTCTTATAGTCTAGCAAAAGTATCCTATAGGTAGGTATTTGGCACGAATCTATTTTTGAGGATTCTTTTTATCTCGGGCCAGGTGCTAACTTTTCTATATCCCTCTCGCCTCCTCATGGTCTGAAAGTTCTTCTACCATAATATAACATATCCTGAAAATTCGATAGCAGTAACTTTCACCTTCTCGAAGTCTTCATACTAGTAGTAATCAAAAACTCGTTCAACCTATTCCTCTTTATCCAAATAGTCATTAGCATTCCTAGAACCATTGAAGCTCAGGATCTAAAGCTTTATATGGTCGGCAGTTCGGGGTAATCTAGCTTGTTCTTTCTCTTTAATATATCCTTCTTCTCCATCCTCCTCATCTACTCCATCCAAGTCAATTCTTCTCCGCTCATCCTCTTACACCTCCACCTCAATTTTGTCGAACTAGGATATGTCCTCTCGTAGGTTGAGTAGCCTAGGGAGTGTTTTGTATGGCATCATGCTGAAAAGCTAATGCATGAACAGCTCTAGTTAGGTTAGTTATCAAGTTAGCCACTTCATTGAGTCATTCGTCTATACTTTAGGAATGTTGTGGGATTGTAGGCCATTGTAGATGGTACTACTGTTATTGTCTCCAATCCCCACATTTACACTTAAGTCAGTCATTCTTTACTCAACACTCGTGCTTCTCTTGGAACAACATACATACAATTTCTAAATACTCAACTTACTATTTCACAGAAAACATGCAACTACTACTTACTTTGTTTTCACAACTTAAAATAGAGTAAAACAAGGCACACACACAACAGCAAATCAACACGTCTTCTACTTACTCAAACACTTACAGCTAACCTCTACATAATTACAACATACTACCATAACCAATACTACTCACAATAAAGCTCAAATACAACTTACCTGAACAAACCTCCATTCTGATACCAAAATGATATGAGATGTGCCAAGGGCAAACAAGGGTGATTGTATCGAAGATGAGTCTAAGCTCGTCAAAAGATTGAAATGGAAGTAGGGATACATAAAAAGGAAAGTAATTAAGCAAAAACCACAATTAGTTTTAAGGATATTGTAAGCCCCAAAGCTAAGCTAATTGACCGTAGGATTGAACTTAGAACATAAGTTTTGGACGATCGATTAAGGAATCCAATTAAACCCCAAATTATAAACTATTGAGAGAAATATTAGTAAAAAATGATCTCGTAAACTTGAATTTAAGAAAATAAGTAATAAAATAGGAGATTATAAAATTTTCAAATTTTAAGCATAATAATTGCTAACTACCGAAAAGGCAAAAAAGTGTAATCTAATAACTAATAAATTATTAGAGATAGATTATATGTATACTAAAAATTTTAGAATGACTAAAATAATAATTAGGAATGTTCACATGTACCCCACATGTATTTACGTGTAGATAAAAATACGCGAAATTACCTAAATTAGCCAAAAACTTAGTAAATAATTAAAGAAAATTATAAATTAATTGTGGAAAAATCAGAAAAAAAAAATCAGAAGAGTGTGGAATGATGCAAAGTTGGTCGTGGCAAGTGAGAATCTAAAAAAGAAAAATCAACCAATTAAATTAGAACAACACAAAAGCAAAAAATTTAGGGATAAGGCAATAGTCTTGTCCAAATTAATGCACAATAAATCCCCTAAAGCCCTATAAATAGCAGGAAAAATCTAGGAACTCATTTGGACAGTTAGAAATCAGAGAAAATTAGGGAGAGATGAAAATTGAGAGAAAAATTCGGTTTAGAAAAAAATTAGAAAAAACTGTACAATTAGAGCTTTCAAAGGGAACCTACACCAAACGAGCAGCTGGGAGTGGACAGCCACCACCACCACACGGTAGTGGTAGTGCCTAGGCCGGCCGACAAGGCCACGGAGGCCCGCGGTGGCCGGAGCTACCCAGATCGGTGAGTCCGATTTCTAGCCCGATTCTTGTGTAATTTTGTAAAAATAGTAAACATTATTAGAAAATTATGAATTTTGTTATTCTAAGATATTTTTGTATGTAGTTTGTAGGAAAAATATTATTTTGATGAAAACATGCCTCGTAATATATAGTCCTTAAGAAATCGTGCAAAACCGAGCACATTTCGGTTTAGAAACAAATGACCTTAGGAGCATAGTTTCGAGCCCAAAATTTTTGTGTAGATTACTTAGATGATATAGAACAGTTCTATGAAGCCCGTTTTCAAAAATTAATTTTCAAAATTTTTAGATAATTTTTAGGCCTTAAAATGAGGCATAAAATGGGTAATTTAAGGTTAATTAAGTAATTAAATTATTAATTACTAACTTAGTAAATAAGTAGATGTTTTAGGATGTTAAAATCTGATGGAGTATGATACTTGTAGCAATTAGAGTATTAGATGTAATTATTAGGTTAATTATGTAGTAAATAAGTAATATGGAAAAGTAATACATTTTAAGTTAATTTTATAAATTAAGGTAATTAGGAGTAAAATCTGATTTATGATGAATTTAGACATTTTGAAATGATAATTGATATTTAGGGATGGTAATTAAAGTGATAGAAATATCAGATATGCATTATGTACATAACAGGCAATAATGCATAATATGTAATTTTTGAAAATATAATAAATAGAAAATATTATGATAAAAATTGATATTATATAAATAATAGAGATATATAATAAATCTGATAGGAAACTTAAATTTATGTAATTATATGAAAAATATAAAAATTTCTCACATTAGGAGTGAATTCGGTACACTAACATGGATTTAGGTATACCGGGTAAAATAAATACTGACTAGGGGTAATGATGGTATTTAGGAGATCGGGAAGTAATGTGATTGATTTCATATTACGGGTTGAAACGGATTTCTAGGGTTGGAATCTAAAACATTACCTAGAAATCGAACTAAAACCTAATTTAGAAATTAATGCGAAAACCGAACCTGAATCTAACCCCAAACTTAGAATAATTGTAAAAGACTTAATACCTAGATAATTAGGCATATTAAACCTTAAATAAAACCTAACAATAAGCATTATAGGATAAAACGAACCTATAATAGTTATATGAAAAGCTGAAACCACCTTTGTGTTATAGGGATGATCGGCAATAGCCTGAGCAAATCGGACCTTGAGTGAGTGAGCGAGGAGTCGAGGTAAGTTGGGATTAATATGATACTGTATTTTAGAGGCTTAAGATTATGCTTGGTTGTGCTTGTTAGATAGTTGAATGTGTGCATGTGCTTGATTATGGGTTATGCTATGATTCTGTTTATTGCTCTAGCACATATTGTATAAATTGTATGAAAGGATTGATCATCCTAAATTGGACTTAATTAAATATACGACCAGTAATCATAATCGGACATGCATGGCAACCCGTTAGGGGAACTTAGGACTTTCCGGCCAAATACCGACCCCTTCGGAAGGGATAGCGCAGGATTGCAAAATGGTCCCTTCTTCATCCTCAATCGAACTAAGTGATAGGAAAGGAGGTCGCGGCGAGGGTGAAGACAATGGTTCGAAGGTAGTCGCAAGAGGAGCAAGGTCTCCATTACACAAGCCTGGGTTTGGTCGTGAGCTGTTACATTAACGGCAACTCCTCAACCCGGATTAGAGCGAGCACAATTTCTCTAATCTCACGACGGGCTGGACAACGTCGTGCGATGGCATTTGCTTTCACATGCATTGCATCTCATAAGTGATTGAAAACCTTATTGTATTTCTGGTATAGTTTTAAATCCTCCGTCCTAACTTACTGAGCTGTGATTGCTCACATCCCTATAGACATCGTGTATGTGCTGACTAAGAAGCGGCAAACCACTACTCCGAAGCTAGCAACTGCTGGATCCCGGGGAGTAAGGAAAAATATGTGAAGAATAAACATATATTTTTAAGGTTTAAGCTTTTATTTTAAAATTATTTTTCATTTCCGAATACTATAATAACTAGAAAATATATTACAGAGAAATATTGTAAACTTTAATTACAATAGCTGAATTATAGCATATATATATTTCCTCACTTTCTTAGATTAATGATTTATTTAAATTACAAACTGTTTACTTCAAAGCGGGTTAGTCGTTAACGCCTTGTGTAGATCAGGTCTAAGATAGCGGTTGTAAGGCCAACTTCTATCTTAGGATGGTTTACACGGCGGGGCTATTACGACTCTGCTGCTTCGGGGCGTGACAGATATGACACACCACAAAACTATCGAAGACTTACGAATTAACTCGATATGACGTACAAGATGGTCCAATGAGAGTACTCGCCACCTAGCCTTACTTAAGAGTTAGAGTAAGAGTGAAGTAAGCAAAAGAAAATACTTATGAAAAGAGACAATGTCTTATATTAAATATTTTATGTATATTGTGGCTACATATTACAAAGGGTATTTATACCTAAAATATTAAGGCAACTACTATAAATGGAAATGACTAAAAAGGTAAAGTCCTAAATAAGTAATGTACAAAAAATAAAAAATGGCATAAAGGGAAAATCAAGAAAAGCATCTACCATATATGGAAGATTCTATCATATGATTGCTCGAACCCATGATTGTTGGTTAGTGCATAAATTTCTAGTAGAAATAGATAAAATTGTATGATCAAGCTAACGACTATTAAGTGGAGGTGTTGAGCAAAACCGGGGGTTCTTCCAAGGTTTGTTCAGCTCGAACATGTTCTGAGTAGTTCATATTCAAGTCAACTGAACTAGTGGTTTAGTGGGCCGAGCTGTTATCCGAATGTATCATAGGTCAGCAGTTAGAGATTATTGGTAAGCACGAGAGGGTTCGGCTCGAACAAAGTAGTAGACTAGTTGATTGAAGTAGCTTGGACTCATCAGGCACAAGTCAACATAAGAGAACTCGCTTGGCCATACTCTCAAGCCCTCAAGCTCAAGCTCAAGCCAAAGGTCCAATGCTCTAATTCTTATCATCCTTGGTAGCAAGGTATCGAGTAAAGCTTAGGGGGAGGGAGAGGGCAATAAGAAGCGCTAAGGCAAGCAGAACTTACTTCCCCCTCCCATTAACATACAATACATACCTCTAAACTAACCAATTGCCTAGGTCTTCACCAAGGTACAAAACAAAGGTTTGTTATAGAAGCACCCTAAGATAAGGGGAAACTTCAGTTGACGGAACTCGGATAAGTATTGTCAGTTCCACAACAACTACAACTACACCATGGGGGAGTGCTTTTAGCTAAAGAACACAATTGAGTATGCTATTCAGTAGCACTACTTCGGTAAGTATGTAGCATAGCGAAGGAATGACGATTGTTCCAATGATGATGAAGATAGGACACCTTAGAGGTAGTGAAGTAAGGGTACATAAGCAGAGCAGAATAAAGATTGCTACAATGACCGAACCCCCAATGACCAAGCCCCTAACAACGTCATCAACATAATCATTGGGGGGCTATACCTAGGGAGTCGGCCGAGCACCAATAGCTTAGTTAACATCCTGTCCTAGGTGTTGGCTGTCAAAGAGAAGAAGTAAAAGATTGATACTTCGATCTCCTTCTTCAACAAGGACTTATAAGGATAGATACACCTCATCAAGATGCCCTTTTTATTGAGGCAAAAATCACGAACTTTGAGGTCCTTAAGATTATGATGGACACCGACAACTCTACTGACATTCTTTTCATACATACATGCGAGAGGATGAAGAGAAAGTTGCCAATTGAGATGAAACCCTACTGCCATAATTTCATTAGCTTCAATTGGGGAACTATCTAAGCCAAGAGCATCATTACTCTTGACATGGAGCTTGGTGATGATAACAATGTCACCCAATGTCTAGTGGAGTTCGTCATAGTTAACTACTCATCCCCCTACAATGCTATCTTGGGATGACCGAGCTTGAACGCATTCGAAGTCATCACTGTGTCCCTCTACCTGAAAGCTAAGTTCTCAACCTAACTAAATTGGGAATTTGCAAATGTAACCAAAAGCTCTCCTGAGAGCTTTATGTCAAGGTTGCCAGAGTTAATGGTGTCTTCACTCTGGAGACTAGCCCGTAGGAGAAACTGGTTAAGAGAGGCAAGCCAAATGAGAAAACATAAGAGGTGTAGATTAGCACCTCTCTCAACCAAACTACTAAGGTCGAGATCGAAACCCCTCCTAAGGTGAAGGTGAAGATAGTTGCCCTCTTGCGGGCCAACTTAGATAGGTTCGCCTGGTTAACATCAAACATGCTTGAAATCTCTCCCAACTTGGTAACTCATAGCCTCAATAGTGATATTAATGCATAGCTCGTCAAGCAAAAGAAAAAGCATTTCATGCTAAATTGGTAGGTCGCTGTAGACACCTCATTTTTACTACCCATTATTTTAATTTCAATCTCTTTTTATTTTTAAGTGAAGTTTATAAAAAATAAGAAAATGAAAAAAATTGAATTAAAAAATAATAAATTAAAAATTAAAAACGAAAATTGAAAAAAAAATATAATTATCAAATCGAGTCGACTTGAGTCAAGTAGTTTAGGTTCAGATTGGACAATGGAAATGTATAATCAATTTAATAAATTCTGAGTCGTTAAATAATCAGGTTTCATTAATTTTTTTAGATTGGTCCAATATAGAAAGGAATTTTATCTAATTTATACTGGGCTAAATGGACTTAAGATTTATGAAATAAACTAGCAGGTATTTTGGGCTAAATTAAAAATGGAAAGTCCAAATAAATAAAGGGTTTCTAAAAACTAGATTAAATTTTTGATGAATCTAATAAATCAAATCGGGTATTATCATATCCATTGTATTTTGGATTTGTTAAGATTAAATTCTCATTAAAAAGATTCAAAATTACTTGTATATAAATAGTGGACTTCGGTCGTAAAAAAAATTACATTTCATACATAAACACTTCCGACCCTTACTCTTAACAAACAACTCATATCCTTTGACTACGCTTTACGAATACACTTGTATAAGGATCCTATCCTTGCTCCTTTGCTCCACAACACATGCTACATGATTACAGCAGTTCCTCAACAGCACACTCTATGCAACAACTCTACAATAGCAGCACATACAACAGTAGCCACATGATCAACAGCTACACAATAACCCCATGCGAGCAGCAGCACCCCGACAAATAGCAGTTCCACATAACGCAGAACAATAACATGACCTACGGTGTTTTTTTTTTAGCTTAATTATTAGTTTTGTTTTTTTTATTGATTATTTGCATAATTATCATGATTATAATAGTAGTTTTGTATGTTTATTTTTTAATTAGTATCTGATATCGTAATTTAGTATCTTTATAAAATTACATATTTTCATTAAAAATTTTGGACATGTTAATTAGATTTGCATTATTATTCTCACTTGCATTTTCTTCAAAAATCGTATCTTTCCCATAATTAAGTATCTTTTTTATGGTTTAGACGTTTTTTCCATGTTTCTAAGATTTAGGTATCTTTTACATAGTTTATACTTCTATTCCATGATTAGGCATATTATCAATAATAATTGCATTTTTCTCATAAAACAGTGCGTTTTCCATAATAATTGCATATTAGCATATTTTCATAAAACTTGCATTTTATTTTCCTCATTTAAGTGTTTTAGGATTTTTTTTTTTAATTTTATCATGTAGTTAGTTTTTCTAAAATTAAAAAATACTAACTTGGAGTTTTTTTAAGAATTAAGTCTTTAGGTTTTTTTTTTTCCAATTAGGAATAAAAATTAGATTTTTTAAGGATTTTTCTTAATAAAATTAAATTGGTTAAAAAACATAAACCTGACTCAATTTTCAAATTAAAAAGAATCAACCCAATAAATCTTTTTTAAAAAAGATTTACGTTAGTTTGATTCCAACTAACGGGTACGTAGGTACTTTTGAGACATTAAAATGAATTTTTTATTACAAATTTTCAAGGATTTTTTTTTTATTTTCTATATGATTGTCTCAAAAGTATCTACGTACCCGTTATATAAGAATATAATTAAAATGAATTTTTTATTACAAATTTTCAAGGATTTTTTTTTTATTTTCTATATGATTGTCTCAAAAGTACCTACGTACCCGTTAGTTATATATATCTTAGTACTTTTAGAAAAATTATAAAAAATAAAACCCATTAGTTTTTTTTTTATTTTTACATAGTAACTTAGTCTTAATAGGTTAGCCCTCGAACTTAGTTTTTTTAGTTTAATTTTTTTTAAATATTCTTAGAATATTTACATACTAGTGGCTAAATTATAGTTTTTCTACTTGAAAACCCTAATTTAGCTTTTTTTTATTAGTTTAACCGGTTAGTGACTCTAATTTTTCTAAATATTTTTTAAAAAAAAAAATGTTTCCTTAATTTAATATCGAGTATTTTATATTAAGTAAGCTGGGCTTATTATAAAATAAGTTAAGAAAAACCGAAATAGGGCTCGATGGAATTGTTGATTCCACTAAAGACCGTTAGCAGGCTAGTCATGTAAAAATTAAAAAATTAATTAATGGACTTTTTTTTTTCCTTTTCTTTTGATTTGTATATTATTGTATATAGTTAAACTAACCAGGTTTTAGTGATACATGTGTTTAAGAAACAGTCTAGCCTAATGGGCCCCTCATTAGGGGATTTAAGGGTAATTTTCTTTTTTTTTATTCCTTGTGTGCTTAGATATGGTTGGACTTGAGTCATTTTAAGAACCTAGGATATGTCACCATTATGTAACCTTTGAGTCGTTAGAGTTTTTACCCCCGCCTAACAGTGATAAACAAGCCCACTCATACTTTGATATAGCCTACTAGGCGTTTACCTAAAAATACTAGAAGCTATAGAGCTTAAGACATATAGATCGTACCCTCCTATATTATTGTAAAGTAAAAAGGACTTAGTAATTTTCAAATTATAGGAGCTAAAAAAGAATTATTATAACCAGTGACCAATTGGAACTTATTTTCAAAATTTAATATACTTATATATATAAGTGTACATAGGCTTTATTTTCAAAAAAAAAAAAAAGCTTTTAGAAATTCATACACTTATAAATTTACATGAATATTAATCGCGGGTTTATAATAATTATATTCCTATAGTTTATTAATGACCAACCCTATTGCATGTATGTGTAGCATATTGCATCGTTTTTATTTTATATGCTATCTTATGTAATATATGTAAATCTTATAGATTTTGTTTTATTTCATCAGTAATAGGTTATGTAACAAAATATTTAACATAGAAGACTCGAAATCATTAGTATTCCTCATGTACCATAACGTATCAATATTAAAAAAAAAAAAATTCAATATCAACTTTTAAACTTTTTTTACCATGTAACTAGAGAAATTAACTATGGTAAATATTATTATGGAATTTTCATTTTTAAGGCTTTTCAACAATTTTTTTTTTAAAGATATTTTATGATAAAAAAACCAGTTTCGTAATAATTTTATTTACTTTGTTGATTTCTATTGCAATGTCTCACGTTTACTATATTGTTAGGAACTAACAAAATAAAAAAAGTAAAAAAAATTAAAAAAATTTAACCATCAGATTCCTATTATAAATTATTTCCCACCTTAAAGTCATAAACTTGTAAATGTCTAAGTTTTTTTTCTTTATGTTTATCCATTAAGTTGTTATGGTTTTGATGGAATTTTTTCCATGAGTCATCACCCTTATGTTACTTTTTAATAAGTTTCTCATTGTAAAATAATTTCCACTTTTCTATATTATTCTTGAAATATAATTATCATCTTATGTCCTCAATTGTTAGTCCCAATGCTTCCATTTTTTTAACCTTTTGTCTATATAATAAGTTTAGATTCATCAATGTCAACATTAGGTTATTTGTAACATAAAATCAACATTGATTTTTTCAATAAAAGTTTTCAAAAAAAAAAAAGAAAGGTTTTCAAAATTAAAAACTTAAGTTTTTTTAAAAAAGAGAGGAATGCAATATTGTTAACAAAAAGAGATTCTTATAAGATTTGAAAGATTGCCTTTTATAATAGTTTAGCCCAACTTGAAGCCTATAATCACTCATTTTTTGAAACCAAGATGTCTAAAGCTTTTGAACAGAGAATAACCACAACAGAAAGAGTTTGAGTAAGCACACGAAGCAAGTCAAGACCATGATCCATACTTAAGCCTAAAGCCTATTGACACATCATCTTAGGTAAACGATTTTAAAGAGTTGCAGATTCATGAGCCCACTATCAACATGATACAAAGTTTGGAAAAATTGCTAAAGACAAATTTGGATGGTCAAGCCTAATGGTTATATTACTGTTAGGGTTTGAAAAAAAAGGTTGCAAGTCTAGAAAAAAAGTTGGCGAGGTTAGAAGAAATGCTCACGAGTATAGAAATGGTAATAGGTTATATGCTCAAGCAGCTTGAAAACTTAGATCCTACTATAGATAGGACATCATAGCCCAAGCATAAGGATGATACAAAGAAAGAGAAGTTAGGAACAAATGTGCCAATTGGGAAAGCCTAGGATTAAGACAAGTTCATCTACAATAAGAGGAGGTAACTTACATAGTTCAAAATTCCAACAGTCAAAGTGTTCAAGCAATGAGAGAAGCAAGGATGCTAGCATATGAAACCCAACAAAGAAGTATAAGCCAAGAGATCATGACCCTGACAAATGGTGTGAATATCATGTGAGCCAAGTGAGGCATACCATAGAAAACTGTTGGAAACTAAAACATAAGATACAAGATTTGATTTATATAAAGATTATCTAGCTAAGCTTTCTAGAGGCTAATGGATTAATTGGCAGTGATATTCCTTTCCTTGGTTTTGAAGAAGCACCAAACAAACAACCTCTAGTACCAAATATTGAAGGCCTACTACTATCATTTAACAAGGTAGCTCACCATTTGAATCAACTAGGCATATCTTCAGGAGATCAATTCAACTAAATAGGCCAAGTTTGAAGGAGTGACAGAAATGGGGGCAAGAGGTGAAAATGAATTTTAGTTTCTGCATTTTTTTTTTTCCTTTTTCTTCACTTTGGAGTTTATAATGGATACAGGTTATTTGAATAAAATAGTTTTCGTGTGCATGTTTGTTAAATAAGAGCATGTCATTAGCCTCTCACTAAATGAAACACTTTATGCAGATTTGGAACTAGCGAAAATGGATAAGGTAAATGTGAACTTGAAATTTAAGTTTTCTATTTAGGGGGATGTAACACATTACTTGAAAGGTTTAGGATGAAAAGAGGCAAACCATATTTAAAATACTAACCTTAAATACACATGAGAGTTGAGCGATACAATGTGAATACTTGGGCTCATTCTTTAAAGATGGTTTGTCTTGAATTTGGTACACATGTCAAAATGATATTAGGCAATCATTTCACTATCCTAAACACAATTACCTATTGCAAACTCACTTGAGCTTTTTAGAGATTTTTCTTAAAATTATCCCTACCAAGAACCATCATACGCTGGGGCAGTCAAGAGGATAGGGTTATCAATCTGGAGAAAAGGAGTAGACTAATGTGTCTTTGCCTTAGTCATGCCAATTCATAAGCCAATATTATCATAGATAATTCAATTGCTTTAAGATGAAGAAGAGTTTTAAACCATATACACCTTACTTAGGCCTACACGCTTATTCAAACACTTCAAGCCCATGGATTTTTTCCAAACATTCCAAAGCCATGTACACTTCTTCCAAGCTTATACTCTTTGAACCCATGGTTTTAGGGCTTCAAATCTTACCAAGTGAAAACTCAGCACTAGAAGGTAACCACCTTGACAAAAAAAAAAAAAAGAAGAAGAAAGAAAGAAAAGAAAAAAGAAGGAAAAAGTAGAAAAAAAAAATTGAAAATAAACAAGGTGATCAACTTCAAAAATGAGCTAAAATGCCAATAAGCCTAAAGTCTAAACTTGTGAAGGATATATAAGGATCAAACACTTTAAATTCCTAAGCCTAAAAGCAACACTGTCACTTTATAATCCCACCCACTATACCACCCTGAATAAAGTTCTTTTAACTAAAGAAATTTACTTATCTTCGACAAAATTTTCTCATGAAACTACAACAAGCCCATGTTTAGTTTCTCTTAGGTTCTTGGCTTTTGGCTTGTAAGCTCGAGATAGATTACATACGATTTCCTCAAAATTTGCCAAGTACATTGAGATCCACTTGCTCAAACTATTAACCAAAAGCCTTACATTACAAACCTAAAAAAAAAACCTAATTGATTGACTAGAATGTACTACTTAGAAGATAGGTTACAATTTTTGGAATTAATGTTGAGAGTGAAAATAGACTTGTGAGAGTGCAAGGAAATTCACTTGGATTGAATATTACAAGTGATGATATTTATCCCTTTTGTGGAAAATTAATGAAAATTGTTTTCTTAAAAATATGAATGGTCTTTTATCCCAAGCTTGAAATTAGTACTTTAAGGGATTGCAAGAATCATGAATTGTGCTCTAAGAAACGAAACTAAAAGAATGAGTGATCAACAGGCAAAGAGCAAGCTAACCCCTTATTTGTGATCTTTAGAGTCGTCAAGATTTTCTTACTTGTTAACAATACAATTGTACATCAAAAAGTGTTTTTTTTTTTGTTAAAAAAAAATTTTAAAAGAGAAACAGAACCTTTTTATCAAGAGAGATTTCTTAAAAAGAAAAGTAAAAAATTTTAAAGAATCATTAAAATCATCAAAATCCCTCAAACTCAACTCTCAAATCATTTTATCAAAACTCATCAAAGCCCTTAAAATTCTGAATCACTTGCACTTTAGTGTGTTGTCCATTTTGCATAATAATCTTGGATCGTTTGCTCATTGGAGTGTTATCTAATCTTTTCTAGGATCGCTTACTCAAAGGAACGCCATCCTATTCCTTGTTGGATCGCTTGCTTATAAGAGTGTTGTCCTACTTAGTCCTTTACTAAGATCGCTTGCTTAAAGAAGCGCTATCTTATCTTTTGTTGGATCGCTTGCTCATTGGAGCATCATATAATCCTTTCTAAGATCGCCTATTCAATAGAGCGCTATCCTATTCCTTATTGGATCGCTTACTCATAAGAGCGTTATCCTATTTAGTCCTTTGTTAGGATCAGTTGCTCAAAGGACTGCTATCCTATCTTTTATTGGATCGCTTGCTTAGTGGAATGCCATCCAATCCTTTCTAGGATCGCTTGCTCAGTAGAGCGTTATCCTAGTCCTTATCGGATCACTTACTCATAAGAGTACCGTCCTAGCTTTTGTTAGATCACTTACTTAATGGATTGCTATCCAATCATTTATAAGATCGCTTACTTAGAGGAGCACTGTCCTATTCCTTGTTAGATCGCTTATCTAGTCATTTGCTATGATTGCTTGCTTAAAGGAGCGTTGTCCTATTCCTTTTTGGATCGCTTACTCAGTGAAGCCCTATCATTAGTTGGACTGCTTGCTTAGTAAAGTATCATTCAATCATTTAAAAGATCACCTGCTTATGAGAGCGCTATCTTATTTTGTCTTTAATAAAGCATCATTCTATTTTATTTTCAAAAGATCTATCCTTTCGAGCAATGGTTCTTTAAAGAGATCTATTCTCTTAAGGATACCCAACCTTTCAAGTCGAGACCCAATTTGTTTGACAATCAAAGTCCTTACCATTCCAATTCAAGCAAGAACTAGGCAAAAATGAGTATATATATATATATTTTGTCTTTATAGTAAAGTTTTTACAAACTTCACTATAAAGAGGAGTAGTTATAGATATCCAATTTTTGCTACTATTTATTTTAATTTTAGTCTCTTTTTACTTTTGAGTCAGGTTTATAAAAAATAAAAAAAAATTGAATTAAAAAATAATAAATAACTAAAAAAATAAAAAACGAAAATTGAAAAAAAAAATAATATAAGTGTCAAGTAGAGTCGAGTCATTTAAGGTCAGATCGGACAATGAAGATTTATAATCAATTTAATAAATTCATAATCGTTAAATAGTCGGGTTTCATTAATATTTTTAGACCGGTCTAATATAAAAAGGATATTTATCTATTTTATATTTGGATAAATGGACTTAAGATATATTAAATGGGCTAACAAGTATTTTGAGCTAAATTAAAATGAACTAAATCAAGCCCAAGATAGAAAGCCCAAATAAATAAAGGGTTTCTAGAAGTTGGATTGAATCTTCGATGAATCTAATAAATCAAATCGAGTATTATCATATTCATTGTATCTTGGATTTGTTAAGATTGAATTCTCATTAAAAAGATCCAAAAGATTCAAAATTACTTGCATATAAATAGTGGACTTTGATCGTAAAAAAAAAAATCACATTTCACACATAAACACTTTTAACCCATGCTCTCAACGAATAACTCACATCCTCTGACTATGCTTCACAAACACACTTGTATAAAGATCTCATCCTTGCTCCTTTGGTCAACAGCATATCCCACATAATCACAGCAACTCCACAACAGTACACTCTACACAGTAGCTCCACGACAACAACACATACAACAGCAGCTACACGATCAGCAACAACACAATAGCCCTATGCGAGCAACAGTACCCCAATGAACAGCAATTTTACATAACACAGAACAACAACATAACTTACGGTTTTTTTTTTAGCTTACTAATTAGTTTCTTTTTTTTTAGATTGGTTATTTGCATAATTATCATGGTAAGAATAGTAGTTTTGCATGTTTATTTTTTAATTAGTGTTTGCTGTCACAATTTAGTATCTTTATAAAATCACATGTTTTCATAAAAATTTTACATGTGTTAGTTAGATTTGTATTGTTATTCTCACTTGCGTTATTTTCAAAAATCATATTTTTCCCATAATTAGATATTTTTTTCATGGTTTAGATATTTTTTCTATGATTTAAGCTTCTTTTCCATAATTTAGATATATTTTTCATGGTTTAGGTATCTTTTCTATTGTTTAAGCTTTTTTTTTTCATGGTTAGCCATATTATCAATAATAATTGTATTTTTCTCATAAAATGGGACATTTTCCATAATAATTTCATATTAGCATATTTTCATAAAACTTGTATCTTTTATTTATTTATTTATTTTTCCTCATTTAGGTGTTTTAGGATTTTTTTTTTTTAGTTTTGTCACATAGTCAGTTTTTCCAAAAATAAAAAATACGAACTTGGAGTCCTTTTAAGAATTAAGTTTTTAGTTTTTTTTTTCCAATTGGGAATAAAAATTAGTTTTTTTAGGATTTTTCCTAATAAAATTAAATTGATTAAAAAAATATAAATCTGGCTCAATTTTCAAATTTAAAAAAATCAACCCACTAAATTTTTTCTAAAAAAAATCTACATTGATTTAATCCTGACTAACAGGTACATAGGCACCTTCAAAACAATCATATAAAAAATTAAAAAAAAAATTCTATGAAATTAGTAATAAAAAATCATTTTAATTATACTCTTGCATATATGTATATATCTTAGTACTTTTATAAAAATTATAAAAATAAAGCCCATTAGTTTTTTTTTTTTGCATGGTGACTTAATATTAATAGGTTAGCCCCCAAACTTAGTTTTCTGGTTTAATCTTCTAAAAATTACTTTTAAAATATTTGCAGATTAGTGGTTGATTTTTTTTACCAGTTTAACTTATTGGCGACTCTAATTTTTCTAAAAATATTTTTCTTAAAAGAAAAATATTTTCTTAATTTAATGTCGAGTATTTTATATTAAGTAGGCTGGGCTTATTATAAAAAAAGTTAAGGAAAATCGAAATAGGGCTCGATAGTCGCTATAGAAGGAGAAGTGTAGAAGCTGTTGAAGGTAAGTTTCGTGCAAGAGGAGAAGTACCCAACTTGATTGGCCAATGTAGTGTTAGTCAAGAAAAAGTTCCAGAAGTGACATATGTGTCTCGATTATATCAACCTTAATAAAGCCTGCCCAAAAGACTTGCTTCCCTTTCCCCAAAATTGACCGACTAGTGGATTTTACATCAGGAAACACTCTACTCAGCTTCATGAATGCCTTCTTGGGTTATAACCAGATCAAGATGGACTTGAAGGATAGAGTTCATAACTCCTTTATCATTGACTTCGACTCCTACTATTATATATTCATGCCTTTTAGCCTTAAAAACACCAGGGCAACGTATGGTAACTAAGCTATTTAAGCCCCAACTCGAGTGAAACATGGAAGTATACATCGATGACATAATTGTCAAGCACAAGCAGCTAAACGATCATGTTGAGGACTTGCAAGAAGCTTTTAACTAGATGAGAAAGTATGAAATGAAGCAAAACCCCCAAAACTGCGTATTTTACACTAAGTACCGTATCATACCTCACTTGCACCTCACTTCACGTCAATCACCTACCTTTAGTTGAATGTTCAAGTTGAAGTTGCTAATTGTATCATCTTTGAGAGTTTAAAGAAGAGGGTGGACCAAGCTTAAGGTGCTTAAACAGACGAATTGCCCAATATCTTGTAAGGATATAAGACCACCCATCACACCTTTATAAGCGAAAACCCATTTCGCTTGGCATTTAGGTTGGAGGCTATCCTTCCCATCGAGCTAGAACTTCCCAACATCCAAACTCAATGTTTCAATGCTATCCTAAGAGAATCCATACTATAAGTCAACGTCAATGCTATAAAAGAAATTAAAGACCTTGCTACAACTTAGCTAACTGCTTACCAACACTAAGCAGCTAGATGCTATGATCAGAAGATCAAACATAAAGAGTACAAGATCGATGACCTAATCTACTGAAAGCTAGAAGCCATAGGCTCACAAGAAGAACAAGGTAAGTTAGCCCTCAATTGGGAAGACCTAGTTAGGGTAAGAAAGATATTAAGGAATGGAGCTTCCAGATTAGAGAGATTGGATGGCGAGCTCATCCTTTGCACTTGGAACGCTAATAACCTTAAGCCATATTTCGATTAATGTACAAATTCCTTGTAATTTTTTTCATAAACATCAATGAAAGTTCTATTCCTCATGAGTGCTGTATATTTTTACTTTTCTTTCTCTTCTTCTCTTACTTTAGTATCAAGTCTTAACCCTCAACAAGTGAATTGGCCCACTACCTGGAAAGGTCGAAATGTCACCAACCTGACCCTCCTCAAGTAATCTCAACAAGGGGAAATGTCCCTTGTTCAATTGAGGGACTCCTACTATTTGGGTATGTCAAAATGCCATCGACGTGAGACCTCCCCCTTCAAGTAACCTCAGTAAGGAGAAACGCTTTTTACACAATCGAGGAACTCCCATTACTTAGACAAGTTAGAATGCCACCAACCTAACCTCTTTGGATAACCTTAGTAAGAGGAAACACTTCTTGTAACGACTCAATCGAAACTCTTCCCACAAAGGTATTATTTTCTTTTGGCGTAAAACGCCATACGGTTTTGTCCCTTAGTGTAGCAGTTTCATAAAAGGTCACCCATCTTGAGATTGCTCCAGCCCAAGCATGCTTAACTTCGGAGTTTTAACGTACTCTGGGTCACTACACAAAAAGGTGTTTCAATAATTTGAGTTCATTTTCCAAGCATATAAAAGGTATTACACTTCTCACACAATTTAAGATCTCCTACTATTTGGATATGTCAAAACGCTACCAACCTAACCTCCTTGCATAACCTCAACAAGGGGAAACACTCCTTGTACAATTGAGGAACTCCCCTTCTTGATGCAAGTCAACTCTGTCCCTAAATTAGCCCAACGACTGAGCAGGCAAGTATAAGCACACAACAACTAAGTGTCAGGCTATTCTACCCAACAAGCACAACAAATCAAACAAAGCGGTAAGGGTACTGGCAGAACTTGAAGAATAGAAAGCAAAGTGAATACACCAAATGCAAAAGCTTAATTCCATAATCAAAGAAGACATTTACAAAATTAAGGTTAACATCCTAACCTGCTATACAGTTTCTCTTAAATTTACCTTTTCTAGAATGATTTAGATGAAAAACTTTGTTGATGTAGCCTTAGTAACTAAGGCTGGGAAAAAAATCATAAACCATAGTTCGAATCGTGAATTGAACCCAAAAATTGGTTTTTTTGTAAATTATTTGGTTTATTGTTCGGTTTAGATTTATATAAATGGTTCGAGGTTCAGTTTGAAAAAGTAAATAGAACCATACCGTATTGTTTGGAACCGAACCGTTTAGTTAAATAAAAAAAATTCATACAATTATTTTGTACTTTTTTATATTTTTTCTATTAATCTTCATAGATTTCATCAAATTTTTCATGTCTTGTTATTTTTTATCTTAATTTTGTACCAATTATTAAGATTAAATTGAGTAAATTCCATTTGAAATTTCATATTTATTAGAAATAAAAATATTTAATAAAAATTTGACACAAACAGTTTGAACTGTAGATTAAACCGAACCGAATTGATTTTAATTAAGTTCTAAAAATTTATGAACCGAAATATATAGTTAGGTTTGATTTCCAAAAAAAATTGAACCGTTATATTAGGTTCGGTTTGGTAAGAGAGGTAAACCGTATCACGTCTATCCCTAAATTAGTGACGTTTGTTTTTCAGTTTTGGATAAGATTTATATATTTTCCTGAGCTACTGTTGAATGGGCATCAATAATCTAGTGAGGTATTAGAATGCGTGGTTGATGTGCATATGAAGATGGTCATTGCATGCTAAAATAAAAAGTGAAGATGATTTGAATTTAAGAGTATTAAGACCTCTTTACTGTATTCCAATGCTATCTATTAAGATTGATTATGTACCAACTAATCATTCTGGTTGAGAGTTAATACTCTCTCCTAATAATAGTCTTGACAGAGGGAAACTAGTTGTATATAGTCTTTTGTAAAGATAATTTTTCAATTGTCTTGAAAAAATCACCAACAGAATCATACGTATAAAGAGATATTTGTATCTATGCTACTGTAGTTCAGACCTTGGACAAGGACAATACAATGTCAGGAACGCAACAGATTCCGGTTTAAATTTCTATTGTATCTACTGTCTTGTTCCACGATCCTGTAGTTTGAAGAATGACATTGTCCTCCTCACTCTGTTCTTTAGTTTCTGCGAGACTCCTTCGTTTGTCGATGGTCAACTTTTGGTTCGTGACATGGAATATATAAAGCATGGGATGAATAAGGTACTTTGCGATGTGAATGTGAGCTATGAAGCTGTGATGGTACTAAATTGTTTGGCTTTCTTTCAATAATCCATAAAACATTATTATTAAGGTTCAATCCCTTTGAAATTAATTACCCATTTATTGCTTAGCTATTTTTGTGAAAAAAGTGTGCAAATTCAAGCTTCACACTTCACATTTTCAAGCTCAGTTTCATGCTCTTAGATATCTCAAGGGTCCATTTTCTTTTGGATCGTTTTATTCATCCACAAATTCTCTTAATCTACTTGACTATTCAAAATTTTAATCGTGTTTCTTGTCCTATTGGTCGGAATTCTTTAACAAGACACCATAAAAATACAATATCAAAAACAAATCGATATATATCGATATCAGTTATTTATATTATGGTACTTTCAACTATATGAAAATACAATGTTAGGAACACATTTGATTTCGGTTTTAAACTCAGATGAATCGACTGTCTTGTTCCATAGTTCGAGGAAATGACATTCTTTAACTGCACGTTTTCCGATGCTCCTGTTTTACTGTGTAAATTTCTATTTGTTAATGACTGTCTGATTACGATGACATATCATTGTTTGTAATGTTTCTGGCTTTCCTTAGCTAACTCCGATTCGGAGTATATTGATCACTTGCAAAAGGATAACTTAATCAAATCCACTATTGAAGTACGAACACGATTCCTGCTGATTTTGCCCTAATGATGGATCAGCAGCAAGCAGTTCCTAAACATTTGTGCTTCCAGGAAGATCGAAAGACATTGTATGATCATCATTATTGTTGAGTACAGACGACATCATTATTGTAGGCTAGTTAATATAAGCATTATTATTCTCCCTCAGGATCAAACAGATTCGAATCTCTATCTCCCAATTGTGTAATATATAGTTGGTTAAAAACCTACATTTTCACTAATATAATTGAAACATATACTTACAAGCATGGACAATATGCAGTGGCCTTTTGCCACTACGTGCGTTTTATTATATTGAAGGTTGAAGCGAGGTTCTATTATCACCAATTTAACAGAAGAGATAGAAAAAAAATTGACAGAAGAGATAGAGATTATCTAAATTAATCGCTCTTCTAATATCAATCGTATGGGATGATTTTTATCCATTTGCATTTAATAATACAAATCCATAATACCAGATCAAATTCATGTCCTTTTGAATTGAACAATAAAGGACATGTTCACTAAATTGATAAGATATGAAAGTTCCACCTTGTGCTCAATAACTTATCCCAAAAAAATTAAACCAATATGAGGCATCAAATTCACATAGATAGTCAAAATTAAGCATGAACTTCAAGCCATTCATATCTTAATATGATCCATATACTGTGGAGTAGCATAGTGATTTTTCCTAACATAATATATACAAGTTTTTCTTTTTTCTTTTTTTGGAAATATTTTAAATTAATGCTTAGAAAATATGTTATTTATTATAATAACTATCCCATCTATATAAAACCTTCTTTCTGACTTCCTTTTATTTTTTCTCCCCAAAACTATAATTGCAATAGTATTATACTCTTTGGGATTTGGTTACCTTTCTTTCAATTCATCATGGTTTAAATACTCTTTTTTAATGTATATAAATATGATTTAGCCCATAGACGGCCCATTCAACCTGCTTTTAAAAATATTTTTTAACCTAAACTAATTTTAAAAGCTAATTAAATTAGCCAATCGGTTTAACCTATGAGTTAAAATGGGTTGGTTTGGATCGGCTCATTTAATATATTTATGTCTTAAACCCATAAGCTCGTCTATTTAACTTGCTTTTTAACTTATAAGAGTTAAGGTTTTTTTTATCTGTTTAAAAGTAGGATAAATTAATCCAGCCCATTTAACCCGCAAACTAAAATAGGTCAGATTGGATTACTTTGTTTAATTTGTTTGCATACCTTTATTCCCCTCTACTAAGTAGTAATATATAATGTTATTGAAAAAAAATAAAATAAAATAAAATAATCTGGAAGGCATTATTTAGAATTTAATCTTCAAATCCAATTCCTTTTAAATTAGTTATGCATTTATTTGTCGATCCTTTATGGAAAAAAAAAGTATATGTAATATCATCATTTTCTGAAACTTGGAAAGAAAGAACAAATATAAAGGAGAGAATGAGAGACATAATAGTTATTGGAGAGAGGGTGAATGGAGAATTTCATTCGAAAAGGAAAGATTCATTTTAGAAATTGAAATTATAAAAATAAGATATGAAAAAACAAAAAAAGGATTTCACCGATTTTAATAAATAGAATTGTTTGTATTCATTTATTTATCAACTATTTAATTCGATGGCCCAAAAAAAAAAAAACTGTTTAATTAGTTTTTAAAAAATAAATAAAAAAAAAATTTCATTCTAAAACTAGTTGAGTGGGGAAGAGCCCGTTAACCGACCCCTTTCGCAAGCTGACAAGAAATTGCAATTTACACTACCCTATCTTGTGATGTGCAAGTTTATCTTTATGGGTATTTTCGTACTTTTACCTAAATTAGGGCAAACCCACAAGAAATAAGGTGCCTACGAAGTCTTCAGAGACGCTAAAGCCTCCATCAAAAAATTGAAACAGAAACAGGGAAGAGAGAGGCAGGGCGGCAGTTTACAATCCATGGATTATGGGAGGAAGAATTGAGGGAGATATAAATGTGAAAATGACGAATCGCGAAGTCAGACAAGGTTTGGCAGTTTTATTCTTTAATGATAGAATGATTCAGATGAAAAATTTTGCCGTTTCAGTTATAGTTGGGATGGTTTTTCTATCTTGGGCAAAATTTTTGATGAGGTATAGCGCAAATGTTAAATCGGTCATCAAAACTCGAATGAAGTAGTAGGATGTGCAGCTGTAGTATAGATGAAATTATTGATGATGTTACTTCAAAAGCATTTTGCAAATTAAGCATTCAAACGTTATCACTTGCAAGTATTTCATTTGCAAAGAGCACGATTGTAGGCGATATAGAGAGTTAGATAAACTGGTCGAGAGTTGATTTTCCTAACATAGTTTTAGTAAATCGAAATGTGTTTATGTATAGAGTTGCATTTATATTATGGATATCTGATTTGGGCTTTAAATTCAGATGTATTGACTGTTTTGTTCCATCCTTGTGTAATTGGAGGAAATGACCTTCGTTAATTTATTTATTCCGGAACTCTATCGTGTAGCATGCATTTTGCAATATGTTTGTCTCATTGTCAACTTGTGATCAGATAAAAAACATATCGGATGAGTTAAGTTCCTCGTTCTGCAAGTTTATTGATAGAACTAGATGATTGATCTTCGCATTTTCAGCTGTTAAATTAACCTTGCAACACTGTCATGATAGTATTAAGGAGGCTCTATGTATCATTATCAGTGTCATACAGTTTCAATCAGAATTGTCTGATCCGGGTGAATGGTTGATTCAAACACGAGAGAAGGTTAAGGTCTGAGGAGAAAAACTGAATTGGACCGGATTTAAACCATGATCGAACCGGAATTTGATAGCAATGGTTCGAATATTTACTCAATATTTGCAAAAAGTGAAGATTATTTAAATTGGTGACTCATTCGGTTATTAGTCATATTAGGATGAGTATCATCTTTTCTAGCCACCGGTTCATATCTAAATTTAGACGATATATAATGCAGTAGCATTGTGATTTTTCCGAAAATAAATATATTTATTTGTTCTAGTAATATTTTAAATTAATGTTTAGAGAACCTGTTATTTACTATAGATATACTCTATTATATGTTAATTGATTGATTCATGATATTGAAGTACCTATTCCAAAATATGATCATTATGAGAAAACACATAGGATTAAAAAGTCTTCTTAAAAAGATGTAAATTTTATAGGGAAAATGTTTACACCCGATTTCCTAGCTATTCTCCTTCTTCTTCTTCTTCTTCTTTTTTAATTTTTTCCTCCTTATGCATATGGCGTGTAATCTATATAAATCTTTCAGCATGACTTCAATTTCCAAAATATTCAAAACCTTCTTTCCTAACTTTCTTTTATTTCTTGAGGCTGTGTAAATGTGATAGCATGCCATTGTTTGGGGTGTCTTTGGTTTTCTTTCAATAATCCATAAGCCATTTTTTGGATTTTGATCATAGATTCCTTTGAAATTAGTTAAGCGTTTATTGGTTGTTTATTTATGGGCGAAAAAAAAAGTATATGGAATATCATCATTTTGTTAGGAAATGAAATACTATCAATAAGATACGAAAAATAATTAAATTTGACGGATTTGTAGGATCCAGCTTATTTTAATATTCTAATGGTGATCCTATGAGAGACCACTTAAAAATAAAAGAAAAATGAAAATGAAATGCCTAGTTTCATCTTTGTATTCATTCAATTGAATTCTGTTGGAATTTCTATCTCAATTCATATTAGTAGGATAGATTAGATGTATTTTCAAATATCAGATATATTTTTCGTTTTTGTTTCTATATAATTTATCAATATCTAATCCTGTATGTACGTATCTTGCTTTAAAGAAATAAGATACATTTTAAGAATATTTTTTTTTATCGGAGGTTGAATTGATCATCAAAAAAGAATTAAGCCAGAAATTATTATATAGTTTGGAAAAATAAAACTTCCATTGAGAAGAAGCAAATAAGTACATGTTACATAGTTTTGGAATATGAATCTGCACTATAATTTCTCGTAATGATCCTAAAATCATTTTTTCTTATTTGAAATATTATAATCCTTCATATTAAAATCATGATACTCAAGTTGAGAATCAATATCATTTTTAAATATAAATTACAACAAATGCAAATAAAAGTTTTGATTACAAATTCACTATATTTATTTACTTAAATTCTTTTTGTTATTTTACTCCTTATTACGTTGTTTCAGAAGCAACTTTAAGTGAGCACTTTTCCTGCTATAGGTTAGCATAAGACAACTCAGTCACTTAACACGGATTTAGTTTAGAGGGTGAAGAATTCAAATCCACGGAATGAGAAAAAAGAAATTTATTATCCCTCTATATGTTAAAATTTTTTCGATATCTACATATTATAATCCTTAATCTTTCCCAAAGAAGAGAGGCAATGGCTACAACTAATATAGAAGCTTCCATAAAAGCGAGCTCCATGGCTTTCACATTGCTCCATAATGCACTATTTATTCACGGGGTATGGTTGTTTATCAAATCAAATTACGTGGGCCTCAAATAGTTCGCAATACCTAATCAAATTACTTGAATTTGAATTAAATTGGTTCTTATTAAAAAATAAAAAGCAAGTGATATATTTTATTTTAAACCCTATCAACATTTCAATCTAACTTTATTTACTTTTTCCTTTTTTGTCATTTCTTATTCACTTTCAATCTCAACAATTTACTTCTTTTCCTTTATTGTTATCTCATCTTTAGCAAATTCATGCACTTTTATTATCTCCTAAGATGCAATGTTTTTCATAATATAATGTTATGTGACTTTAGTTCTTACATAATGTTCCTTGATTTGAACATCACTGTTGGTTGAAAACTTGAGTAACTATTAGTATTAAAAATATATATATATATATATATAATATTTTTAAAAAGTGGTTTGAATTGAACTAAATAAAATTTGATTTAAAACCTTAATCTGTTAAAAGTTGTTTGGTCTATTAAGTTTTTAAATCAAAGTGTGTCAAATGCAACTTGTTTAGTTTAGTATCTAAACCAAACCTAACCAAACCATGACAACCCTATCACGAGTGTATAGATTGTTTTCCTTAAAATTTATAACTTATTTTATTGTTGATAAGAAATTTTGGATATGAGTCTCTTAGGACCACACCAACCTGGTAGAACCTCGAGCCAATCTGTTTAAGCCTAAGACCGACATGTTTCATCATCGACTAACCTACCTTATCTAGTAATTGCCCTACCTAAGGAGTCTCTAAATAAGGACTAAACACCATCTAAAACTTAACTTTGCATCAAGATGGTCATAACCATCACAAGCTAAGCGGATAAGGCTCTAAAACCTAGTCAACTACCATGTTCTTACATTCTTAAAACGTATCAACCAGCATGATCCCACTCACTAAACTTAGTGGACGTATCAACATGTTGAACATGCTCCTAGATTTGTGGTAAACCTTCTTTATAAATAGCCTCAGCACCTCAATGATAACCCACTTTGACTCCCTTACGTACTTAGCTTACTTTGAGCTCTCTAACTTCCCTACTTGCTATACCTTAAACATTTGTTAACTTAAGCATTGGTACAGCCACACCAAATGATACCCTAATACTCCTTACTATGCTTTCTTTTGTAAGTCTATAACTATAACGCCCCAAAACCTAGGTAACCACAGTTTTACTACGTGTCAAACCTAGAGGCAAACACATTAAGGCAAATAAAGATTCATGTACTTGTTTATATTCCACAAATTACCATGAAATCTACCAATTCATAATAAATAGCTTTAAATCTAAAACAAGAGTAGATTGTCAAACACTCAATCTCCACTAATACTAAATATAACATCATAACTGAAAATAAATGTTGTAAATGAAAGAACTTAAAACTCCAAATAATACTAAACTAAAAGACTTAGAGTCTCATAGCTCCAACAAGTGTCAATCAACCTATTAGACATCAATAATAGGAATCATAGGCGACTCCAACATATAACACAATTCTCAAATATACACTATAAAGTAATAACATAAAATCTCCAATAGTTCACTCCAATGGTCTAGTCTATGTAGTTTTTGCTCCATCATCATAACAATAGTAATCACCCTTCTCGTCATAATAAAAATAGTCATAACATGTATCTTTAACATGGAATAAACCTCATACCCTAAACTTACAGCTAAAAAACAACAACCTCCGAAGGGTAACCTAATGTAATAGGAATTAGGCTACTAGGCCTTTGACCCACAATCAAGCTCAAGGACTGGAAAACCTGGTAAGGTAGATTCTTCTACTCTAACTGACTCCTACTAAGGCCAAGTACTTATTTACCAAATCACTCTTTATACTAAGCCGAATGACTACCTATTTCTCAAAGATCGTGTGCCAAGAAACAATATGCTGAGAAAACTGCCAATCCTTACCCTCTCATATTCATTTTCGAACCAACTACTTACCCGGCTTCAATCTTGCCAAGATGACAAGAGAGACACCGAACTGATCCTTAGCCACTCGTACTTGGATGCCGAGATGACAAGAGAGACTACGAACTGATCCTTAGCTACTCCTACTTGGACAAGCAACTTGTCCATACACTTTTGTCCACATCCTTCAACAGTTTCACCAATATTTCATTGCCACGTATACAAAACCACATGAGGAATCTACTTCACTTATAGGCATATTACCTTAAATTCTCGAGTATAAACACTCTCTTTACTTGTAGCTGTAAATAAGCAAATTGATTACCATTTGTCGAGTTTGATTTTTCGGTTTTCTATTTAAAATTGAATTCTCCATTTCCAATTAATAGTAAATCATAACCCGTTTAATATTAATTCTCGACTAAAGAAATTGGAAAATTGTAGTTTTTTATTTAGAAAAATTTTTGGAGTCACCACCCGATTGGAGTCGGGAAAAAGGAAGAAAACTGTAAATAATTGGGTAGATTAATTACGATTTAGCTACTAATTTTTTATTTCAATTTTAATAAAGAACCAAAGGGTTCCAAATTCGGAGGCTAACCTATTAAACCCTAACGAGTATCACCATCTATTTATCGAAATTAGGATTATTCTTCTAATTATAATATTTAAAAATAAATAAATAAATAAAATCAAAAGAAAAATGAATCTAAGTTTCTACATATTTTATCGTCGTCTCGAAGGTGCTTACGTATCTGTTAGCCGGGATCAAACGATCGTAGTTCTTTCAAAAAAATCTTTAATGTGTTGATTTATTTTAATTTTTGAAAACCGACCGAATTTACCTTTGTTACCAACTTAGTTTATTCAAATAAAATATAAAAGAGTCCTAACTTCTTGAGTGTTTTTGTTTTATAAAAAATGCTCTAACAATCCTATTTTTTAAAAAAGGGTCTTTTATTAATTTTTATTTAAAGAAAAACAACTTTCTATGTAATAAATCCTTAAATAAAACCAAATCTAAAAAAATGACCAATCATAATAATCCCTAAACTAATATATACAACTATCTACCAAAAAATAAAATAATTCATATAATACACTTGTATAAGAACTAATACTAAAACCCCTATGCCGATATATTCATATAATATATATTATGTGTACTAATAGATAACATAAAACTCAAATTAACAATCCCTTATCTATATATCTTCATATCTATATTACTACTATTTAAATAAACCTTCACTTAAATCCATGTTAAAACTAATGCTAAAGAAGTTTCATAAACTATTATATATAAACTATAGTAAACTACTTAAAGTTCTAATAACACTATAATATAATAATAAATAAATAAAATCTCCTAATATATACATATCTTCTATATACTACATTATATGATAAAGGATCTAATATAATAATAAACTATAAAATAATAATAATAATAAAATAAAATAAATAAGGAAACCGAACCTTAGTTGTTGTTTGTGGCAGTAGCGATGCTCGGAGAAGCGAATCTACGCATGGCTGTATGTGGTGTTGGAACAGCAGCTGAGGGAGTTGCAGCGGACGTCGAGTTGACTGAACGTAGACTGTAGCTGCGCATACGAGGATGAATTATGGCTGTTGAGTGTTCAACGGAGCTGTGACTGTGTATGGCGTGTGGGATCAGTGCCGCGTGTGTATGAGTAGCGGAGTAATCGAGTCTCGCGTCCAACAATGGTTGTTTAGTGTTGATTGCGGGAGAGAGAGAGTAGGCCGTACAGAGAGGACAGAGCATGGTAGTGGCTGATCGATGGAGTTTGCTTTGCTACTATTGTTTGGTGTCAAGGAAGTTGTTGTCGGTGGAGGATTCAGATAAAAGGGGCTATCCAAGAGCTGTTGTTGGTGGCTTGGATCGTGGATAATGTAGGTCGGAGGAGTGAAGTGCCACGACGGGAATGTGTGGACTGTATAAAGTATGGTGGAGTTGCGGTAGAGTGTTCTTGGGTTGCACCGTTGGAGAGAGGATGGAGACAATCGTGAGTGCGACTTACTGCTTGTGTGCTAGACGAAGGATAAGCGTTAGAGTGCTGCAACTGTTCGGGCTTTTTACAATGCGGGTCACGTAGGGGATCGTGTGGTGTGTGCAATTAAAGGGGAAGACATGACAGTGTTGTGTACAAGTGCTTCAGGCTGTTCGGTTAGATTGTGTTCAAGGGGGTGTGTATTGTATCAGGATGAGTAGGACGTGAAGTAGTCGATGTGGACTTCGATGTGTTTTAGTCGAAGGGGGTAGTTTTGTTTAACCGATTTGTTGGTTGTAGGCTGCTGCATGGATGGCTGGATTTGATGAAAAGATGATGGCATGCGGTGATTGATTTTGTTTGTGTAAACTTCGGTTTTTGTTTTTTTTGTTTTCTTTTGCACGTGTGTTTATAAAGTCCAAATCAAATCCTATCAAAACATATCTATTGTATCTAATTAATCTATTAAACTAGATCCAAATTAATTCAAATCCGATTTAATAAAATCAAACTAAATTCAAATGATTTTAATTAGATATGAATCCCGTTTATTCATCTCGCTTTTGTAAAAGATAGAAAAATAAAAGACATAAGTACCTAGCGAGACTCGAACCCAAAACCTTAAATTAAATCAAATTCGATACTTATTCATTAGACCATTGACTTGCGCCTTGATTTTTAATATAACTAAATTGTACTTAAAACACTCGATTCCCTAAAATATTTATTTGTATTAAGCTAAAACTAAAACGAATGTCTCTAAAATAATTTACTTCCTAACAATCTACAAAATATTTTTTTATTTTTATATTTTATTTTATTATTATTTTTTTTATTTTTGAATTAAGACCCTTTTTGTAAAAAATAAAAATTAAGACTATAGAGGGACAAAAATTAGGTGTCTACACCATTGATACACTTTGAGTGTTTTTCTGTCCCCGCGTAAATACTACCTATTTATTCTTGGCAATACTCTTATCCTAACCTTTAAGCAAGGTTAGGGAAAGGTTAGGGAAAGGTTAGAGAGTGAGTAATCTCACTGAACCGATTCGTGCGTCATATCGAATTGTACCATAAGTTCTCAAAAGTTCTATTAGTGCTCATATCCATTGAGGTTGTTCGTGAGTTTTTACTTACTTTTCATTCATCATTTGTCCTTTCATGACATTCCTTACTATTTCTTTTAGGCTTTTGGCAAGCTTGGACCCATCCCTACGATTAGCCTTATCTGTTCTTAGTTGCGATCCACATCATTTTGGTATTAGAGCGGAGTTTTGTTTGAGTTGCGGTTTGCATTTGAAATTCTGTTTATACCCTGTTTTATGTGTGTGAAATAGAGCAAGTTGTTGTATTGTTTGATTGCTGTATTTGTTAGCTATTACTTTTTCTGGTTTGTGGAAGTGTTTACTATATCACCTACTTGAAGAGTTTGAGCTTTGAATTTGTGGAGAAAATGACTGACCCGAGTGTAAACATTGGTGCTAGATATGACAATAGTGGGGTTGGTCACCATGAACAACAGTCTCAAGGAACCCCTAGGAGTATTGACAAGAGACTTAATGAGATGGCTAACCTCTTAGTAGATTTAACCCGAGCTATTCATACATTGGCTTGCTAACTGACTGAGGCCATACAAAACACCTCACAAGCTGCTCAACTTGTTAGAAGTTAGAACCCAACTCGACCAGTTCGAAGTGGAGGAGTAGATGAACTAGCAAGACAAAAGATAGACCTAAGTGAACTAGATAAAGAGAACAAGGAAGAGTACAATGAAGAAGAGCGAACTAGAGTCCCCAGAGTATGTAACCATGTGAAGCTTCAGATTCTGAGCTTCAATGGATCTAAGAGTGCTAATGAGTATTTGAAATGGCAAGAGAGAGTAAAGCATGCTTTTGAATATTATCAATATAAGGATTACAAGAAAGTGATAACTATTATTGTTTAGTTCTCTAGATATGTCGCCATGTGGTGGAAGAATTTTTAGGCTATGAGGAGGCGAAAGGGCTACTAAAAGATTAATAATTAGCCCAAGATAAAGAGAATACTCGAAAACAAGTTCGTGCCAAAAACTTATCTATAAGATACTTTTACTCGGCTTTAAAAGATGAGATAAAGAGGCCGAACAATTGATGAATATGTACAAAAATTCCAAATGCTCATGATTTGATGTGAAGTGGAGGAGCCCTCAACGCGAACAATCTTTAGGTTTATCATAGGCTTGAGAGGTGATATTCGCGACATTATGGAGCTCCAATGATTCACTACAATAGATGAAGCCATTAGAATAGCCCAACGAGTAGAAAAATAGAGAAAAAACCAAGTACTGATCAAAATGTCGACTAGCCAACTCAGATAGGGAAGTCACCGAGCTTTATTAAGTACAGAACCGAGTAGAAGGATAGATGTCTGAGCCGAGCTAAAAGGTTGACCTGACAGTGAAGTGCTAACTCGAACTTATGAGAAGGGGTAAGGATTTAGTAAGAAAATAAGCCAGATCAAGTGCTTTAAGTACCAAAGGTTTGGACATATGGTCGCTTAGAATCCAAACCGAAGGACAATGGTCATCAAAGGAGACATCCTAAAGTTAGAGGTTAAAAGTACTAATAAGGAACCAGAGGAGAAGAGCCATAGTTATCAAAATTGCGATTTTATCCATATGATTCTACAAGTTTAAGATTTTAAGTGGCTCTTTCGAGTTAACTTGAGTATAGAATCTTTTTATGTATAGACAGTTACGTTTTTAACTAAGTTTACATATATACTCGATAGAAACTTATGTTTTTTTTATGTATAGAAAGTTACGTTTTTAACTGAGTTTATATATATACTCGATAGAAACTTGCGTTTTTTATCAAGTTTACCGATTCTATATATTTAAGTAGAATGAACTAAAAAATTAAAGAAAAAAAATATAAGTAGCTTTTTACAAGCTATTAACTATTAAGGCATTATAACATTTATTCTATCCTATTCTAATTTTTTGCCTCTTTCTTTCTCTCTCAATCTTTTATTTTATGTCTATAGCTTTTATCTAAGTTTTAACTTCAATAACAAAGTTTACAAAGAAAACCATATAATTTATTTTATATCGTCGACAACTTAAAATAAGTTGAAATGTTTGGTTTTCTTTAATTTACAGCTTTTAAAAAAAAATGAGAAAAAGTTTACATTTAACTTTATTTGTCTTCTTTTTTTTACATGTTAGATTATATAGTAAAAAATTTTATGAAAAAAAAAAACTTAATTTCTTCATTTTTTTTATTTCCATCATATATTTCAAGTTTTGAATAACTACTATAAGTATATTCATAATTTTTTAAAGCTACTTTACCTAAGTTATAGAAACTTATGTTTTTATGTTTCTACGTTTCAATTTTACGTTCTAATTTAATAGACCCTCTAGCAATTTTATATAGAATTGCAACTTTAACAACCTTGAGGACAACCATGCTAAGAAAGAGGATGCCAAGAAAGAACTAATTGAAAAGGATGTGTTTGCTGAGGACTTAGACCAGCTAATCATGGTTGTCTGACGCACAATGAACATGGAACCTTCACGTAAGGAGAAGCAAAAAGAGAACTTGTTTTATACCACCTGTAAGGTAAATGAACAGGTATATGCTCTCATTATGAATAGTGGCAGTTGCATTAATGTGACATCAGCTAATCTTATTTCAAAACTAAAGTTGCCGACTATTATACACCCGAAGCCTTACAAGTTACACTGGTTGAGTGAGAAAGGAGCACTACATGTTACTTGGCAAATATTACTATAAATCACAATTGGAAATGACTCTAATTAGATTCTCTACAATGTACTACTCATGTACGCTTCCTACATGTTGTTAGGTAGACCGTGGCTATTTGATAGGAGGGTTATCCATGACGATTATAAAAAATACGCATATGTTCGAGAAGGATGACCAAAAGATTGCAATGAACCCGATGCCACCAAGAGAAGTTAACAAACTACAAATAAAACTTACTTGCAGATCGAAGAAGGCTTTGGTGATGAGTAGAGTTGAGCTCCGAAAAGCAATCGATGTTAATGAGCCAACCTTTATGTTGGTTAGGCGATTGCTAGAAATAAAGGAGCGAGGTAAACTACCCCTAGAAATAAAAGCATTATTGGACGAGTATGCTGGTCTATTCCTAGAATAGTTACTCGAGGGGTTATCCCCAACTCGAGGCATACAACACTACATTGACTTGTTATTCGGCACCACACTGCCGAATAAATTAGCCTATCGGATGAATCCTGAACAGGCTTTTAAGCTCTAATGTCAAGTCAATGAGTTGTTGGAGAGAGGTTGCGTTAGAGAAAGTCTCAGCCCTCGCCCTTGTATTATACTGGCACTTCTAGTGCCGAAAAAGGATGGAACCTGACGGATGTGTGTAGATAGTCGAGCTATGAATAAGATCACAATCAAATATAGGTATCCCATTCTTAGATTGGAAGACATGCTGGATGAATTAAGCGGAGTTAAGATTTTTAGCAAGATTGACCCGAAATCTAGCTATCATCAAATCCATATAAGGCTAGGAGATGAGTAGAAGATCACGTTCAAGACTCAACATGAACTTTACGAATGGATGGTCATGTCCTTCGGCTTATTGAATGTCCCAAACAATTTTATGAGACTAATGAACCATGTATAGAGACCTTTAATAGGGAAGTGTATCATAGTGTACTTTAACGACATCCTGATTTACAATGTCAACATGCTGAGTTATTGTAAACATCTTCGAGCCGTTCTGGATATCATCCATACCGAGAGATTATTCGACAATCTCAAGAAGTGTTACTTTTGTTGGGAGGAAGTGGTATTCTTGGGCTATCTAGTTAGTAGAGAAGGCTTACATATAGATAATGAGAAGATCTGAGCAATTGTCAAGGGACCGACTCCTACTACATGTGTCAACGTGATAAGTTTCTATAGACTGGCTTTATTCTATAAACAGTTCATCAAGAATTTCAACACCCTCGCTGCACCATTTACTAAGCTAACGAAAAAAAACACCAACTTTTGATGGGGAGAAAAGGAGGAAAGGACCTTTGCTGAGATAAAAAAAGATTGACCTTTACCCCAATATTAATTCTACCTTACTTCAAGAAAATATTTGAGTTGGAATATGACGCATTAGACATTGGAATAGGCGTTGTCCTAATGCAAGAAGGTCGACCGATTGCCTTCTACAACGAGAAGCTTAAAGGATCGAAGTTAAATTATTCCGTATATGACAAGGAACTCTTAGTGCTGATTTGAGCACTGGAAGTATGGCAGCACTATTTATTGCTAAGAGAATTTGTCATATATACTAACCATGAGTTACTAAGATAGCTCCAAAGTCAGATCAAGTTATCAAAGTGACAAGCGAAATGGGTTGAATTCCTTAAAGGATTCAATTTTATGATAAAATACAAGTAGGGAAAGAGCAATATAATTGCAGATATTCTTTCGAGAAGACATGCACTTCTAAATGAATTGCAAACCAGACTGTTTGGGTTTGCACGTATCAAATCAAAGAACTGTATTTTGAAGATCCATACTTTAGACCCATAATTACGCAATGCGTCAATAAAAGAACAGTGGACAAATATCATGTAGAAAATAGCTACTTGTTCTGAAGTGAAAAATTATGTGTGCTGACTTGTTCCTAAAGGGAGTTATTGATTAGGGAAACTCATAGTGGAAGACTCTCCGGACATTTTAGAGAAAGAAGGACTTGTAAATTGTTGAATGGTCAATTTTTTTGGCCGAGAATGAGGAGAGATATACACCGAGTTATCCAAACCTGTATTATGTGCAAGAAGGCTAAGTGCCAAGCCGAGCAAAGGAAAGCAATACCTTTACCTGTCCCTACGAAGTCGTATACTGAATTGAGCGTGGACTTTGTTCTCGATTACCACAAACTACCCAAGGCAAAGATTCTATAATGGTTGTCGTGGATCGGTTCAACAAAATGGCACACTTTGTACCTTACTCCAAAACTAACGATGTTTCAACTATTGCTTCTCTTTTCTTATAGGAGATTGTGTGGATACACAATGTGCCAAGAAGTGTAGTCTCCAACAAAGACTCGAAGTTCTTAAGCCATTTATAAAAGACCTTGTAGCGTCGGATGGGGACCAAATTACTATATAGTACTTCCTATCACCCTTAAACTGATGGCCAAACAAAGGTAGTTAATCGCATTTTAGGATCATAACTTCGAGTTGTTGTAGGCATGAACTTGGTTAATTGGGACATCAACTTGCCAGTTGTCGAGTTCGCTTACAACCGGACAGTGCATGACACCACCAAGTTACCCCTCAATCACACCCTTATACCTGTACCTGCGCAAGAGGACCTTGACGCCTCAACTAAAGCACAATCCTTTTAGCACATCTATGACAAAGTTACTTGGCGTATCAACCAAGCTGTTAAAAGAATGCGAAAGAAGACCAAGTTTAAGATGGCTAAACAATTCTAACAAGGAGACTTGGTATAGTTGTACCTCAGCAAGGAACAGTTTTTGAGCAAGGAACAGTTTTTTAGCAAAAGGAAGAACAAATTATCTGCTAGAGTTAAAAGATTGTTTAGAATCCTCGAAAAGATTAATGATAACGCGTGCAAATTAGAGCTGCCCGAGGACTATGGGGTTTCTAACACCTTTAACGTTGTCGACCTTAGTCCATATCACCCCGACGGAGAGCTAATTGAAGATCATTCGGATTTGATCCTAAGTCCAAATCAACCCGAAGGGAATTATAAGAATCAAGCTATTAAGCCTTTGACTCATAGCTGAGCCTGAGGATTAGAAGGCTTAGCAAGGCGAATTCTTCTACTTCAACCGACTCCTACTGAAGCCGAGTACTTTTTTGCCAAATCACTCTTTATGTCGAGTCGAATGACTACCTATTTCTCAGAGATTGTGTGCCAAGAAACAGTATGTTGAGAAAATTACTAATCCTTGCCTTCTCACATTTATTCTCGAACCAACCACTTACCCAACTTCAATCTTGCTGAGATGACGAGAGAGACTTCGGACTGATTCTTAGCTACCCCTGCTCGAACAAGCAACCTGTCCATACACTTTTATTTGCATTCTCTAATGGCCTTGCCAATGTCTCATTACTACGTATATAGAACCATATGAGGAATCTGCTCCACTAACAATTACTTTTTTGGAATATTCATTTTTATCTTTTTGTATTCTTATACATTACTTTTTTAGGGTAATACCCTTTTTATCTTTTCCCCTTTAGGCATGTTGCTATAAATTCTCAGGTATAAATACCTTTTATACTTATAGTTGTAAACAAATAGATTAATTACCATTGATACACTTTGAATGTTTTTCTGTCCTTGCATAAACACCGCCTGTTTACTCTCTACATCACTCTTATCCTAACCCTTACACAAAGTTAAGTGGCGAGTAACTTCATCGAACCAATTTGTGTATCATATCGAATTGTATCGTGAGTCCTCGGAAGTTCCATTAATATATCATATCCATTAAGACTGTTCGTGGGTGTTTACTTACTTTTTATTCGTCGTTTGTCCTTTTGCACCATTCCCTACTCCTCCTTTTAAGCTTTTAGCAAGCTTGGACCCATCCCTACGATCGGCCTTATCTATTCTTGGTTGCGATCTGCATCACAATGCCTAGTTGTAAGCCCCAAAGTTCAGCCAAGTAACCGTAAGATTGAACTTAGAACTCAAGGTTTAGGGCGATCGGCTAAAGGATCCGATCACACCCAAATTATAAACTATTTAACAAGATACCAGTAAAAAATGACCCTGTAAACTTAAATTTAAGAAAATAAGTAGTAAAATAGAAGACTATAAAATTTTCAAATTTTAAGCATAATAACTGCTAATTACCAAAAAGGCAAAAAGTGTAATATAATAACTAATAAATTATTAGAGATAGATTATATGTATACTAAAAATATTAGAATGACCAAAATAATATTTAGGAATGTTCACGTGCACCCTACATGTATTTACGTGTAGATAAAAATACGCGTAATTACTAAAATTGGCCGAAAACTAAGCAAATAATTAAAGAAAAATATAAAATAATTATGGAAAAATAAGAAAAAAATCAGAAGATGATAAGATGACTCAAGATAAGGTCGTGGCAGGTGCAAATCAGAAAAAGAAAAATTATCCAATAAGAATTGGACAAACAAAAAGCCAAAAATCAAGGAAAGTTGATAAAATCTTGTCAAATTAATGTATAATAATTACAAAAAACATCTATAAATAGCAGGAAAAATTACCGAGCATATTTGGATAGATACAAATCAGAGAAAATTAGAGAGAGTTGGAAATTCGAGAGAAAATTCAGAAAATAAAAAAAAAAAAAAGAAAAACTGTGCAGTTAGGGGTTTTAAAGGGAACCCACACCAAACGAGGAGCTGGGAGTGGACGGCCACCACCACCACACGGTGGTGGCAACGCCCAGGCCGGCCGACAAGGCCACGGCGGCCCGTGGTGGCCGGAGCCACCCGAACCGGTGAGTTCAAATTCCAGCCCAATTCTTGTATAATTTTGTAAAATTAGTTATTTTGCCCAGAAAATTATGAAACTTGTTATTCTGAGGTTTTATTGTATGTAGATTTAGGGAAAAATATTGATTTAGTTTAATTATGTCTGGAAATATAGGGTCCTTAACAAATTGTTCAAAACCGAGCATGATTAAACCGGAAATTAAATAGGCTTAGGGATGTAGTTTGGGGCTCAAAATTTTTCTGTAGGATGCTCATGTGACATAGAACAATACTATGAAGCCATTTTTTTAAAATTAATTGTCGAAATTTTTAAGTTAATTTTTAGCCCTAAAATGATGGTAAAATTAGGTGATTTAGGGTTAATTATGTAATTAAATGATTAATTTCTGATTTAGTGAATAATTATATGTTTTAGGATGTGGAAATCTGATGGAGTATGATACATGTAGCATTTAGGGTGTTAGGTGTAATTATTAGGTTAATTATGTAATAAATGAGTAATAGGAAAAAAAAATAGTTAATTTTGTAAATTAGGGAAATTTGGAGTAAAATCTGATTTAGGATGGATTTAGACATTTTGAAATAATAATTGGTGTTTAGAAATGGTAATTAGGGTAATAGAAATATTAGAAATGCATTATGTGCATAATATGCAATAATACATAATGTGTAATTATTGAAAATATAATAAATAGAAAATATTATAATAAAAATTGATATTTTGAGAATAATAAAAATGCACAATAAATCTGATAGGAAACTTGAATTTATGGAATTATATGAAAAATGTAAAAATTTATCACATTAGGAGTGAATTCGGTACACTGATATGGATTTAAGTGTACCGAGTAAAATAAACACTGACAAAGGGTAGTGATGGTATTTAGGTTATCGGGAAATAATGTGATTAATTTCACATTATGGGTTGAAACTAATTTCTAGGGTTGGAATATAAAACGCTACTTAAAAAAAATCGAACTAAAAACCTGGTTTAGAAATCGATGCGAAAACCGAACCTGAACCTAACCCCAAACCTAGAATGATTGTTAAGACTTAATACCTAGATAATTGGGCATATTAAACCTTAAACAAAACCTAACAAGAAGCATTATAGGATAAAACGAACCTATAACAATTATATGAAAAGCTGAAACCACGTTCGTGTTATAGGGATAACCGGCGATGGCCTAAGCAAATCGGACCTCGAGTGAGCGAGCGAGGAGTCGAGGTAAGTTGGGATTAATAAATTGCTGTATTTTTGGAAGCTTAAGATTATGCTTGGTTGTGCTTGTTAGATAGTTGAATGTATGCATGTGCTTGATTATGGGTGATGCTATGATTATGTTTGTTGCCTTGGCGCATATTGTATGAATTGTATGTAATGATTGATCACCCTAAATTGGACTTAATCAAATATACGACTAGTAATCATAATCGAACATGCATGGCAACCCGTTAGGGGATTTAGGACTCTTCAGCCAAATACCGACCCCTTCGGAAGGGATAGCGCAGGATTGCAAAATGGTCCCTTCTTCATCCTCAGTCGAATTAAGTGACAGGAGAGGAGGTCGCGGCGGGGATGAAGACAGTGGTTCGAAGGTAGTTGCGGGAGGAGCAAGGTCTCCATTACACAAGCCTGGGTTTGGTCGTGAGCTGTTGCATTAACGGTAACTCCTCAACCCAGATTAGAGCGGGCGCAATTTCTCTAATCTCACGACGGGCCGGACAATGTCGTACGATGGCATTTACTTGCACATGCATTGCACTTAATAAGTGATTAAAAACCTGGTTGTGTATATGGTATAGTTTTAAGTCCTCCGTCCCTACTTACTGAGCTGTGGTTGCTCACATCCCTATAGACGTCGTGCAGGTGCTGGCTAAGAAGCGGCAACCAATTACTCAGAAGCTAGCAACTGCTGGATCTTGGGGAGTGAGGAAAAACATTGAAGAATAAACACATATTTTAAGGTCTAAGTTTTTATTTTAGAATTATTTTTCATTTCCGAGTGATGTAATAACTAGGGAATATACTATAGAGAAATGTTGTAAACTTTAACTACAATAATTGAATGATAACATATATATAATTCCTCACTTTTATAGGTAAACGATTTATTTAAATTACAAATTGTTTACTTCAAAGCGGGTTAGTTGTGGACGCCTTGTGTAGATCAGGTTTAGGATAGCGGTTGTGATGCCAACTTCTATCTTAGGGTGGTTTACACGGCGGGGCTGTTACGACTCTGCCGCTTCGGGGCGTGACACTAGTATAGGATACCACATACATGCACATGAATACATAATCAATGGTAAAAGTGTGCACATAAGTGGCTACATTAAATGCAATAAACAATCAGTTTAGTCTTATTTAATTAGGTTTACAAGTAGTACAGTCTCAGTGTCCTAAAACTTAGGGTTACTTATGACCCTTACACGCATGTATAGATTATATATAGGTATTGGTGTTAGGTGCCCCCCAACACTTAGGTGTCTTATAACTATCATAAATCTACTTGGGTCCTTCTAATACAATACTTCACGAGAGACAACGTTGTGCAAAGAGTGCCAGGCGTCTCGCCAACACCATTAGACCTAACTAATGGATAGTTAAAGCCAAGCACAAGCACAAATAGCAAATTCAATTAAGCATAAGCTCAGTTAAGTCCAGTTTATAGACTAACCTAACATGCATAACCATCAATTGAGTATCCCATATCTAAAACCTTAATAGCATTCGATAGGTGTCCTAATGTCTTACAACCTGGTACAATACAAAAACAACACCTCAACCCTTAACTTAAACTCAAAAGCCACTACTTACTCTTTACATCCTAACCGCTTAACTAGGTTACAAGTCTCTATAAGAATCTTCAATTGCTTTCTTGGAAAAACATGGTTTAGTTTAGAAAACTTGTTAAAAAAACATGTTAGAAAAATTTTAGAATGAAAAAAAAAAGGTCAGAAAAGTCACGAGAAATAAGATATGAACATTATGTACACTGAAGTAGAAATGGCATCTGGATGCTAAAGGGTCAAACGTTCGGATACCAGCTAACAACTCACATTCTATGAGTTTTTGGGACTACCAACATTCAGACGCTAGTTCCATTTTGCAGTTTTCTACATAATGCAACTTTCGATTCTTCCATAGCTTACTCTAAGCTCCAATTCCATCCTTCACTTCCTTGGGTCTTTTCCCTCTCCTAACTCATCTCCAAACATTCCATAACATCCACTAAAACATCAAAACACAAAATCTTAACCTTCAATTGCAGCCAACTCGTCAACTTAACAATACACAAAAAGAATGAAACTTTGGGTGAAATAGGGGTTTAAAGGAAACTTACTTGATGTTTCTTGATATAAGGACACTTAAATACACTACTCCAACCCTTAACCTCTATAAAAATGAATTCTTTAGGTTTTTTCCTCACCAATCCTATAGAGAAAAAAACGAATTTCTTTAGAGCACAAGTGGTAACTTACTTGATTTTGCTATTCCCTTGTGGATTATTAGGTTTTGCTTCACTTGAAACGCTCAAAACCACTTAAATCTAAACCTTAGAGACATTCTTGAGAGTTTTCTTGAAGGTTTTCTAGTTTGGAAATAGAAGAAGTATAAGTTGGAATGTAGAATAGTAGACTTAAACAACGTAGTAGGAAAGAGAGGTTTCAAACTTTCCTTTAGACCTTTTTGTCACGCCTCAAACTAGAAAATCATAATAGTTCCATCGTATAAACCAACTTACACTAATAAATGGTCACCTTAACCGCTATCTTAGGTCTAGCCTATATAAAGTGTTCATCACTTCACTACTTGGAAACATCTAATTTAGTACCTAGTAAGAAGCAACCCATGGTGTAACTTTTTAAACAGCTACTGAAAATAATTCTTTTATAACTTAAATTTTAAGATAAATCAAGTTTTATAAATCATATGAAAAATGAAACCTTGAATTTAATAAACATTTCAAGAACTACATTGTTATGAAAAGATAAAGTATCTATTAAAATTTTACTAAAATCCAAAAGCTTATAGAGTATGTAATAAATCTCATTAGTTGAAAACTATGGGCTACTTAAGGAGACCTTATTAATTTTTCTAGAGGTTAGTACAGTTGATAAACTAAGTAAAAATTTAGTTTAGTATTAATGAATCTCACTCTCTAAACCCATTCTCTAATGTTTTGGAACTTAAAGTAGTATTGGTGCATCTATTAGACAACTTGCAAAATAGCTATAAAGAAATAAGCAACAACTTGCTTAGTAAGTGAGATAGATATAATAGCACATATCTAACACAAAGCAATTAAGGTTTTCAAGCAAGTTTAGTTAGATATTATGCATGTTTAAGCAAGTGCTATCGCACGATATTATCTAGTCCATTGTGAGATTAGAGAAATTGTACCTACTCTAATATAGGTTGAGGAGTTTAATGCCCATATACTTTGTGGATTGGAACTAAACTAAGGCTTGTGGATTGGAACGCTCAAGACTTCACTTCTAACCATAGTCCCTAATCTTGCTACAGTTGCCTCTCCTTTCACTTAATTCAACTAAGGGTAGGAAGAGGGCTATTTTAGCTATTCTCATTAAAGGATTCATGTTTGGCTCAAGAATTTTAGTTGTTTCTCCTAGTGGGTTACAATGCAAGTTCGGTTAGTAGTTAAATTGAATTTGCATTAAATTGTTTTTGGGGTGATGAAGCAAATTTAGATAGTCTAAAGCAAGTAATATCACAAAGCAACCAATACATAAGTCCAACACTCAAAATGTTACTACCATATTCAAGCACACATATTGTATATACAAAAATAATTAACTTACAATCACAAGCAAGACACACACTAAAGTCTTCAAGTGTTCTTAAATAATATTTTAAAGTGTGGTGGAACATTGATCCTACTTACTTGGATACTGATACTCATTCTCCTCATGTGTCACTCTTGTCTTCCTTTATTATCTCTAAAATTTAATATACCCTTTTTAGTTTCCATCCATTATATAACATATGTGTTCATTGTGAATATTTAAATATGTTTTCAATTGTGTTAGGCAAGTTTTCTAAGGTGTTTATTAGATATTAGTTAAGTAAGATACATTATGACTAAGATTTTGACTTGGTATAGGTTATTACTTAGTAGTTTCCGACTTAGGTTCTAACTTTAGTAAATTCTTAGAAGTTATAGGCAAGCGACTTTCCAATCTACTCTCTAGCTTCTACTTATCCAATATTTAACACCGACTATTTTTGAACTTTCAGCTGCTCTTACATTTTGCATTTTCTATTAAACTACTTTCTGATTGAATTTCTGACTTAGGTTTTGACCTAGCCTTATGGTATAGGTTATTGTCCGAGTGGCTTCTAACTCATGTTCTGACTTTGATAAAAATATAGAGTTTATATATATTATGATTATCATATATGAACTTTGGTAAAATACTTATTAAATATCCATTTTGCTATATTATACTAATTAGTTTAACTATTTCATTAATCGCACCTAAAAGGACATAGAAAGTTACTATGAAAACACTTGTACATATCCAAGATTCAATCCCCCTTTATATTAGTTTCTAACATACATTATGCTCAAACTATTTCTTATACCCTTTTATTACACATTCTGATGAACTTTCTGAGCAGCATAAAACATACTCTAACACTTGAAGAGCCAATTACTCCATCAAACACTCATTTTAGGTAATTTTAGTCACATGTATGTTAGCTAGGGAAAATCCAAAAATTCAATATTTGCATTTTCAAAACTTGTTTTCATGGAATCAAAATAGCTATGTTGAAATGTTTGTACATAAATTTTAGGATCAAAACAACATGGCTTAGGTTATGGAAAATTAGAAGGAAGGTTCATTTTTGGCTTAATTTCTTAAGGAATACATATTTTGACTTGGAAATTGAAAGATCTTATTGCGTTTTTGGATTCTACATAAAAAATTATCTAAGAAAACTAAAAATCATAACTTTTTAACTTAATTTCTATTTTTAGAAATTTATCAAAATTAAAGGACAAAATGGAAACTCACTGGTACAAGCTTTTCCGATGGTCCACTATGGATAGGGTGGTGTCGAACAACCTAGATGGGGTGTTTCCCGCCAAGTGGTGGTCTTGGTTTGTTCTTAGGTCACACTTTCACTCTAGAACTTGGTACTATTTTTTTCTTAATTTTTGTTTCAATTTTTTTTCGCTATTTCTAGGCTTTCTTCAAATTTTTCTAGACTTCCATCTAACCAAACTTCATAATGAAACAACCCATGGAAATTTAAAATGTCATCTTAGTTGGTTAGGGAATTTTAAGAGTGACAAATGTCACTTTTCACCCTTCTTTAATATATTAGGTGTCTCTAAGTCTGCTCCTATATTACACTCCCTTTACATGTTGTGCCATGTCACTTTTAGCTTTTCTCTTATTGCCACACCTCATCTTGTAAATTATTCATCTTTTTTTTTTAATTATTTAATACCATATTAGTATATTTTTAGGTAATTTAGATAATTATGAGTATATATTTATATATGTAAAATTGCATTTAATATATACAAAATAATATTTCATATTATTTATAATTTATAGCGTCTATATAATTTATCTTTATTATTTCGTTAATTATCAAATCTCGTCTCATGCATTACTGACATTTATATAATAATAGCATCTATATTTTTAATATTTTATTGTATTTTTAAATTTCAAGCTTATAGAAATTCCTTAACTAATATTTTTCAATTTTTTCGTAAGTTTCTTACCTAATCGAATTATTCTCCTAAACACTCTAAATTAGATATAGAACTTAATTGTATTAGTATGAGTTTCACACTTTTTGCTCGTATTGCTTAATCCAAATTACATATCGTACTAGAGCTTAAAATTTTATAAATCCTTTTTATTTTTTTAATTCCTTTTATTTATTTATTTATAACTTTAAATTTCACAATAATACTCTCACATAAGGCCTAAATATATTTTACCCTATCAATAAAATCCCGTTGAATACTTTTATAACACTTCTTTTCTTTACAATTTTAAATATATAATGATTTATAGTTTATTATAACAATCAATTTTATAATTTATAGTTTTTTGATGAGTACAATAAAAAGTAGTAAAATCAAATCCTATTGAAAGATGAGTATTAGCGAGACAAAGTATATTTTGTATCTTATATTAACAATTAAAATGATGGCAACAATCCAAAAAGAACGTAAAAAGAAGGGAGGCAAAAAACCACGGTCCACGGACGGAGCCGCACCGGATCGGATTTAGGTCCGCTGTCCGCAACCCGGACCAAGTGACCTACAAAACTACAAAACCCTACAGTAAGACTCCTGCTCTTCCTCTTCCTCTTCGAGACACCCTGTGCAATCAATCAATTTAAAAATTTTCTTTTCTGAAAAAATAAAATATTCAACTCATTTTAGTGCTCCGAGTTACCTGAGAGCAACATGAAGGTTGTGGCCTTAGTTAGTGGTGGAAAAGATAGTTGCTATGCCATGATGAAGTGCATGCAATATGGCCACCAGGTACTTAAAGATCATTCCTCTTCGATTATTCCTTTTCAATTGTTTCCAGCGAAATTGAGATTGGTTTGGGTGTTATTTACAAGAAGTAATACTAAAGTTTTGATCTTGTTGGGTTTCACAAAATGGGTTGAATGGATGTTGCAAATTGGTTTTCAGGTCACTAGTATTCATCGTTTTCAATTCCTTGTTTTAGTAATTCGTATGATCTTTTCTTTTTGTTTGTTTCAATATGAGAATGCAATCATAGGCAGTAGTTTTTTCAGTGCAAATTTGCTTAAATTGACAGAGAAACATAGAGCGAAACTTAGGTCTGGCTTTGATCAAATTGTCCTCCCTGAATGAGTGTGTTTTCCATCTTTTTCTTTTTCTTTTCTTTTTCTTTTTTTTCAAAAAAGGGCTTGTAAATTGAGTTTGCACTTTGAAAAAGGACTTTCATCCTGGTCTCAGAGGTGGAACTCACCTCTTCATCCACATGTCATATTTAAGAAGCATGCAACATGTCTTTCCGAATGCCATATTGATTAAAAAGGAGTGCCCCTCTAGTGCAACTTTTGAGTGTCTTGTAGCTTGTTAATTATTTATAATGATTCTTGTTCTTGCCAGATTGTTGCATTGGCGAACTTGTTGCCTGCTGATGATTCAGTGGATGAGCTAGACAGCTACATGTATCAAACTGTAAGTTTCTCCTCTTCTTTGTGCATATGCAGTCGCACATGGTGGTGCAGCTTTTACTGCATGTATGCATGAAGTCTTTCCCGCATGATTGATTTATAATTTGGTAGATCTATGAGCAGCTACTGTGGCTATTTGACTTTGCGTGAATTGAATGTGGATACGGTTAGTTTTTGGGTTTAATTCCTCTGGCTATAGTGCGAACTCTTGCATTCTTATGATGACTTACGGTGACAAAGAGTTCCATCATCAAAATGATGTCTTATGGCATAAGAATTTATTACTACTCTGAATACATCTACATAGTTTCTTCTTTTTTTTTTTTTTTTTTTTTTTTAAACATTGAATGTGTGGATCATAATGGATATATTTTCTTATGCGTTGGTTGTTGGCTTGGAAGGGTTCTAAGAGTTACTTTCTGCCTATATGGACTCTAAGGACTACAGATGAATAGGCTGTTCTCATTATTTTTTAATGTCTTGGTCAAACTTGGAAGATTGTGAGAATGTTTTAGGGGATATAATTGCAAAGAAATCGCTTAAATTCAGAAAGTATGACTCAACTTTCCCATAACTTTTGAAATAAATGTATAATCACCAAACTGTTGCCAGGATTCCAAAATCATCCCTAAAAGGGATTATCAATAGCGATAGTTTTTGTTGTTTAGTGACAGATTGGGGCATATGTGGAACTTTTTAAAAGTTATGGAGATATAGTCTCACTTTGGGAGTTTAAGGGATGATCCACATGACTAACAGTTTGAGGGTATATTTGCAATTTGCCCATGTTTTAGATACAATAACATCATACAATGTTCAGAATATACATACTTGGTCCTTTGTTTTGCCCTTTGATATCTACTTTTTGGTATTTTTGGATGAACTCTATTACAAATATGGTTGACAAACCTTTTGCATCTTTATTCTATTTGTTTATGAAAAAATTATGGATGAGAATTTTCACTTTTCTATGAATTATTACTTGTCTTGGACTTGATATCCAGTTTGGATCTGGTTTTCTTCGAATGTGTCTGTTCCCCCAGTTCTTATGTTTTTACCTATTCAGATAATCTTAAGAAAGGGTAATTGTATTGGCTTTGGTCAGGTTGGACACCAGATACTTGTTAGTTATGCCAAATGCATGGGGATTCCATTGTTTAGAAGACGAATACAAGGATCCACTAGGCAAGCAGTTTTTCCCATAATGCTTTATTCTCATTTGAGTATCTATCTTTTTGTTATTTCATAATTCATGATAAAATTTGATTCAAGATTAATGGGGCTGTTGAAATTGATCTCTCCAAAAATATTCCAGGAAATAGTGTTTCAATCAAAACAACCTGTAGTATGTCTTGAAATGAAAAGTAGATTCTTGATTCTGCAGGCACCAGAAGCTTGGCTACAGTGTCACTCTGGGGGATGAAGTTGAAGATATGTATATATTGTTGAAAGAAGTTAAGAAACAGATACCTTCAATTGAGGCTGTATCTTCTGGTGCTATAGCTTCTGATTATCAAAGACTACGTGTGGAAAGTGTTTGTTCAAGGTTAGGGCTTGTTTCTCTGGCATATTTATGGAAACAGGATCAGTCATTGCTCTTGCAAGAAATGGTAAATTGTACCTCACAAGCATTATGATAGCCAGTCCAATTCATAAAAAAAAGAAAATTGTCTTACTGGGTTCTCATTTTCTCCAAACCAGATCGATAATGGAATTGTGGCTATTCTAGTAAAGGTATTGTTTGCATTCAACTAAATGTTCTGAGTTGGTTCTCTTTCAGCTCATTTTTTCTCCACATGTTCTTTCATTGTAAAAGAATACTTTTCAGAAATTTATTTCAAGTTCTTTAGGTGCAATTCTTGCAATCATTCTGCCATAAACACATAAAATGTAATTTCATACTTTCCATTGCTTGGAATATGTTGGATGCTGAGGGCAACAACATGTGTATGCTTTAGTACAACTGAGAATTGCATAGATTTATCCAACATTTTGGTCATATTACTTAAAACGACTTGTAGAAATGGATGTTAAATTTGTAAAGTTAGTCTTCTAATTATCAAAGTACATCTAAGGTCTGGCAGTGCCATTCTCTCTTACTCCATTTATCCTTCAGCTGAAATCGTGGGTCAAGACAAAGAAGAATAAGTCCTTTTTCCTCTTTTTTTTTTTTTTTTATATAATATATATGTAATACAGCTTTCCTATATTTTGAGGTTAAGATGGTCTTTCTGTATTATAGGTTGCAGCCATGGGCTTGGACCCTGCAAAGCATTTGGGAAGAGAAATCTCTTCCATGTTTCCGTATCTTCATATATTGAAAGAGTATGTGGGGGTTCATTCCATAAATTTTTCGTATATATATGCTATGGTCCAGCCCTGATTTATATGGATGCTTTGTTATTTCCCCTTCTGCCAGGTTATATGGAATTAATGTTTGTGGAGAAGGAGGTGAATATGAAACTTTGACACTTGATTGTCCTCTTTTCACTGTAAGTCAGTCCTTGACTTGTCAAATGAGAAAATATTGTGATTTTCTATAAGACAGATATTAGTATGTTCTTCTTTTGCAAATGGAAATTGCTGAGAAAATTAAGATGGTTAACTTACCAAAAGAAATTAAAAGATTCTAACATTTTTATGGCTCAGTTCTTCTGTTTTAATCTGTGACATTTATACTGTGTTAAAAGTTTCTGATAATTTCTTCTCTTCCATTTCCAACTCTTGAAATTTTCAGAATGCTCGAATTGTGCTTGATGAATTTCAGACTGTACTTCATTCTTCCGATGCTATAGCTCCAGTGGGGGTCCTCCATCCCCTGGCTTTTCATTTGGAAAATAAGGTGGATGCCACCTTTAAAATCCAAGGCAATGTTGATGATCTATATGATAATAGAATGGGTATGGTACATGAAATTCAAGGTGAATCCCTTCAAGGATTTGAAGGTAATGATAAATCTGTCGGGGTCAATGATTTGGCCGAAGCTACAGAAAGTGTAATTAAGGTTTCAATGGGAGAAAAGCAGTGTATATTCTCCTTTTCCTGCTGGTTGCTAGAAAGCAAAGTATCTTCAGGTACATAACTGAATTCTATTTCTACTACTGGAATTCTATGTTTTTTAAATGTGTCTTCTTCTTATAAGGTTTCCTGGTTTGGAATTGTCTTAATTGGCAGGATTGCAGGAAGATTTAACAGAGGTCTTATCATCAATTGAGGAAAAAATCACTGAATATGGTCTGAGTTGGAAAAACGTTCTTTATATTCATCTCTACATCGTGAATATGGATCAGTTTGCGGTTGCGAACGAGACATATGTGAAGTTTATTACACAGGATAAGTGTCCTTTTGGTGTTCCATCCCGTAGTACTGTTGAACTTCCTTTGTCAGAGGGTGGATTGGGGAGGGCTTACATGGAAGTTTTAGTTGCAAATGATCAAAGTAAAAGAGTTCTTCATGTACAGAGTATTTCCTGCTGGGCACCTAGCTGCATTGGACCGTACAGCCAGGTGAATGATTCAACCTTGTGATATGTGAGTGGCTGTGCCTGGAGGATGATGTAAAGGCTTCATCCGCCATTCCTCTAGCTAATGTTTCTTGTAATGATCTGTATGGCATACAAGGCAACTAACTATCACGATCTTTATGCATACATCTGCTCCAAACAAAATCACATATACCATGTTATGCATTCTGTTTCCTGCTAAAAGTATCTGAAAATCATGGAGCACTTAGTATTACAAATAATGCGACCGCAATATTTATCTTGGCTGTCCTTACTATAAGAGAAACTTAACGGGTGAAATTGGAATTGTATATTTTCTGTAACTAAATGAAAAAAAAAAAATGTATATTTCCTGCATATATCTGGATGTGTCATGATTTTTCAGTAATTGGATTGTCATTTAATTGCATCCATCACTGTGTTTTTCTAGGCAACCTTGCACAAGAATATACTTTATATGGCCGGACAATTGGGGCTTGACCCTCCAACAATGAACCTTTGCAGTGGGGGGCCTGTGGCTGAGCTGGAACAAGCGCTAGAAAACAGTGAAGCTGTGGCAAATTGTTACGGTTGTTCAATTTCTTCATCTGTCATTTCATTTGTCATATACTGCTCAGTATCAATTCCCTCATCCGAGAGATGTAAAATTCAAGACAAGCTAGATGCTGTTCTCAAGCAGATGGGATCTTCTTGGGAAACTTTGCCTAAATTGCTTGACCCAGTCTTCCTTTATGTCCTTGTTCCCTGTCTACCAAAGAGGTAAACGGCCATGGCATTCTGCATCTATTTGGCTTTCCTGTCTCTTATTCTATGCATCTACTGTGATGGATGTTGGCCAACCCTATAACTGACAATTTTTGATGGATGGTTCTCTTTATTAGCCTACCAAAGAATTTTTAGGTTATTTATAGAATTGAATTGCGAAGGTAAAATCATTTAAGACCTTGCTAAGTAGCTGCTGGATTTTAGAGAATTTGAACCTTTTAATTTTCCTTCCAAAAAGATAACTACAGGCACATGCTGTATTTACACATATTTAAGTTAGAAATCATAATGCCATTTGTATTGATGTCATTGTGTTGCTCTTCTTTCGGGAATTCTTTGATAGGTATATTTTAGAGAAACTACGACTTATTCAGCCTTTTTCTTGGGTTTTGTCATTGAAACAGATCATATGTAGAAGTGAAGCCCATGCTTTATGTTGCGGATGAGACAGAAGTGAAGACAGAAAGCACAACTGAAATCACGTTGACACTAAGTTATTGGGGATTTCAGCATGAAAGCTGGCACGATTCTTGCATAGAGCAATGTATAGTTGATAGAAGGGTCTGTTCACTGCTTTTATCAATCACAAGGGAGTTTGCAATGAAAATATTTTCCAGGTATTCAGATGCTAATCAGAAAATCAAAGATGACACTTCCTTCTCAGAGGAACAAATGGAGATCCTATCGAAATTTTGCATTTACCTTTTCGATAGGGTTCTTGCTGAAAATAGTTTCTGCTGGAATGACATATTGGTGAGCCTTCTGTTCTCAACGTATTTTGTCCTGAAATTAATCTAGGGTGAGTTCTCATTCTTTTTATTTATTTATTTTTTCTTCCCATTTTTGCAGAACTTAAGGATCTATATTCCAGTGAACCTGCACATTCCCATACAAACATCATCACTTATCCTTGAGAAGGCTGTTGGAGAACTTGCTGAGATGGGTCGAACAATTAATGTCGCCGATGAAACATTCTTCAGCATAATTCCAGTTTTAGGTGCTGGTAAGTCTGCCACATCCATGGAAGATGTGATGACCTGTGAACTATTAGCCCAGAAAACATGAAATATTGATTCAACCTGTGTTGAAAAGTTAAAATTCTTCTGCCGCGTGAATTGTTGCGATAGATCGAAGTCTCCGAAGTGTTAAAGGAAGATTATCTTGTGTTTCGCCATGTCCAGGACTCGGCGAGCTTCTATTTTCTGCAAAGATGAATGAAATTCTAATGCATTGCCGAGTTCTTTTGCTTCTCATTGTGTGTTTTATCGGTCGGATGCATATTGAGAATTATGTTTTTTCAAACTTATTTATTCTTCTTAGTACATTAAGAGAAAATAAAAGGAATAAAAAATTGTTTTGATTTTTTTTTTTTTTATCGAGGATATTTAAATAGTGGAAGAGACAATAAAATTTGAGAATTTTATGCTATTAAATATGTAATGTATGCTATCTTCAAGTGTATTTTGCGGAGAAGAGTTTTGAAAATGGAATACTAGCAAGATTGTTTGGAGCCTTATTAAAGAAATTAATACTAAATATCTTTTATTGAAATTTGTTAGTTGATGAAAAAAAGTAAAATTGATGTTTCTAACACGATAAAAATGTTGCAGCTTATTTAATAAGTTGCTTTTAGAAATTTTATTTTGTAAATTATTTTACCTTTAAGATGAAAACACGTCTATTTTAATATAAAAAAAAGGAGCAATTTACTTTAATTTTAGTGAAAACGAAAATATACATTTACTCTTTTTAGCCCTAGACACCCGCTTAACGGTCGCGGTATATTATGAATCCTGGAGGCAAGCAAATCAAATCAATCATACAATTTTTCCAAACGAAATTCAATGGAAGGCACAAACCTTTTTAGTTTGCAATTGAAATGGGTGAATAGTATAATTTATTATAGTTTTGATTAATGTTAATGTAGTTGAATCAAATTGTGGGTATTAGCCAGATTTGCATACCTTAATCTTAGCCAACATAAGCTTGAACCAACCAAAGTCATTAAGCGAGGTCCATCTCTTCTGCACCACAAGCTTTCTGCCCTTAGAGCTGTTCTCCCATTTGTTCTTCACATCTGTTGCAAAGGACGTCAAGGTGAAAGAAAGATCACCCAATTGAGTAGGACAACTAGAGTCATACCAGCTTCCTCCATGGCTTTGATCAGAGAGCTTTTCTTTAGCACCCTCTTTATATCGATCTTAACATCTTGAGAGGGCCTCTTTAGATCCATTTGCGTTCTGACCATATCAGGAGCATCGACAAGAACCATGTACAACAAACCTAGAATCTCAGTTCTGTGGTGAAATCAGAACAAGAAGGCTCACTTTGACAAAGAAAAAGAAATATCCATAAATTTCTCCTAAGTCCTCGTAGAAAATTAACATGCATTTCCTGTATACAAGAGTGATTAAGGACTACTCGATCAACCACTAGATATAAATTTAGCCACAAAATCTGAAAAGAAACGAAAACAAACTAAGAGATGTCTGTTTTGAAAATGGAATCCGTTGGCTTGACTCAAGCTCTTCTATTCTTTTCTCCTATGAGATTCAGTCAATCTTTTTTGGTTGATTGGAAACAATTTCTCGATTTCAAGGTAGATGCAGTTTTCCAATGGTCCAAAGACTAAGTACTAACAGCAAATTGTTTTTGATTAGCCAACTTACACCAGTATAGAGCTATGCTGATCTCAAAGAACAGTCTTATATGGATGCAAAAGACCATTTCAAACTTTGAGAGTCGGGATTCGTAGAGGTAGGACATAATGGAGAACGGGGAGAGAGGTCGAGGGATGCTCCTGGCACATTGCCATTTCATTCAAAGATAGAAGATTAGAGACTGAAAATATAAGATTACACAGAGAAAAAACATCAGGATCGGAAAGTGATGACTCTTTTCAAGGAATTGATTATGTTTTCAACAAACTAGTTTTAATTTTTAAAATACGTTTGGGTAAACAAATTCTGCAAAAGTCTCTCTAAAACAATCAAAGACAATTCTTGGGGCTACGGCTACCTAGACAGTGCAAGCTGAACTGGTGCATGTGTTCCATGTACCCCTTTGTTACACCCACACACACACACACACCACAACCCAAAAAAAAAAAAAAAAAAGGCGCCTTTAAAAGGGCTCACATGCTCTAACTTTTTCATGCAAGGCACAACTAGAAGCATGAAAACTCTTGGCTATTTCCTTAAAGAATATATGAATTCTCCAAATAATCAACAAATAGTCAACTGTCAGCTGTTCTCTTAATAAGTACTTCATACGCGAAAGACAAATTTCTCCATTGAATTGGGAAAGAAAATATCACTTTCTAGCAAAGGAGCAGGTTGCAATTGGACTGTGAATCAAAATGACCTCCAAAAAGAATAAAAAATTTCTTATGTAATGGATTATCCCAATGACCGTAGATCGTTGGTAATAGTGTGTAAACAACGGCTTAGAATGTCGCAATAAGATGGGAAGATTCAGTCATATATTCAGCAAGGTTCTAAGACTAGCAGATAGAAATGGACTTGAACATGGTTCAGTTTGCATAGCACAGGCACATCAAGAGGATAAACCAAGTTTTATACTTCACAAGTTGCACCATCCATATATTCCTTGCGCTTGAAATCATAGTAGCCCCCTTATTTGAACTTTATTCTATAAGAATCCCTTTCCCTTGTACATGATAAGAAAAAGTACTGCTCTATCTAATACGCGTAACCTATTCAACGCTTCCTCATAATTGAGTTTCACCATACTGAGACAAGATTTATGCAACCATAACACTTCAAACTTCTGCACATCTCGTTTATAGAACGTAAGGCTCTTTGTTTCTGTAAGCCTACGATTTCCATAGAGACATTTATCACTTTTATCTCTAAGAAGGCAGTTGCAGGACTTGCTAAACTGGTTTGAAGAATATGTATCGCTCATCAAACTTTCTTCAGCATTATTCCAGTTGTCGGTGCTGGTAAGTTTGCCTGCGAACTATTTGCCTAGACAGCATGAGATTGTGATTCAACTTGAATGAAAAACCTGAAATTTGTTTTTTGTTTTGTGGATATGAGTCAACCTTGGCTATGAGAGATCTAGGCCCCCTAAGCAAGTTGATGTATTTCTTCTATGTAAGATGGACCAAGTTGTGTAAGAATTTTACATGTATTCTTATCCAGGGCTATCAAATGTTAGAGGGAGATTAATCAGATTATTCACTGGCTACGCCATGTATTTTGTATTCCTCCATGTCCAGGACTAGGCAAAGCTTCTACTTTTTGCAAAGGCGATGGAAATCTTTGTCTGTTACCAGTTCTTTTGCTTCTTATCTCTCCTGCTGATCTAATAGACGTGCTTGTCTATTTGGATCGAGTTAAAAAGATCAGAGTTGTTAGTTGTTACCACAAAGGTATGCCTTAAGGTTTGACTTAGGATGTTCCAGCGTTTCGACTTAAACCAAAAGATTACTTGCTTATGAATCCTTTAAGTGAGTAGAGATTTCACTCCCTTTGACTCGTTACAAACATTAATTACTTGTCCGTTGAAAATAAAAAATCATAGATTAAAAAAAAAAAAAAAATGAAAGATAAGGCTGGCTTTTCACGATAATGTTATTCCAATTTGCTCATTGGCAAAGCATAGGATTTGAGCCTTTTGCGGTTGATTTCAATCAATTAAATATACAGCTACATTTTATAAAAAGGAAGAAATGTTTCCCTCGTTATTTAGTTGTCTAACATATATAAGATATGTTTATTAAAACACAAAAAATAAAGGGTGAAGTATAGATACCTACCACCCATTAAGAGCTTTCACAACCGTAGAATGTCTCAAATTATTGAAATAGTCGATTTACAACTATTAAAAATTGGTGATAGTATACAAATTATATCCTTCATGTGACACGGGATTAGTCTTTTGTATTAATTGGATTAAAATTTTTTCTTTAAACTTTCGTAAAATTATCTACTTAAAATTTCAATATGTGCAATCAATAATTAAGATTAAAAGAAATAACATCACACTATTATGATGTAAAAAGATATTTAAAAAATCTAGATAATTTCGACAATTGATTTTGTAGTTTTACCTAAAATACTTTCCATTGGAATTTGAGATTGATTCATCAATTGATTTTGGGATATTAATGACTAATACAATTTCTTAATGCTTAATTTAGATTAAAGTAGGTGATAAATGTAACAATTGGACCAAAATTATTCCTACCAAAATATTATTTGCTTTGTCGTGAGACACCACACGATTTTTTCTCTTAGTGCAGTAATTTCAATCACCTATGCAGGGATTGTCTTCGCGTAAGCATACTTACTTTCAAAGTTCCGATGAACCCCAAGTTATTATATTAAAAGGCGTTTCGATTATTAGAATTACCTTATCTAATATCTAAAGGTATTATAATAAATCGGTATAAATAATAACTGCAATCTTATATTAATCAGGTGATGTATTGGGTAATAACTCTTAAAATATTAATATTTTTTATGGATTTTAATGTGCTATTTTAATAAATTATAGTGGTTGTTTTGTAGAATGGGATTTAAACTTTAAAGACCCAAGAAAAAATATAAAATTTTTAAAAAAGATTAGGCAAATTAGATGAAAGATAAAATGGTTTCTAAAGGAACACTATCCTTTTTAATCCATTCAATTGAGATGAGATTTATTTTCCTTTAATATGCCCTGCAATTGGTACTTGATTGATGGATTTAGAAGCATTAAAGGTGGTGTTAGTAGGTTCTAATGGTAGAAATTAGTGTAATCGGGCCTTGCACAAATGTATGGAGGGTCTGCAAAAGAAAGCATAATGAGAGTTATTAAAATATTATTCGATGTAGCCACTTCGATAATTAAATCAGTAAGTGTTTATGGTATAGCAAGCAAGTGTTAGATTATATAAATAAAAAATATATAAATTAAATGTAGTAGAAATAAAAATTACTATAAAACCTATCTTAGAATACATGTGTAATATGCAATAAAATATATATGTCAATAAAAATTATAAAATTACCTTTTTTTTTTATGAAATTCCCTCTCCTAAAAATGGAGTTCAATTGTGATTTGAATTCGATTTGTTGTTTCAAATGTACTCACTATAGAGACTCCAAATATAGTCCCTTTAGTGATAAATATACACACATTAATAAAAACAAATTCTAATCCTTTATATTACTCGATTAATCAGATTAGAATTAAAATATCTAGGAAGCTAAATGTTATATTCTTTTTTATTGCTTTTTTGTTGGTATATATCTAAATAGAAATAATAGAATTCTTTTATTTACCCTTATCCTTTTTGTAACATTAACTAAAATTAATGAAAGAGACTTTTCATTTTATGAGCCTTTCAATTGCATAATAATTGAACATGAAATTAATGGTAGAGAACCTTTCAATTGTCATGAATTTTTCAATAATAATTAAATATAGAATTAATAAATTCCATTTACTTTTACACGAAAAGGGAATAATAAAATATATAGCCTTTAAAAGGTATTAGACTACAAATATGTCCTATGCAGAAAACATAAATTGTTTCCAATATTTCGAATTAATTTACTCTAGCTCTAAAATAAATATTAACAAATTTTAGTATCCACTAAAATTTTTTGTCAAATACTTTGTTTTTGTTAATTATGTTATGGTCTAAATGTAGTGTCTATTTAATATAAACTAAGGTAACCATTTAGCAATAATTATTAGTCATCCAACGTAATAAAAAAAGTATGAATGAGAACCACTATGAACTGATTACTAGTAATTAAATCTCTTCATCAAATGATTTTTCAATTAAATTATTGCATATTATGTCATCAATGTTTGATCGTTTTACTTGGTTTCTAAGATAAAATAGACTCAATAAAACTTACAATGGCCACAAGATTATAAGTCACTGTTATCTTAATCAATCGGCCCCAAAAAATTGACTCCCTAATTCAAGAAAGTAATGAATTATATCTTAACTCATTATTATCCTCCCTATATTTCATGTCTTAACTAATAATCGTATTATTTACAATATAAATAATGACTGCGTTTAACAGCATCAAAGCACAATATTTCATATATAGGATATATAAAGATCTTAAGTTTAACGATTATTTGCGCTTGTTCATATATATGAGGGACTAGTGACATTAAATATGTGATGCCCTCTATTAGCAGGTTATGCCCAATATACCTACTTAACCTTGGGCATTCATTTGTATAACGGGAATATCTTTCTTTCGGTCTAATGGAAATGACCTTACTTATACAACATATTGATCTAATTATCTATGTCCCCTTTAAATATTTATTCGACCAAAGATAGCTTTTAGAAAATACGATATTATGGAATCTTGCTGATAATACAACTTTATTATAATTCTATACATATTCTAATTATCTATGGAACTTTATTGTAAAATATATATGAGCAAAAAAGTATATAAATACAATAAATACTTATATTTTATAAATAATACTCATAAATATATCAAAACTGTTTTGGTACATTATGTACAAATTATAATACTCTCACTTGTACTATTGCTAAGCATTATAAACTTTATGTCCTAGGCTCCTTACATAAATCTCATGTTTATGTTGAGATAAAACCTTTGTAAGTTGATTAGCAACATTTTCATCTGTTACTACTTTACAAACCAAAGCATTACCCCTCTGAGCCATCTCTTTTAGGATATGAAACTTTTAGAGCACATGTTTAAACCTCTGGTAAGACCTTGTTTCCTTAGCTTGAGTTATAGCTATATGTATCACAATATAGTGTAATAGGATTTGCGATGCTCAAACTACTCCTAACTCGGAGATAAAATTTCCAATCCAAACAGTTTCTTTAGTTGCTTTAGAAGTCGTAATGGATTAGGACTCTACTATAGAGTCTGCTAATGTCTCTTATTTAGAACTCTTCCAACAAATAGCTCCATGGTTTAAGCAAAACGCATAACCTTGTTGCGATATCAAATTATCCTAATCTATTTAGAAACTAGCATCAATATATCCTTTGATAGCTAGTTCCTCGTCTCTTCCATAAACTAAGAACAAATCTTTTGTTCTTCTCAAATACTTGAGAATGCTGTTAATAGTAGCCTAATGACCCTCACTTAGGTTGGCTTGATATCTACTCATCATACTTACAATGTAAGCAATGTTTAGTTGCATACATATCATAACATACACTATGGACCTAATTATCAAAGCATATGGTACTCTGTCCATTTTATTCTTTTCTGCTTGTGTTTTTGGACATATTGCTTTGGAGAAATGTGCACCATATGACATAGGCAAAAAGCTTTTCTTAGAATTTTGCATATTGAATCTACTTAATCCTTCATTGATGTACGTACTTTGACTTAAGTTAAGCAACCTGGTGTGAGCTATGACCAAAAACGGACAAGACCAATCGCTAGATGGGTCCAAACTTATAAAAAGTTCGAAAGAAATAAAGGGGAATGGCGCGAAATAGGATGAATGCAAATAAAAAAAAGTAAGTAAAACTTACGAATAGCTTCAATGGATTTGACGCACTAATGAAACTTCCGAGAACTCATGGCACAATTCGATATGAGACACAAATCAGTCTAGTAAGTTTACTCGTCACCTAACCTTATTCAAGGGTTAGGATAAGAGCAATGTTGAGAGTAAACAAGCAGTGTTTACGTAAGGAAGAAAATACTCAAGTGTATTAATATGACAATGTTTTTTTACAACTATAATTATAAAGGTATTTATACCAATAAGTTAGGACGATTTACCCAAAAAGGAAAAGACAAAAAGGAAATTTCATAAGGAAGTAATGTACAAGATACAAAAGGGTAAAAATAAATATATAAGGAAAGAAATCATTGGTGCAACGGATTCTACACATGATACTATACATGTGGTGATACTATATTGGTGATGCTGTTAGAAGATGTAGATAAAAAGTATAGACAGCTTCCTTATTCGAGTAGGGGTGGCTTGGTTAGTCTAAACTCTTTCTTTCGGCATCTTGACAGGGGTGTGGCCAAGTAAGTAATCGGCCAGGCATATATGAGAATGAAGATGGAATGTTGTCTTGGCCTTCCGTTTCTCAACACACAACATGCGAGAAACAAATGGTCACTCGGCTTGGTAAACAAAATGAGTCGGTAAGGAGATACTCAATCTCTGTATGAGTCGGTTAGAACAAGAGGATTCATTTTGCTAGTCCCTTTAATCTTTGGGCTCGACTATGGATCAGTGGTTTGGTAGCTTAATCCCCATAATTCCCTCTGAGTTATTTTGGATTTAGGATCAAATCTGAATATTCTTCGTTTAATTCTCCATTAGGGTGATACGAATTGAGGTTGGCAACGTTGAAGGCATCAGAAAGATGCACAGATCAGTCTAGTAAGTTTACTCGTTACCTAACCTTGTTCAAGGGTTAGGATAAGAGTAATGTCGAGAGTAAACAAGCAGTGTTTACGTAAGAAAAAAAATACTCAAGTGTATTAATATGACGATGTTTTTTTACAACTACAATTATAAAGGTATTTACACCCATAAGTTAGGACAATTTGCCCAAAAGGGAAAAGACAAAAAGGAAATTTCATAAGAAAGTAATGTATAAGATACAAAAGGGTAAAAATAAATATACAAGGAAAGTAATCATTGGTACAACGGATTCTACACATGATATTGTACATGTGGTGATACTGTATTAGTGATGCCATTGGAAGATGTGGATAAAAAGTATGGACAACTTCCTTATTTAAGTAGGGGTGGCTTGGTCAATCTAGACTCTTTCTTTCGGCATCTCGATAGGGGTATGGCCAAGTAAGTAATCGGCCAGGCATATATAAGAATGAAGATGGGATGTTGTCTTAGCCTTTCGTTTCTCAGCACACAACATGCGAGAAATAAATGGTCACTTGACTTGGTAAATAGAATGAGTCAATAAGGAGATACTCAACCTCTGCATGAGTCGGTTAGAACAGGAGGATTCATTTTGGTAGCCCCTTTAATCTTTAGGCTCGACTATGGATCAGTGGTCTGGTAGCTTAATCCCTATAATTCCCTCTGAGTTGTTTTGGATTTAGGACCAAATCCGAATATTCTTCGTTTAATTCTCCATTAGGGTGATACGAATTAAGGTCGGCAACGTTGAAGGCATCAGAAACCCCATAGTCCTTGGGTAACTCCAATCTGTAGGCATTGTTATTAATCTTCCAGAAGATTTTAAAAGGTCCTTCAGCTCTTGCAGATAATTTGTTCTTCCTCTTGCTCAGGAACCGTTCCTTGCTAAGGTGCAGCTATACTAAGTCTCTTAGTTGGAATTGTTTAGCCGTCCTACCCTTGGTCTTCTCTCGCATTCTTTTAGTAACTTAGTTGATGTGCCAAGTAACTTTATCATAGATGTGCTAGAAGGATTATGCTCTAGCCGAGGCATTAGGGTCCTCTTATATGGGTGTAGGTATAGGGGTGTGGTCGAGGGGCAACTTGAGATTGAAACTATAGACCACTTCGAAGGGAGTCTACTTTGTGGTGTCATGCACTGTTCGATTGTAAGTAAACTCAACTATTGGCAAGCAGACGTCCTAATCAGCCAAGTTCTTGCCCACTGCAACTCGAAGCAGTAATCCCAAAATATGATTGACTACCTCTGTTTAGCCGTCAATTTAGGGGTGATAGAAAGTATTAAATAGTAGTTTGGTCTTTATCCAATGCCATAAGGTCCTCCAAAAATAGCTCAAGAACTTCAGGTCTCTATCAGAGACTACACTTCTCAACATACCGTGTATCTACACACTTTCCTGCAAGAAAAGAGAAGCAATAGCTGAAGCATCGTTAGTTTTGGAGCAGGGCACGAAGTGTGCCATTTTGCTTAACTGATTTACGATGACCATTATAAAATCTTTACCTCGAGTAGTTCGTGATAGTTTGAAAACAAAATTCATGCTTAATTCAGTCCACGGCTTCGTTGAGATAGGTAAAGGCATTGCTTTCCCTTACTCGGCTCGACACTTAGCCCTCTTCAACACGACACAGTTTTCGACAACTCGATGCACATCTCTTCTCATTCTTGGCCAAAAGAATCGACGTTCAACAATTCACAAGTCCTTCTTATGGGCTTCCTTGATCAATAATTCTTGCGATGAATAGCACGATAAGCATAATTTTCCACCTTGGAATAAGTAACCATCCTTTACATGATACTTATCCACCGTTCTTCCATCAACGCATCACATGATTATGGGTCTAAAGTGTAGATCTCCAAAATACTGTTCTTTGATACTTGCAAATCTAAACAGCCTAGTTTGTAGTTTGGTTAAAAGTGCATGTCTTCTTGAAAGAGCATTTACAACTATATTGATATTTCCCTGCTTGTATTTTATTACAAAATTGAATCATTTAAGGAATTCAACCCACCTTGCTTGCTGCTTCGATAATTTCATCTGACTTTGGAGGTGCCTTAAAGATTTATAGTCAGTATAGATGACAAACTCTCTCGGCAGTAGATAATGATGCCATACTTAGAGTGCTCGGATTAGCACTAAGATTTTTTTGTCATACACGGAGTAATTCAACTATAGTCCTTTGAGCTTTTCACTATAGAAGGTAATGGATTGGCCTTCCAACATTAGGACAGCGCTTATTCTAATGTCTAACGCATCATATTCTAACTCAAATATTCTTTCAAAGTCAGGTAGAACCAATATCGAGGCGGAGGTCAACCTCTCTTTTATCTCAGTAAAGCTCTTCTATCCCCTTTCTCTTTATCAGAAGTCGGTATTTTTCTTTGTTAGCTTAATAAGTGGTGCGGTGAGGGTGCTGAAATTCTTGATGAATCGTCTATAAAACAAAGCCAATCCATGGAAACTTTTTACATCAACACAAGTAGTAGGAGTCGACCACTCTACAATTGCTTGGATCTTCTTATCATCTACTCGTAAGCCGCCCTTATTGACTACATAGCCTAGGAATAGGACTTCCTCTTAGCAAAAGCAACACTTTTTGAGATTGTCGAATAGTCTCTCAGCACAAAAGATATCCAATACTTTTTGGAGATGTTTGTAGTGACTCGGCATGTCAGCACTGTAGACTAATATGTCATCAAAGTACACTACGATACACTTTCTAATCAGATGTCTTAACACATAGTTCATCAATTGCATGAAATTACTTGGGGCATTCGATAGGCCGAATGGCATGACCATCTACTCATAGAGTCTATGCCAAGTTTTGAATGTAGTCTTCCATTTGTCTCCCGACCTCATACAAATGTAATGGTAGTTAGACTTAAGATCAATCTTATTGAAAATCTTGGCTCTACTCAATTTATCCAGCATATCTTCTAACCTCAGGATAGGATACCAATACTTGATAGTAATCTTGTTCATGCTACGACTGTCTACGTACATTCGTTAGGTTCCATCCTTCTTCGATATTAGAATGAACAGTACAATATAAGGGTTAAGGCTTTCCTTTACATATACTCTCTCTAGCAACTTATTGACTTGTTGTTGGAGCTCAACAGCCTATTCGGGATTCATCCGATAGGCGGGCTTATTTGGCAGTGTATCGTCCAGTACTAAGTCAATACAATGCTCTATGCCTCGAGTTGGGGGCAACCCCTTAAGTAACTGTTTTGGGAACAAATTAGTATACTCATTCAACAATTCTTTGGTTTCTTAGGGTAGTTTACCTCGCTCTTACATTTTTAATAGGCACCTGACCAATATGAAGGTTAGCTAGTCAACATTGATGGCTTCTTGGAGCTTGGATCTACTCATCAGTAAAGCCTTCTTTGATCTACGAGCAAGTTTTGTTTGCAACTTGTTAACTTCTCTTGGTGGCATTGGGTTTAGTGTGATCTTCTTGTCATCCTTCTCAAACATGTACGTGTTTTTGTAACCATCATGGATAACTCTTCTATCAAACAACCACAGTCATCCTAGCAACATATGGGAGGTACACATGGGTAGTACGTCGTAAAGAATCTAGTTTAAGTAATTCCTTATAGTAATCGGCAGTATTATTTGCCAAGTAACATGTAATGCTCCTTTTTCGCTTAACCAATGCAATTTGTATGGCCTCAAATGTACAACAGTTGGCAACTTCAGTTTTGAAACAAGATCAGTTGATGACACATTGGTACAGTTTCTACTATCCACAATGATGGCTCACACTTGATCATTCACCTTACAAGTAGTATGGAACAAATTCTCTCTTTACTCTTCCTCTTATGAGGGTTCCATGTTCATAGTGCGTCAGAAAACCATAAGTAACTTATCTAAGTCCTCAGTAAACACGTCCTCCTCAATTAGCTCTTTCTTGACAAGGACCTCTTCCTCTTCGAGCTCGTCATTTATACTATCTACTTCTAGCTTCATGACGTCTCCTTTGAAGACCATTATCATGCAGTTTGAGTGCTAAGCAGCCATATGTCCAAACCCTTGACACTTAAAGCACTTGATCTGGCTTGTTTTCCTTCTAAACCCTTGCCCCTTCTCATAAGTTCAGGCTGGCACTTCACCATCAGGTCAGCCTTTCTACTCGGCTTAAACATCAATCTTTTGACTTGACTCGGTACTCGATTGAGCTTGATGGCTTGCCTGTCTGGGTTAACTAGTTGGCATCCTGGTTGTTAGTTAGCTCCTTCTTTGCCTTTCTACTCACTAAGCAATCCTAACAAATGCATCCATTGTGTCAAATTGTTGGAGCTCCACAATGTCTCGAATGTCTCCTCTCAACCCAATAATGAATCTTGAAATTGTTTGGGCCGGTGGTTCCTCCACTTCACAACGGATCATAAGCATTTGAAATTCTTGAACATATTCGTCAACAGTCCGGCCTCCTTATCTCAACTCCTGAAGCCGAGTGAAAGTATTTTGAAGATAAGTTTCCAGTATGAATATGTTTCTAAGTACTCTCTTCATCTTAGGCCAAATATTAATCTCTCGGTAGCCCTCTCGTCTCTTCATGGCTTGGAAATTCTTCCACTACATAACGGCATATCCGAAGAACTCAACAGTAGCAATTATCACTTACTCATAATCCTTATAATGATAATAATTAAAAACACGCTTTACCTTCTCTTTCCACTCTAAATATTCATCACCATTCCCAAATCCATTGAAGCTCTGAATCCAAAGCTTCATATGGTTAGATGCTCTAAGGACTCGCACGAGCTCTTCTTCGAAATACTCTTCCTTTTCCTCTTCATCAAGCTCTCTCAGGTTTATCCTTCACCTTACTCGTCCACTCACTCCTCCAATTCGAACTGGTCGAGCTGGGTTCTGACCTCTAATAGGTCGAGTAGCTTAGAGGGTATTTTGCACAGTTTCAATGGGTAGGTAAGCTAGTGCATAAGCAGTTTGAGTCAGACCTACTAAGATATTAATCATCTCATCAAGTCTCTCACCAGTACTTCTCGATGTCTCCTGTAATTGTCGTCCATGGTGGACGACTCTACTATTGTCATCTCTAACACTAATACTTATACTTAGATTCGTCATGTTCTTTACTGATTCAAAGTTCAAATAAATACTTTTGCTAACTAGAAAATCAATAGCTAGCAAACTTAGCAATTAAGATGAACACAGTAACTTGCTTTGTTTCACATATGCAAAATAGAGTATGAACGGCTCCAATGGATATTGATAGGGATCAAGGACAGACAAAGCTAGTCGCTAGATTGGTCCGAGATTACAGAAAGCCTAAAAGAAATAAAAAGGAATGGTGCGAAATAGGACGAATGCAAATAAAAAAAAAAGTAAGTAAAACCCACGAACAATTCTAATGGATATTGATAGGGATCAAGGACTGATGACTTGCTCCCGAGTACGATGGCTTTCTCACATGGTTTGTCGAGTTATCTGAGGAGAGTTAAGCGTTGAAAAGCAGTGTTTTTCCTAGTCCAATCTGTCGAGCTACTTCGCTCTCCATACCATCTAGAAAGCTGCCGAGGTGATTAGCCTATACATGGAGCCAACCCCTCCTTAGCACCCCAGTTTGAGCACCAAATTAGGAAAACAGCCATCGCTACAGTGCCAAAGCCGAGTTAAATGTGAGTTACCCCTGATCCAACCCTTATTTAGCCTCAGCCATTAGGGTATCAAATTGCTAATAGCAAACAGACCTAATTAATGGACTACCCTTATTTGACTCACTATATTGTCAGAATCGCAGATTAAGTAGAACATGTGCACATTATCCTTTCTTTGATACCCATACTGTCATTTCTAACAAAGGACGTTTTTTTTGCACGATTTCATTTTCTTGTAAATTATTCTCCTTTTTGTTTAGCCAATAAGGACCCATTCTTTGTAATTTCTATAACTTAGGACTTACCCTAACTAGGTATTATAAATACTTGCATAACGTAATAACCACATTATGAATACATAGAAGAATATACTAAACTCTTTACTCTCTCTTAAGCTAAGTATCCTTTGTGCTTATTCTTGAGTTATTCTTATCTAGCCCATTTGAGTGTGGACTAGTGGCGAGTGACCTTCGGCCATACTTGTGCGTCATATCAAGTGTGATCTAAGGTTGTGTGAGGCATTGGTGTGTCATATCCTTCATCGGTGCATGGGAACCCATACTTACCCTTCGACTATTATTTACTTTTCAAGCCATCCCGTGACTTAAATCTACCCCTTTTTGGTGACTCGTGATATTGGGTCCATGCATTCATCCATAAGCCTATATCATCTTGGTATCAAAGCTTAGCTACGTTTGAAATTGAATTCCGCTACTGTGATTCTTTGAGTAGCCTATTGTTGCTCTTGTGAGATAAGGGTTCTATTGTTAGCTTTGAAGTTTAGTAGTTGAGAAGTGTTTTGTATTCTATTTTCCCTTATTTTCGATACGTAAAATAGAGTGTGGTTGACTATTTGTTTGTTGTGTAATTGTTATTGTAAAGTAACCAACGATGTCAAATTCTAATGTTTAAGGAACTTTGGGAAACCAAGAAAGTGATACTCGACATAGCCAAGGACAGGAAGAAAGTTTCACACCTCAGTTAGTAAGTGACCGCTTGGATAGGCTTACTAACTTAGTAACTAGTCCGGTGACTGTTATCCGAAAAGACAGGCAGTGAGCTAAAAATAGCCTCACTAAAGAAAGTGAATGGCAAAGGCGAGGCAATGGTCAATTTAGCTGAGCTAATGCCCCAGCTCAACCACCCTGAGTTGAAGAAGTTGGTAAGGATACTAAATGAAGGTTAGTGCTTAAAGAGATTGAGGAGGAAGCAGAAGGAGATGACGATGCAGAGGAGTACTACAAGCTTGAGGAAAGAAATGTATGAGCCCCTAGAGTTAAGAGACTAAGGATGCATATTCTGGGTTTCTCTAGAAGTGGTGATGTTGAAGACTACCTAGATTGGGTAGATTAGATTGAAAAGCAATTTAAATGCCATGAAGTGCTCGATAATGCAAAGGTTAGACTTGTTGTGTTGGAGTTCATTGGTTATGCCGCCTTATAGTGGAATAACTTGCAAGCCACCAGAAGAAAGGAAGGAGAATGAGAGATTAGAAGTTGGAATGAAATGAAGAGAGTCTTGCGGAGAAGGTTTGTGCCAAGCTATTATTTATAGGATGCCTTTAAAAGACTACAAGAATTGAGGCAAGGAGGATCGATTGTGGATGCTTACATTAAGGAATTCTAAATGTTAATGATCCGATGTGAAATCATAGAACTAGAAGACCGAACTAAATCTCAATTCATTAGTGGGTTAAAGAATGAGATTAGGGATGTCTTGGAAACCTTGGATTTAGAACGCTTGATGGTGTAATCCTAGCTACCTAGAGGATAGAAAGGTGCCAAACAGGAAGATTCTGACCACTTACCAACAGTCATTGCAATAATTGACCTATTCCGAGCATACCTATGCGAATGGAGCCAAGCAAGACCATTGAGACCCAACCTACTCAAACTACTCAAGCAAAGGAGAAGAAACCCCTGAACCATCCTTCTTCTGCACTAACAAGGCTAGACCTGTAGAAGACCGTGAAATTCTTTTGGTCGAGAATGATGAGAGACGTGTAGTCTGTATTGGAAAGGTGTGTAACTTGCAGAAAGGCGAAGAGACAAGTTGAGTAAGGACATTATTTACCCTTACCTATCCCAACCAAACTGTGGTCTGAGTTAAGCATGGACTTCATGTTAGGATTGCCGAAGACATCCCGAGAGAAGGACTCCATCATAATGGTTGTGGATCAATTTAGCAAGATGGTACATTTCGTACCCTGCTCCAAAACTAACAACGCTTTAGCTATCTCTTTTCTTTTCTTTTCTTACAGGAGATGATCAAGCTTCATGACATGGGAACTAGGCTATTGTACAGCATGTCCTATCATCCACAAACCGATGGGCATACTAAAGTTATCAACAGGGCTATAGGAATTTTGCTATGGGTTGCTGTTAGACAAAACATAGCCGATTAGGATCTGTGTCTACAAATTATTGAATTCCCCTACAATCAGATCGCCCACAGCGTAACAAACATGTCTTCATTTTAGGTCGCCTATAGGTTCAACCTCGAGCTTTCGATGGACAAAGCACCCCAACTGAGGACTGATGATGATGACCAGCTAGCCATAGAAAGAGTCGAGGCCATCAAAGCTATGTATCAAAAGGTTGTGGAGCAGTTGAGACAAGGTAAGACTAAGCTCAAGAAGCGAAGCCAAGGATGAAGAAAGAGAGAATTTCAACTAGGTGATTTACTCTAAATACATCTCAACAAGGATTGCTTCCCAAACTTGAGGAAGAGTAAGTTGTCTCCCAAAGTCAATGGACCATTTAAAGTGCTTGAAAAGATTAATCCTAATACCTATAGGATTGAATTATTTGAAGGATATGGAGTCTCAAACTCCTTTAACATTGTCGATCTCTAACCTTACACTCCCGAGGATAAGCAACTAAAGCCGAGCCAGATTTGATCATAAATCTCAAACAACCTGGAAGGGATGATAGGGATCAAGGACCGATCACTCACTCCTAAGCTCGAAGGCTTTCTCACATGGTCTGTCGAACTATCCAAGAAGAGTTAAGTACTGAGGAGCATTATTTTCCTTAGTCTGATCTACCGAGCTACTTCACTATCCACACCATCTAGAAAGCTACCGAGGTGATTAGCTTACACATGGAGCCGATCCCTCCCCCATACCCCAGTCCAAGCATCAAATCAGGAAAACAACCATCTCCACAATGCCAAGACTGAGTTGAATGTAAGTTACCCCTTATCCAACCCCTGTCTAGCCCCAGCCATCAGGGTGTCGAATTGCTGACGCCGAACAAACTTGATCAACGGACCACCCCTACTCGGCTCATCATATTGTCAGAATCTCAGATTGAGTAGAACATGCACATACTATCCTTTCTTTGACACCCGTACTGTCCTTTCTCTAATAGAGGATGTTCTTTTACATGATTTCATTTTCCTATAAATTATTCTCCTTTTTATTTAGCTAATAAAAACCCATTCTTTGTAAATTCTATAACTTAGGACTTATCCTAACTGGGTACTCTAAATACTCACATAATGTAATAGCCGTATTATGAATACACAAAAGAATATACTAAACTCTTTACTCTCTCTTGAGCTAAGTATCCTTTATGCTTACTCTTGAACTACTCTTATCTAGCCTATTTGAGCGTGGACTAGTGAGAAGTGATCTCCGGCCATACTTGTGCGTCCTATCAAGTGTGACCCGAGCTCGTATGAGGTGTTGGTGCGTCATATCCTTCATCAGTGCATGAGAACCCTTGCTCACCCTATGACTATCATTTACTTTTCGAGTCATCTCGTGGCTTGGATCTACCCCCTTTTAGTGACACGTGATATTGGGTCTGTGTGTTCATCTACGAGCCTATATCGGATATGACGCATCAATAAAACTTTTGAAGACTCACAGCACAATTCGATATGATGCACAAATCAATCTAATGAGATTACTCACCACATAGCCTTGCTCAAGAGTTAGGATAAGAATGATACTAAAAGTAAATAAGCAGTATTTACGCCAGAAAGAAAATACTTAAGTGTATTAATATGACGATGTTTTTTTACAATTATGATTATAAAGGTATTTATAACCATAAGTTAGGGTAATTTGCCCAAAAGAGAAAAGACAAAAAGGACATTTCTTAAGGAAGTAATGTACAAGATAAAAAAGAGTAAAAATAAATATATAAGGAAAGAAATTATTAGTACAATAGATTTTACACATGATACTATATACGTAGTAATGCTATATTGGTGATGCTATTGGAAGATGTGGATAAAAAGTATGGATAGCTTGTTTATTCGAGTAGGGGGACTTAGTCAGTCCGGACTCTTTCTCTCAACATCTCTTTAGGGGTGCGGCTGAGTAAGTAATTGGTCAGGCATGTGTGAGAATGAAGATGGAATGTTATCTCGACCTTCTGTTTCTTGGCACACAACATGTGAGAAACAAGTAATCACTTGGCTTAACAGGCATAATGAGTCAACAAAGAGATATTTGGCCTTCGCATGAGTCCGTTGGAATAGGAGGATTCGTCTTAGTAATCCCTCTAGTCCTTAGGCTTAACTACGGGTTAGTGGTCCAGTAGCCTAATCCCTATCACAACCTCTTAAACCTATCTCGATATATCTTAATTCCTAAGATATAGGCTACTTTTCCTAAGTCTTTCACGGAGAAGCAGTTACCTAATTAAGGTAGGTATATCATTTCCAATTAGAAGGATATTGTTAACATATAAAATTACTAATACAATGGCACCCACACTCATCTTCCTGTAAACGTAAGGTTCTTCTAAATTCTTTAGATAGCCAGATTCTTTGGCTACCTCATCGAATCTCAAATTTAAGCTTCGAAAGCTTGCTTTAGTCCATTAATGCACCTTTTTAACTTACAGATTTTATTAGTATTTTTAGGTGCTATATAACCAAGAGGTTATACCATGTACACTTCCTCTTTTAACTTTCTATTTAGGAAAGTTATTTTAGCATTTGTTTGCCAAATCTCATAATCCTTATAAGCTGCCATCACGGGCAAAATTCGAATGAACTTAAGCATTGCTATAGGCAAAAACATTTCATCATAGTCAATTCCATGACATTAAGTGAAACCTTTTGTTATTAGCCTAGTTTTATAGGTACTTAAATTTCCACCCATGTCAGTCTTCTTTTTAAAAACTTACTTGCACCTTATAGGTTTTACTCCAACTGGTACATCTACTAAATCTCATACTTAGTTGGTATACATAGAGTCCATCTAAGATTTTATGACTTCCAACCATTTCTCAAAGTTTGGTGAAACGGTTATTTGTCCATATGTCAATGGTTTGTCATTTTTGACAAATAGTACATCTTTCATATGTATCACAAGTATATTTGATTTTTCAGGTTCTTGACATACTTTTGTTGACCTATGTGGTTACATTTCAGGAGCAGTCCTTGGTTATGGCACTATAGGTACTTGTGATGTTTATTTTACATCCAGTTGCTCGTGTTCCTACTTATTTGTAAAATCTTGAATTTCTTTAAGATCTACTTTACTCCCATTACTTTCTTTGGAGATAAACTCTCCCTCTAAGAATGCAACATATCGAGTAATAAACACGTTATGCTCACTTAAAAGATAAAGGTAGTATTCCTTAGTTTCTTTAGGATATCCTATAAATGTATATTGAATAGACTTTGTATGCTCAAAGACCATGGAAATACCTTAGTAAAGAAATTTTGCATGCTTAAAGTCGTTATAAGTATCTATTTTCAAATGACAAAGAAGTCATTAAAACGTACTGCACAATCTAATATTGGCAATAAACTATACAATGTTTCCTTATAATCAAGTTTCACTATATCGAGACAAGTATTATGAGACCATAACACTTCAAACGTTTGCACATCTCATTCCTATATAAACAATTATCACTTAGCTTTAAGAAGGCTATTGTAGACTTTCTACAACATTATTCTAATCATAGGTGCTAATAAAATTGTTGCAAATTGTTAGCCTAGATAACATGAGATTGTGATTCAATTAACATAAAAAACTTGAAAATTTTTTATCATGTAGATATGCATTTGGTTACAAGAGATTTAGCCCCCTAAGCAAGTAGATAATTTCTCCTATGTAAGATGGTCCACCTTGTGTAAGAATTTTACATGTATATTCTTTTAAGGCAATTGAATGTTAGAGGGAGATTGATTGGATTATATACTGGCTATGCCATTTTCTTTCTATTCCTCCTCCCATGTCTAGGATATCACGCCCCAAACTAAAGAGTCGTAAAAGCCCCGATCGTATAAACCAACCTAAGTTAAAAGCTAGCTACTTTGGTCACTAATGTAAGTATAGTTTACACAAGGCATTTACCACTCCACTACTTTGAGTTAGTTAATTCTAAACCTAATTGTGTTGAATCTCATTCCCTAACCCTATTCTTTAATTTTCTAAAACTTGGGTAGTATTAGTGAATCTATTGGGAAACTTGTATACAGCTATAGGAAAATAAGCGACAACTTGCTCGATAAGTGAGATGGAAACAATAGCACATATTTGACACAAAGCAATTAAGGATTTCAAGTAATTTAGTTAGAATGCTATGCATGTACAAGCAAGGGCCATTATATAACATTATTCTATCTGTTGTGAGATTAGAGAAATTACGTCTGCTCTAATCTGATTTGAAAAATTTGACATTTTACACATGAATTGAAATCAAACCGAAGTTTGTGTAATGAAGAACATGCTTCGTTTAATACCTCACTTCAAACTACAATCCTTAACCGTGCTGCAACCTCCTCTCCTGTCACTTAGCTTGATTAAGGTTGAGGAAAAAACCATTTCAACTATCCTTATTGAAGAACATAATATGGAGATTATATTTTGTAACTGTTATATGCCCATTATTTGTATTCCATTGCGATCCTGGTAAGCTTCTATTTGTTGCAAAATGAATGCAGAATTCTTTATGTTTCAGTAAATTGTCTACTACTCATCTCTCTGGTCCGATATGTGTCGTTGCATGTTTCAATTGTGAAAAAGATTGAGGTTATTTGTTGCAACATGCATTGCAAGCAAGGATGGTTCTACATTTAAAATTTTGGCCAAAAATTCTGTATGCATATTAAGGAGTCAAACTCAAATGCTTGGTTAAGAGGATTGGGAGATTGTATGAATGTTCCTTCATTAAGTCCTTAATTTCTCTTAACAGAAATAACTTGTTGGGCTGCATATTCTTCTGAAATCATATTAGAAGAGAAACGACGGTGCCACTTAAATGGGACTTGTAAAGATGGACTTGTAGAATAATGAAATCTTGGAATTTTTGACTGCTTCTGGATGAAAATGCTGAGTTTCATTGTCATTGCACTTTGTGGAGTTATGATTTAAGTTGATTTGAACCGCAATCTGCATCTTTGAGAGTGATTTTAACATATGGTTTTCATGAAAATACATAATCTATGTTTACATTAAACCCTGGGGGTGTTATTGACCATACTTATCAGGAGAGTGACAAAGAGTTAAAAGTCCAGTGCATGACTGTCACGGTTGAGCTATAAAACTTGATATTGGGTACTGAGTACAGTTGAGGTAAAATTTCTCTGCCCAAATTTGCAAAAACCTTGCAAACTAGCCATAAGTCCCTTTAAGCCCAAGTAATAGCATGAATCAGATTGGACCTGTTCTTCACTAAAATTGCTTGACCCTTCCTCTCTCTCTCTCTAAATTTTTTATTTTTTATTTTTTTAATGTCTTCATCTTCATCCCCTGTCTACTTAATAGGATTAATGGCCATGGCATTCTGCATTGATTTGGCTTTCTTGTCTCTTATTCCATGCAACTGCTGTAATGGATATTTGCCCACTCTCAACTGACATTTTCCAATGGTTGGTTCTCTTTATTACCCTACCAAAAGATTTTTAGTTGTATATTGAATCAAATAGGAAAATTAAATCATTCAAGGCCTTACAAAGCAGCTGCTAAATTGTTCAGTTCTATTGAACAAAACTTTTTTTTTTTTTTTCCACCAAAAACATGACATGAATGCATAATAGACCTGGTTGCCATTTTCTGATGGCGAGGAAAAAAATTCTCTGGCCTTGACGGTGTTTTATCACTGCAATTATCATATCCATGACATAGATCATGGATTAATGAATCGAAGAGCGTAGCAAGAGCACTGTCTCACTAAAAGAAGTACACCCAGGATTTCCAGTTGGGCTGATCCAAGCAGCATCTTTAGGTGAACTCCAGTTGAACTTAGGGAAAACTCCACAGCCAAGGGATTCGATCGATTTCTTAATTTGAAGGGGGTGAAAATTCTTCTGATTCATCACCAGATTCTTGTGACGGTTGATAGTCATCTTCATTCACAGGATTAGGAACCCTATTGGGTAGGGCATCCTTATCTGTGACAGATTTGGGAAGAACAAATGGTTGAGTCTCATCAAGCGGGTATTGAACAAAAGTCTCTGCAAGTTGATGAATCTGAGTTTTCATTGATGATGACTTGAACTTAGGATGCCGTTCCTGGACCTGGCATCTATCTACTTCTTCTTTCTTCATTTGATGGCAGTAAGATAGAGAACTCACTTTCCAGATGATGATGATGGTCTTTTACTCCTCTATATGTATACAAAAAATCAATCGGAATTGGGGTTGTCCTTCTGATAAGTTTCTTTGATTTTCTTGGCTTAGACGAAGCAGGTCTTGACGAGATTCTTGATGTTAGGAATTTCATGGTTCTTTGCTATGTATACACCACAAACTGTACCCAACATGAATCAAACCCATCTGTCTACTAATGCAAGAAGATAGCCAGTCAAATTATGAATACGAAAGCTTGGATTGGATTGGATTGAATTGGAGAGGATTGTGTTTATGCAGTGTAATTTTCATCACATGGAATTAAGAGACTGGACTTTTCAGGAAAATGAGCTTTCAAGGCATCCAAACTAATTGCGGATGAAGGTAATTTATATATGTATGTATGGTGACTAGATGCCAAAGGAAGATAATACCCTAGCACTGCCACGCATATTGTATTCCACCATATCCGGGATTTGGCAAAGCTTCTACTTGCTTCAAAGATGAATCAAAACCCCTATGTATCTTTGAAATGCGATTCAACATATTGTTTTCAGGAAAATACAGAATCTATGGTTAGGTAAATCCACGGGGTGATAACCGTCCGAACATATCAAGAGAGTGACAAAGAGTTATTAGTCCTGTGCATGACTGTCAAAGTTGAGCTGCGAAAACTGGATACACTCTTGAGCCACAAACCTCGCAACTAGACACAAAGTCCCTTCAAACCCAAGTAATAACATGAAGCAGATCAAATCTGTTATTTACTCACATTGCTTGACCTTATCTTTTGGTAAATTACACTTTTTATGCTCGTACTTTGAATGCAAAAGCTAAAATGTGTTCACTAGCTAACTTTATAAGGAGTCATCAAATATGAGCATGGTGAAGTGAAAAAGCGTAAAAGTACAAACATGCAAAAAAGTAATTATCCTTAAAAAAATAAAGGATAAATGATTGTTGTACTTGTACCCATTTAAAGACTTCTAAAAACCGCAATGATGTCTTAAATTATCAAAATAGTACATTTACATCTTTCGAAAAATGTTAGATGATGTAAAATTTCTCGTTTGGTGTAAGAATGATTGATTATTTATACGAGTATACGATTTTAATTATTTAAACTGCTGCCTATCAGATTTTGGTTAATACGGATTAAATCGGGTGATGAATTAGTATAAGGATAATACAGTTATCCATTAAAATTAAAGACCAACCATGCATATGGGGAGTAATTCTTGAACTATCAATATCTTTTATGAATGTAAGTATTTTAGGTGCAAAGTAAATTAAGCCAAATGTTGAAACTTCCATTCTGTTACAGAGTTAGGGTTTCTCGATATTTTGGATGGTGGAGACTTGTGTGGGACATGACAAGTGTGGCAAATGTGGCAACTGAAGACTTGCAAGTTTGTGTTGTGTCGGCTTGGGGAGAATAGGGATCGTGGGTTTCTTAAATTGGGCTTGGGCTTATGAATATATCCCGGCCTATATGATATTGCCCAAATAAATTACAGGATAAGTAATTGTTAGCAGTAGAGTAGAAGCCTCCTAGTAGTAATGAGGTGGTCATTTTAGTTATAAGGAGAATATCATATATAGATATTTATGTATGAAGTTTGTTATAACTAATACCGTTGTGCAACTCCGTCACTAGGAAAAAAAAAAAAAAAAAGTTTCTTATGACCAATTTGGATTCTTATATATAAAAAAAAAAAAAAAATTAATGGGAAATACAAAAAGATTATCCCCCAATGTTGAGTTGCACTCGGCTCTAGTATATCTCTGCATTCGGAGTTATTTTTCCATTTCTCTTGTTTAAATTCTGCGCATCACCAAACATGCTATCCAGTAAATTGTATGTTGTAAGATGATTGAGTTACAATTAGATAGTTATTATGCGATATTCAAATCACAAGCTCCTTTTCGTAATGTTATTATGACTTGTAGGGAAAGCTCTCCCTCCTTCGGCAGTGGAAAATTGAAACAGCAATAAGAGAAGTAATTGTAATAGTTGATGCCTTGGGAAGAAGGTTGGACAAGGAGAATGGTACGCTGTGTTTTTTTTTTTTTATTTTCCACTAACATTTTGTTGAAGTTTACCAAACACAGATTTATATTCATATGGTTTTGCAAGGGACTCCAAGGACCTTTAAGGGAGATATAATCTCCCATGCTAGCAAACCAGGAAATTTGGGAGTTAAAAGCTCCATTTTTGCATAGCACGGATTATTTTTCTGCTTTGTATATATTGTTCTTTATTATACTAATATATTATCATCTTTTATAAAAAAAAAAAAACAAAAATATTTGTAAACAAAAGATAGCTAAATAAATAAATAAAATAAAATCAATTAATCAATCATACGAGTATCAAGCAAAACAAAAAACATTGTTTTCATGTGAAATTTTTGCCTCATATTTTTTTTTTCCTTTCCTTTTACATTACGAGAAAATAAAAAAAATTAATAGATGCTTTTGAATTTTTATTGAGGCAAAAAAAAAAAAAAAAGATGATTGGATAGTGAGAAAAAGAATAGAATAAAGTTGGAGAATTTTCTGCAAGCAAACATAATAGAAGCAATTTGCCTAGTCTGTTTTGAAAATTTAATGCTAGCAAGATTGATTTGAGGCTTATAAAAAAAATTTCAGTTAAGCTAAGGCTATTGTAAAGTATTGCCATCATCAATGGTTTCCCAATGGGATAAATCAAGTCTGAATTCCCCTCTCCAATATTGAAACATAGTTGGTGAAAAAGAAAGTAAATGCATTTATTAATTGATAAAAACTTAAAATTGAAGTTTTGTACCATCATAATTTTTTAGCACAAGAACATAAAATTATTTATGTTGTTTATAATTTTTATTTTGCAAATTATTTTACTGTTATTTTTCCGTACAATTTTTGGATATATTAATGACAAACGTTTATAATAAAATAGAGCATATAAAGGCCCCGTTTAGTTCATCTTTTCCTCATGTTTTGGGTGTTTTATTATTATCTATTCGAATCATGCATTTAGGAAATAAGAGACAAAAAAGATGGAAACATAATTCTACATATATCCTTTTTTTAAAAATTAAAAATCTAACAAATCCCTATAAATTTGAATTTATTTATCTTTTATTTCACTCATATTTATAAAAACATCAATTAAAATAATCATTTCTAATATAAAAAATATATTTTTTTCAAATCTTCTCTTTTAAAAGGTATGTGAATTTTTATTTCCCAACTTTGATACTTTAATTATAATTATGAAATAGAAACAAATAAAATAGTTTTTGAAACACCATTTTTTAAATAAATACATATTAAATACAGAAAATATATAACTAAGATAAAAAAAAAAAAACAATCCAAACCATACCAAAGTGTGAAAAATGGAAACATATGTATGTAAATTGAAAGTGAACAAAACTACATTTTTACAAAATGTAATTTACTCTAAAATGGAAGGAGATACATATATATGTTTGTGTATATCCATATTATTAAAATAAATAAGATCTTAAGTAACCGCTTTTCTTAAAATTACATATTTATTCTCTATTTATTATTATTTAACAAAAAAACTAATAATAAAATAAATTATTAAAATTATAACTAATAAATAAAAATATACACTTATTTATTTTTCTCTCTCTAACTTATTCTACTCTACTACCTTTCCATACCCTTCCATTAATTGTACTTACGTCTCTCTCTCTCTCTTCTCATTTTGTATTTTTTGCACATGCAATATCGGCGGTGTATTGATTGCTAATATATATATATACATTCTTTTAGCCTATCTAGACTATGGTTACAATCATGGTGTAATACCGGTCAAAATAGGCAAATTGATTCAATCACATTAATCTTTCCAAACAAATCCTGGTAAAAGCACAAATTCGTTTTGTTTGTAATTTAAAACAATCGGAATCATATAATTTATTTTTACTTTTGATTAGCATAGTTGAATCCAACTATTGACTATAAACTTATCAAAAAACCAAAGCGTGAACTGATTGTTAACAAAAAAAAAAAAAAAAAAAGCCAAATTTTCTATTTGGTTAATAATTCAAGTAAAACCATAAGGGATGTCTCAATCCAACTTACATTTCGAATACGGAGTAACTTTTGAGGGAGAAATTTGCATGTTTACTAAAATTAATAAATATTATATAATTATAAATTATAAAAGAAATATTATTAAAATACTATAATTATATTGATCTTAGTATTTGTATAGATGTGATCTGTCTTGCTTTTTTAAGATGTAAAATTAATACATTTACACTTTTATAGTATCTCTAAAATATTAAATGAGTACATCTGTATATAAAAAATAGATACGACATATGTAGATATATATTGCACTAAATTTTAGATCTTCTTTGTCTATTCAGTTAGATGTCAACGTCAACTGCCAATTAAGCTGAATGTTAAAATGAAAGGGAGTAAAAACAATAATAAATATAAATTTCACTTCGATTCACATGTCGGTCCAATATCGGTCCGAAGCCGAACTGCCATTTTTCTATTAAAATATCTTTCAACCTGCCACAAGACCGGATATTCGGCTCATGAATCGGCGATTTCGGCCCGATTAACATATCTAAGTACAAGGGATAAGAAAGAGAACGACAGGCAGGAGAAATGGAGGTTTTGACTCTAAAAGGATTTGGTTGTGCTATAAGAGATGCTTGCATATGGATTTAATTATATTAGAGCTCGTCGAGAAGTAATTGGTACAATGATAATTGGAGGAATGATACCTCTAGAATCTTTTCAATTGCTTGTGCAAGAACTCCGATCGTTGGCTCTATAATGTGTCATATCGTTGCATCTGATAAGAACTTTCTGGTTAACCGCAAAAAGCAAAGAAGAATTTTCAAGATATTTTTTATACTATCGTATGAACATTGGAGGAGTATTCAGAATTTGAGTAATGAGCAATGGAACAGACATTCCCCACGCTTTGGCTAATTGACATTGTTTCAGGGTTGGTTCTCTTAAATGGTTGTAGCGAAGAATCTCAGGTTGTCTATGGAGTTTGAATAGGAAAGCTAAATCATTCAAGGCCTCACAAAGCAGCTGCTGCTTTCGTTCAGACCTTTCTTCAAGAAAACCTAATTCCGCCCAGCCAGTATATTTACACAATTTAAGCAAGTCAGATGGTATTCATACTTCCAATTATGTGGATGTCATTGCTGCTATGCTATTCCTTCCCTAAAAAATAATAACAAGAAGCGGATGTCCACAATTACATTTCATTGCTATACACAATTGTCCATAAGACAATCGAAGAAATCTCAGTAATTATTCTTCAAAGTTGCAAAGTAGAAAAAAGAAAATAAATAATCATAAATCCACTAATAAGAAATCAAAATGCATTTGCTATATATAAAAGAAGAACAACTTAACCAATCACCGGATTTAAATTTAGTTATGAAAATCCAAAAAATAAAAGGTAGGCGCCGATTAAGATAATTTCTAACTGTACAATTAAAAAAGATTGGCTCTATTTCAAGCTTTTTTTTGTTCAAATAAAAGTTTTATATCTATACATATTTAAGTTACTCGGATAAAAATAATACTCCCATTTTCATTGATGGCTTCCTTGGATTTTTTTTTTTCATTGAAACGATTCATATGGAGCAAGGACGCCATACTTTATGCTGCAGATGAGATAGAAATGTGCAGAGACTGGGCAGATAGAAAACACATTGGCTCTAGATTATTGGAGATTCTAGCATGAAAACTGGCATGATGCTTTTGAAAAATCGAACGAAGAACAGATTGTTAAAGAAAAATAGAAAGGTAAAATTAGATTTTCTGTTTGATTAATAATCCGAATAAATCATAGGGAATATTCCAATTCCACTTACATTTTTGGGTTTGCCTTGACCATCCAGTTAGATGTCAACATGAATTGTGAATTAAGCCGAATGCTGAAAAGAAGGAAGAAAAAAAATAATATATATAAATTCCACGCGATTCACATGTGGGCCCTATATAAAGTTAACCTAAAAAGCAAACGTACACGTTAGGGCAAACAAATGTTGCCTACAAATTCTTCATAACACTAAGTAGAATAGCTGCGGCCGCAGAAGGGGCAATAGCGAAGAGGAAGAAGATATCATCAGTAGCCGTGAATCCTTCCAAGTTTTCATGGTAATACTCATTTAATTGCTCTTCTACATCGATTTTGATTAAGTTTGTAGTATGATTGCAGATTGGGTTTAGAAATCTAGACGACAGAAGGGGTAAATGAAGATGAAGGGATCTTTTTGATAGAATAATTCAGATGAAATGGTTTCGATGGAAGGAAAGAATAATTGCCCTGGCAAGTTCAATTCTTCTAGAAATTGAAGAAATAATTTAAAATATAAATGAGGTACAAATGAGATGTTATATATATATATATATATATATATATATATATATATAAATTATTCAAAGTGAAGATTCAGCAAGTTATAATTTATTTATCTTATAAATATTAGTTTTTGTGTATTGTAATGATTTATGTAAAAAGTTTTCGTGTTGGTGTTTTCTTCTTGTACTCCTTTATATTTTTTGGAGTACTGGGATTGGACCGTAATAAAGATGAAGTTATTACATGTGAGCATGCCTGTTTTGTGTGCAAGTCTGGTTCTAATGATGATGAAATTCTGGCCAAAAGTTCCTTTCATAAGTTCAAGTCTTATTATTTTGTTAAGGGAAAATGAGTTGTCAGGTTGCATATACACATGCATCGAAATCAAATCCGGAGAGAAACGATTGTTCTCCCGTTTGTTTTCCATATCCGTTGCTAAGGACATCAAAGGTAGAAGAAAGATTGTAAAAGTAGATTTTCTTACAAGCTCAAAAGCATCGAATTGAGGAACACCACTCCAGCTTCTTCCATGGCTTTTGATCGAAGTGCTTTTCTTTGGCACCAGCTTCATGTCGATTTTGATATCCACTAATAAGAAATCAAAAAGCATTTGCTATATATAAGAGAAGAACAACTTAATCAACCACCAAATTTAAATTTAGTCATGAAAATCCCCGAAAAAGAAAAGGCAAGCACTCACTAAGATAATTTCCATTGTACAATTGATAATGATTTTTCATCGAGACGATTTATATGGAGCAATGAAGCCATGCTTCATGTTGCTATGGATGAGATAGAAACCTGCACAAACTGGGCAACGGAAAACACATTGACTCTACAGTGTCGAGGATTTTAGAATGAAACTTGGCACAATGCTTGCGTAGAGAAATGCATAGTTGATAGAAAGATTTGTTCACTTCTTTTATCAATCACATAGGAATTCCCTACAAAACTATTTTTCAAGTATTTAGATGCTGATAAAGAAAATCAAAGACAATGCCTCCTTATCAGAGAGACGAATGTAAAATCACGAATGTAAATCCTATTGAAGCAAATCCATGGAAGTTCACATTGTGTTCTCGACATATTTCGGAAGACAGTTGCAGCAGAACTTGCTGAAATGGGTTGGAGAATTAATATTGCAAATCAAACTTTCTTCAGCATAATTCCAGTCTTAGATTCTGGTAATTCTGCCTCATCCATGGACAATGTGATGATCTGTGAGCTATAGCCATTTAACCCAGAGAGCATGAGACGATTGTGATTGTGATTCAAGTTATCTGGGAAAGTTAAAAATTCTTTTGTCATGTGAAAACGCATCAACTTTTGTTATGAGAGATCTAGGTCTCCTAAGCAGGGGGATGAATTTCTACCATGTAAGATGATCCAGATTGTGTAATTATTTTACATATACTAGCAATGCCATGTATGTTGTATTCCACCATGTCCTGGGAACAGCAAGCTTCTACTTTCTGCAAAAGATGAATGAAATGCTTTGTGTAATACTGAGTTTCTTCTGCTGATCTGATAGACTTGCTTGTTTATTTGGATTGTGAGTGAAAAAGATTTGAGAGTACTTAAGATTCTAACATGTTTGCATTGCAAGCAGGCTTGTTTTGCATAAACATGACCTTGATGTAATGTTATTCCAATTCGCTTAGTGAAAAAAGCATAGCATTTCAGTCCTTTATGTTTAATTTTTTTTTTTAGTAATAGTTTCCCTGTTACATTAGGAGAAAATATTTGATATTTATATATTCTTTTGAGTTTTTATTGAGCAGAAACGTATTTCGATAGCGATAAAAAAAAAAAAAAATCCAAGCTGCAGGATTGAGTTTTATTAAAGAAATTTCACGGAGTAAACGATATATCGTTTTTTTGATTAAATTTGTTGATTGATAATATCTTAAATTGATGTTATTTTCCACTATAAGAATCGTAGCATTGTTGTTCAAAATGCTTTCCGCAAGCTAATTTACCTTAATTTTGGGATGTAGTTTTTACTCATTTAACCTAGTTTAAAGCACATTATAATAGAAATTTATCACGTTTTTTGTTGATTAAATATTGCAAAAGTAATAAACTCACAAATTAGTTAAGATCGATGCTAAAAAAAAAAAAAAAAAAAAATTAGAAAAAGGATTGCATAGGTGTCTGGAATCGACAAACCCGAGCCCTGCTATGAAAGTAGGGGTAAAATTTCTGCGGAATAGACACCTACAACACATTGTTCCTCGCCAACATAGATTTTAGAGTTAGGGTTTAGATCAGTTTCAAAGTAGATTATAGTTAAATTTTGGTTCTAAAAGATATTGTAATCACGAATTTTCTTTGAATTTGGATTTGAGTCGATATTGCGAACCGATGCCCTTTATATTAGTTTATTTTGTCCTAACTCATCTTCTTTATAGATTGCAATTTTAAAACTGTCCATCGCTTGATCTGAGGTCACTTATGATTAATATAATCTCTCGGCATTTAATATATAGATTAAACCAAGTGGTAAATTGATATGATAAATAATCATAATTTTATATTAGTAGAAAAGACTTACTATATACTAAGGAAATAAATTATCAATATTTTTCATGGATGCAAGAGTGCTATTTTAAGAATTATAAAACGCGGTTTGAAGGCCGTAGCAAGAATATTACTTTTTTTATAAAGGGAGAGTCAAAGAAAAAATGTAAGATCAATGGATCGAGCTTTTATAAATATATATATATATATATATATATATATATATTTAAAAATTGATTATGTTATGACTCAAGCTCAAAAAGAGAGCCCAACTCAAAAAAATTAACCTAATAGGGAAAAAAGACCTTTAGATTTCAGCGTAATACTTAGTTTATATTTTTTTTTACGTGAAACTATAATATTACTATCCTCTTTTAAAAACTAATGCCTATGTTCGGTGGGAGAGTCTTTTAGACTAATAGGTGAGAGAACCTCTTAAACTTAAGCATAATACTTAGTTTATGTTACTTTTCTATGTAGAACTGTAACATTATCACTCTCTTCTAAATTTCAAGGTCTACATTCACCTACTCTAGATAGCCTACTTTGAGTAACTTTCAAAAAACTAGCNATGGCACGAGCTTCTATAAATATATATATATATATATATATGTATATATATTTAAAAATTGATTATGTTATGACTCAAGCTCAAAAAGAGAGCCCAACTCAAAAAAATTAACCTAATAGGGAAAAAAGACCTTTAGATTTCAGCGTAATACTTAGTTTATATTTTTTTTTACGTGAAACTATAATATTACTATCCTCTTTTAAAAACTAATGCCTATGTTCGGTGGGAGAGTCTTTTAGACTAATAGGTGAGAGAACCTCTTAAACTTAAGCATAATACTTAGTTTATGTTACTTTTCTATGTAGAACTGTAACATTATCACTCTCTTCTAAATTTCAAGGTCTACATTCACCTACTCTAGATAGCCTACTTTGAGTAACTTTCAAAAAACTAGCTTGATAAGTGGGAGATCCCCCTTAGACTTAAGTGTAATACTTAATTTATATTATTTTTCCATATGAAACTATAATATTACCATCGTATTCTGAAAGCCAATGCCTATATTGACCTATTCTGAATTGCTCACTTTGAATGACTTTCACTCTAGACTACCCATTCTAGGTAGCTTTCACTATGGATGGCTTTACTTTACTAGACAACCCTTTCCTAAGTAAACCTCCTTCAGGTTACTCTTGTTTCAAATAGTCCCCTTTTAGGTTGCTCTTTTTCCAAGTAATCTCCTCTCAAGTGGCTCATGTTCCAAGTAGCCCTCTCTTAGGTTGCTCATTTTTCAAGTCGCCTCTTCTATGGAATTAATCTTCTCAACAAGAGCACCAAAATTGTTGGGCTTACTTACAATATTACGGCCTAAGCCCATACACTTTATTTACTAACACTCTCAAGATACTCACATGCCACACAATCTTGATACTTCTTACATAAGAGTTTCTCTCTCTCTCTCTTTGATCTTTTTATCTCTCTCATGTGTTTACGTATTGTTCTAAGGTTAAGGGTTCTTAATCAAACTAACATGTTTATTTCTTGTTTGTTACGCAAGGTGTAAGGAAAGTTGAAGGTGATGATATGGCTACTTCGAGTGAGCAAAAACTCCTTAAGAAAACTTCTTATTCCCAAGAAGTGCTTTCCTTTCTATGTTTCCTTGTATTTATACTTGCTTTCTACATTCTATTACTCCTGTAACAACTTCCCATTAATTATAACAACTATATAGTTATTACAAACTAATTTTGTTACATTTGCTATATTGTGTTTATAATCTATAATTATTTGATTTATTACTTCAGATCTAATTTAAATATGTTATTACTTCTTTTTAAATTGTGACATAATCCCTATATCTTTAAGGTGTCCGTATCAATTGTTTACTTGCTATAACAGATTCAAATTAAAAAGGATCCAAATTGAGAATTATCAAGAGAGATGGCACAAAATAAAATAAGTCAAATTTCCAAATCTTTATTCTATGGAGTTTGATGCGAATTTTAAGATGATTTGAGTTGCAACTAGATTGTTATGCTCATGGTTGACCTTTATGATTTTAAGAAGAAATGATGCTTGATTTAGTAAGGAATTTCTACTCTCTTCTTTTTTTTTCTTCTTATTACATTACGATACAATAAATGGGATAAATAGGTTTTTGATTTTCATTGACTAGTAAAATTATTTAGATAGCCGGAAAAAAAAAAAGGAATAAATTGGATTATTTTCTGCTATGAAATATATTGTAAGCTAAGTACATTTTGCCGACTGGGTTTTCAAAATGAAACCTGAGTCTTACTAAAGGTATGTCAATAAAATTTGTTAACTGATTAATGAAATCTTAAATTTGAATATTTCTTTTAAAATTTTATTTTGCATGTAATTTTACCTTTACTTCATGTAATCTTCGGACATGCTACTAATGAACAAACGTAAAATACCGGCATGCGGAGTATCAGAAATGAACGGTATGTAAGTTCTAAAAGGGGGAAAACGTAAACATGTAAGAATTTACTTTAATTTATACTAGCAAACGGCACATGCACTATGCGCATGTCATAATTAAATAAAATTTAAAACATCGAATCAAATAATATATATGACCTACAATTTAAAGAAAAAAAGAAAAAATAACGCAAAGAAAAATTTGAAAAAAGACTATCTAAAAGGATAAAAGAATAAGAATATATGTAAATATGATAATACAGTACAAATGCATATATTAAATATACACTAAACATGATATTTGCATTTGATAATGTTATTGTAGAAGACCAAATTCAATAGTAGGCTTTGAGCTCATTGATCAAACTGATTTGACTCATTGAGCTAAACCCATAAATTATCGAGAAAATCAAGGTAAATATGGCATGGCAAGGTAGGACTTGGGTTATGGTCCGTTGGATCGATCAATCCAATCTAACATTTCTCAATTTAGTTCATATTAATAGAATAAGGCCATTTAAGTCTCAACTCATAAAGGAGACCCATCTCAAGTCTATTAGAAAAAGAAGGGATTAGTCTTAACCCTTGATCGTCATCAAGATCCAACAGATAAGATCAAGGGTCATTCCTTATAAATATCCCTCTCCTTCCTTCATTTCAACGGGAGAGAATTGGTATTAACGCTGTTACTCTGCTGGATTCTCACCATAAAAGATTAATACTTAAATACACTAAGAAACATTACCTTATTCTTTATTATTAGTAGAGTTTGATGCTTTCGAACTCTTCACCTATCATTGAAGTGTTAGAGCCTTGTTGAGATTGTCTATTTTTCTTCCGTACACTTCTTTTTTAGTTATATCATATGAATCACTTAAGTCATTTTCTTAGTTACGTACAATGTGATTTTACAAGTGACACACACGTAATCCCTACATTTGTACCTATACCCTCACAGTTATATACATGAAAAAAAAATTAATGAGATATTAACGGGATATTTTTCATAAAGCAAAGTAACTAGAGAGAGAGAGAGATTTTATGTAGGTTTAAATGTTCAAGAGCTTAAGGAGTATGTTTTTAACCTTGTGGGCAAAAATAATTGAAACTTGAAAATAAAGTCATTGATAAACTAATCGTAAATCCAATTCCTTTAGAAGAGCAAGCTAACAAATACGGACATATTTTGCGTCCATCAAAATACATATGGCAAATGTTAAAGCATTTTAACTTGTCTTTATCTAGTTCTTATGATGATTTCTTAACAAAAGTAAATATAAATGAAATATTGAAAATGACTTTCATCTCGACTTTTTTTTTTTTATATAGCTAGATATGCTTAGCCTTAACTTAATTAATAATAGATTTCACGCATTAATATCTCATTTACTAACAATTAAAAAAATCATACAAAATTAGTATAATTAATGCATAAAAAATAGAAATAAGTTTACCAAAAAAGAAAAATTGGAATAACATAAAATGTTAGTTAACATGAGAGATTATTTAAGGGCCTATAAGAAAAATTAAAGTAAATAAATTACTTAGGAAAAGAAAATTCATAAATAATTTAGTTGTTATGAATTATAAAATAAATTTGGATTCATTAAATCAATATAAATATGAACGGTCAGACCTAATTAATTGTAAGGGATATAAAATGCTATATTACATTGTTGCTATTTTTTTAAAATGGATGGTCAAGAGTCCCAAGTCAAAAGAAATAAAACCCACTAAGTGAACACACAACGGCGGTGTAACAAGTTGGCTTGTTACAAAAATCTATCTATGCTATCTGGATAGCATATCTTATGGATGCAAAACTTACTCAAATGGAAGGAAGAATTATGACCGCAAATCTTTCTTCACTGTTTGTAGCTTGTGAACTATTAGCCCTCAGAAAATGTAATTATAATTTCATAAATTTCGCGAACCACCTTGTAATCCTGTGTTATACTTTAATGTAATCTTTTCCAGGCTATATTGATGTTCTATGCCCATTGTTTTTACTCTACCAAGCTTTGATTTGTTTCAAGAAAATCTCTGATTCTTTGATTTCTTCTTGACCACCTCTTTTATTTTTGGTCTGGTACGCATCTTTTCCGGTCTGAATTGCGATATAGATTGAGTAATTACTTCCTAAAATACTTGCTTGGTGCTCAAGGTTGGTTCTTATGAAATTATGGCCACAAATTCTGTTCACACGGTGAGGGTCCCAATGATCAGACGAGAAGATAGGGAGCTTCTGTTAATGTTCATCCATTAGATCCTTTTAACTTCATTGAAGACTTGTCAGGCTGTATGTATTATATATATTCCGAAATCAAATCCAAAGAGAACAGATTGCGCTACCTTAATGCGACTTGAAGATGGAGTGGTAGAATGATGGATTGCTTTTGGAAGAAGATGCTCTATTTCACTGTCAACTCTCTCCATAAAGTCATAATTTAAGTCTGATTAAGCAAATTTCTAACTTTTTGAATGTAATTCAACATCTCTGCTACAAAATCCTGCGATGATTACTGTTACAAACTTATCAGAAGAGAGTAACAAGGAGTCCTGTGCAATGACCGTCAAAATCGAGCTTGAAAAATCAGATTCAACTACGAGTCTGGAGTCCAATTAAACTATTTGTCTTGTCCCTTCCCAGTTTCTGCATGATCCTCGGTGCCAATTCTCTGGTCAGAGAGATGTAAAATTCAAGACAAGATAAATACTACTCTCAAGCAATTGAGATCTGTTTGGGAAACTTTGCTTAACGACCATAGCGGTTTTGCATCTATTTGGGCTTCCTATCCCTTACACTATCCATCTATTGAGGCGTTTTGCCAGCTTGATATTTTTTTATACTTGAAACCCTAACAAAGACTCTTACAGCAAGTTTAGTTTATAGAATAGAATGAGAAGGGAATAAAATTGAAATTCCGTAAAAAATGAAATAAAGATATAATACATATTATTTTATTTAATTGGATATATAAATAGTTTAAAAATAAACATATAATATAACTTTAATAAATAAATTATTCTCAATCCATTTTCTTTTTCAACTAATCCTAAAGTAATAAGTAATAATAATTGATAACGGTAATAATAAAGACAACGATGATGATGACGACGATAGTGATAGTGATGAAGATGGCTATGATAATTGGTAGCAATGAAGGCAACAACAATAGTAATAGTAGGAGTAACAATAACAACAGTAACAATGGTAATAATTATGATGACGATGATGGTAGCAACGATAATGAGCAACAATAGTGGCAATAATAGTAACGGTAATAGTCAATTATGGTAATGATAGCAATAGCAATAACGGTAGTGATGATTCATTATGATTTCTTAAATGAATTGAAAAATAGAAATTCTCATAAAATTACGATTCCATAACAAAAAAATCAAATAAATGTAGTGATAGTGACATAAGAAGAAAATAAAATTCCAATTCTATGCACCGAATGTATCCTTAGGTTATCCGTAAATGAATAGGAAAGTTTGCTCAATTCCTAGTTTCTAGTGCTTGGTCAGATAGCTTCATATTGCCCTCGGGTTTTAGAATTCATATACTGCTAACCCACTGCTCGAGCCATGCAAGTACGAGAATGTCAAATGGGAAAATTTTTGTATGGCTAAGTTTCTCATGTACCATGATACATATAAGAACCGAGAAGAAAACCAATCCGTTGCCACAATAAAGCAAAACTGGGTTAAAAAAGCTTCTAGAAACAATGACAATGAAACCATTACATGCACTACAAAATAAGAAAAAGGAATCCAAAACTTTAAGCAGCAGCCTGCTTCTTGAGGGTTGCCAGCTCTTGACGGATAACTCGAGCCCTCTGCAGATGAAAGCGCTAGGTATCAGCAAAGAAATGCAAACAACAGTGTAAATATGTCAAAAACTGTGGGTATTAGCCAGATCTCCATACCTTAATCTTAGCCAACATAAGCTTGAACCTATCAAAGTCATTGAGTGAGGCCCTTCTCTTCTGCACTATTAGCTTTCTGCCCCAAGAGCTGTTCTCCCATTTGTTCTTCACATCTGTTGCAAAGGACATCAAGGTGAGAGAAAGATCATAAAAGTAGAATGAATTTCTCCTAAACTCAAAAGCATATTGAGAAACACCACTGCGGTAATACCAGCTTCTTCCATGGCTTTAATCAAAGTGCTTTTCTTTGGCACCCTCTTTATGTCGATTTTGATATCTGTCAAAGAGAGCCTCTTGAAATTCATTTGCGTTCTGACCATGTCAGGGGCATCAACAAGAGCCTGTAAGACAATCCCAGGATCTTAGTAATCGTTCTTGCAAATTTCAAGATAGAGAAAAGAATGCTTAGAAAGAAAAAAATAATCATAAATCTACTAAAAAGAAATCCAAATGCATTTGCTATATAAAAGAGAAGAATTACTTAATAAATCAGTAGATGTAAATTTAGTCACGAAAATCTAAAAAGAAAAGAAATGCAGGAGCTGACTAAGATAATTTCCATTCTAAAATTAATAAAGATTGACATTATTCAAGCTTGCTTTTTTTCTTGTTCTTGTTCTTCCTCCCTCCCCACCCCTCTCTCTCTTAGAGTAAAGAAATTTCATCGTGCTAGCTAATTGCTATTTTGTTTTGATGCATGTAATTTCATTAGCTAATCTTCCTGTCTGATTGTTCTGAAGGCCAAAAATGAAGTACAAACGGCAAATTAATTAGTTTTTGAATTGCCATGTATAATGGTACAGAACCATGCCAATCTCAAAGAACAATTTTTTATGGATCATGAAGACAGAAGACTGTTTCAACTTAAAGAGGGTGCGTTCAGAGTGGCAAAAGGTGATGGAGACATGGAGATCAGGGAATTCTCCTCTTGCATTGCCATTTCAAAGTACAATGCTAGAGGACTGAGCTACCGTGCCTGAAGATTCTTATGTTTTTGTCACAGAAACAGAGAAAGAGGGAGAGAGAGATGAAACAAACACAGACTGAAGGGATAAGTACGGCATGAAGAGACAGAACCCAAGGGTAAGACAGAACAGCTTTTAAAAACTTGATTTTAACGTTTCCAACATATTCTTTCAATTTAAAGAACCTCCTTTTAAAAAAAGGAAAAAATTCTTTGAAATACCACAGCTTACACATATCATTTTAAAATGAAAAAATGCGACGAAAAACACCTAAAAATCTCTATGTTTGTTGTGCACACAAACAAGAAGCATGAAAAATTTTGCTTCCTCAAGTAAAGAAATGAAAACTTTCCAAAACAAACAACAATATGGAAAGCTTCTTTCAGAAATTATACGTCAAATATATCCAGAAAACCTGGCAAGAAAATATCAATTCTGATGTAAGAGCAACATCTAATTATATTTTGACTCAAATTATAGCTCCTTTACTTTCTTAAAGCCCTACCAAACTTCCGATCCATCCCTTGTTTGCCAATTGAAGAAGGCCTCATATGGTTTCCAAAAAAGCCCTTTCTATCATATCTCATTAGTCTAAACATCCTCATCTAAGAGTTCATCTGGTCTTCACATACAGAGCAAGGGGTTACAGGCTCATCTCATATGTCCGATTCAGGGATCTATCTATCTTATTTTATTTAACCAATTGGAAGATCAAGATTTGTCCCAAACCAATAACAACCAGAAGAGAAGGATATCTTATACAAAGAATTGTACAAATTTTAGGACCATGAATAGACAATAGATGACATCAACATTACAACAGGTAGAAGTCCATTGATACCAGATTAAAATGTCTTCAGGATTTTGCCATGCATAACAAGGTGGAAGAAAGTTATGAATCGAGAAAGGCAACAGTAGGGTAGAAAGGGACTTGCACATAATCCAATGTGCCTTTAAATTTGGACAGCATAGCCAGAGGAAAAGGCAAGTCTTCCTACAAGGATAATGAACCCAGACAGAATTTCTTCCAGAGAGCTTAAAGTTGGATCATATTACATCAGACTAATACACCTCAAGTTGTACCCTGCATGAATTCTTTGCACATAAGAGACATATCAGGCTCTTGTTGTTATACTCTATTCGATAAGTGTCCAATCCCTTGGTGCAGGAAAGTAAAATACTACACAGCAGTAAAACTGACATACTGGTCAACTTTCATCATGATTGACTTACACTATACTGAGATATGTATTAACCCACCATAAGCACTTCAAAACTAGTGCACACCTGATCATAGTTGTGTATCACTAGCAGTTTCCAAGCTTTTGCAATTTCATACCGCAAATATCACTCTCCAAGCGATATATTCAAGTTGATAGCTTTATCAATCTATGGATGACTACAAATACCTAAGTGCTCTCGAATTCAACGAAACCCAATTCTGATATTCTCACTCAATTAGTTAAAACGATATACTGAAACTTAAGAAACGGAAAGAACAGGATATCCATACCCTATTCTGATCAATAACATCAACGATCACAACAAGTCGTCCGTATTCCTTGCCATAATTAACCAAAGCCAATCTTCCAATCTCGACGTAACGCTTGAACGGCTGTAGGCACAAAACCAAGTTCATAAAACACAAACCACACTTATCAGCACAAATTCGAAAAAAAAAACCAACAACGAAACAAACAAACATACAAAAACCCAACTTCTGAAAGAATTATACATCCTAAATTACAACATTAAAGATCAATGTTTCTTTCTAAAGCAACAATTTTTTTCTTCCTTTTCACGCATTTTAAAACCAAAAACATCAAAATGAAACAAAACCACTTCTTAAAAAGTGCCACATTCATAGTTTCAACTCTAAAGATAAGCACTTTTCAACCAATAATCATAACCTTGCCATCACTTTCCTACATATGGACTATAAGAACTTGCAGAAGAAGAAAATTTTCCGACAAAACTTCAAAGTTGACATAATTCTAGCTGTGTTTTCTTGGGAAACGACCTGACAAACTGAGGAAGCGAAAAGATGCGATCGGTGCTTACCATCGTGCTGGATCTTCACGCCGGCGCTTTCGGTTGAGAGGCTCGTGCTAGGGTTGTAGAGGAGTTTTGTCTGGTTGGTTTTTATAAGAAGAAGGGGGAAAATTAGGGCTAGACCCAAACTTGAAATTTGGTCCCGAACCATTCTACTGGTGAGGTGGGCTCGTAATAAGCTATTAGGAAAGCTTCGTGGGCCTACTCTTTTACTCTCTTCCCATTAAATTCCTCCTGCAAATTAACCATGAAACAAAGGGTGTATTTGCAATATGCCATATCTTTAATTTTGGAAGCTTTCATCTAAAGCGTATTTAGACTTGTGCACCAATTTGATCTGATTCAAGATTGGCTTTAAACCATCGGTTCGCAAATTAGTGAAAAAATAAATTGATTAATTCATCTGAATCAATGGTTCAAGAATCGATCCAGTAGTCCTTAAACCATTGATTTTGCTTCTTCTTTTTTAATTTTTTAATTATTATAAATAATTTATAGATTATTCATGTAATTTTTTTAATTAAATAAAAAACTTTATATCGTTTCTTGTAAATAAAAAATTTTATTTTTGGTTCAATTTTTTTCGATCTCAAAACAATTCATTTAAATTACGTGATGTATTATAGTATATTATTTGTAGTATAATATATCATATATATATTATAATATATTTACAATATATATATAGTATGTATATAATATATAATATATATATATATCAATTTTAGAGTTGATCTGAATCCGAACTGTTAAGTTAAACTACCAGTTCAATAAGTGATTCTATTCGATGGTCCGATTCGAAAATTTAATTCAATTTAAAGATTATATTATAAATTTTCAACCGGGGCCCCGCAGGACGCCAATAAAGTTGCGGATGCTTTATCCAATTTTGAAAAGCATATGGATAAAGATGAAATCGATGCTTTTGTGCCACTTAAGACAGTCTTGAATGTCTTACGGTAGGATGTTAGTCCTTGTTTTCATGTCCGAGAGGTGCTGGATACGGGCTAAGTCTGTCTTGTATGCTGTGTTATGCAGAGCATGTATGTTGACTTGTATTAGCAGCTACTTTTGTACTTCTGCTACTTTTATGTTATGAATGCAACCTGTTTTTCACCCAAAAAAAAAAAAAAATCATTCCATTTATATAACAATGTACATATAGAATAATAAACACAAAGATTAAAAAAAAAAAAAGAGTAAGTTAAAAAAAATAATAAAGTTAAACAATCATGTCACTCTTACTGCTCTTACAATATATTTATCTCAAGATCTTTATCAAACTATTATAATATGATGTAGTAGACTTGAGAATAAAGATGTGATGTGTAAGTAAGTTTTTTTTTTTTTTTTTCCTTTTTGAATATGTGTAAAGAAACATTATGACTTTAAATTGCCATGTGATAGGTGAATTTGTAAGAATATAGTGTGCGCTTGAATCAATAAGAGGACAAATATTATGAGAGAGATGAGGAAGGCCAATGAGTTAACTTAATTTAAATTTTGAACCGTTTATTAGAATTTAAAAATTAATGACAAATATAATTCACACCATAAATTAATGAGTTAAAATTTGAATTATTAATAGAAATTTACATTATTGAAAATCAAGACATACTATTATGGTGAATATAATGATACCACAATAAAAACATAGAAAGAGTGGTTTAATTTAAGCTTTCTTAAAAAATGACATACCTTATTTAAGTAATTTCTAGCGTAAAGAAAATAAAAAATATATGAATTGTTTAATATTTACTTAATGGGAGCATAAAGGTTGATGTAGTAAATTTATTATTTCCTCATTCCTTTTAATAATATAGATAAGTGAAAAGTTGAAATGCACAAAATAACCTTCATCATAGTAAAAGTGTATATCTGTATATGCTTACTAAATCTGTACATAATTTTCTTAATGAACCTATTATGGAAACACCGACAGATTTAGTCAATTAAATTTATCTTAAAAATTTTATTATTTTAAAAATATACAATTTAAAGTTTACAAGTTCTTCATATTATATAGTATAAATTTTATATAGTTCTAAGGTGTGATACGATAGAATTCGATTCCAAAATTTTTGAATCAATATTTATATGGTAGAGTATGCTTGTTGGCTCATATCATACTATACTCACTTTGTATTTGCTTACTCTTTATATAAATCACGCAATCCTTCACAATATTTATGATTTTTTACTCCTTTATTTTGAAAGTTTATAACCTTCATTTATATGATGAGCCAATTAATCGAAAACCATTTACTACTAAGAAAAAAAATGCAATATTTTATGCTTTTTAAATAATTAAGTAATAGTATTTAGTCTATATTTTTAGCATTTAATCAATATGTATTGTTTATGTAATAATTTTAATAATTTTTTAAAGTAAGTTTATTACTTTTAAGAATCTTTTTTCAAACCAATATCCACATTATAGCACAAGTTTTACCTAAGATTCTCTAATGGTGAAGCGAAAGAAAATTAAGGGACGATTATATCTTAGAATAATAACAAGATACACTTGTACATGGCTAAAAAGAAGAATCTTTTATGAATTTTCATATACTTACTTTTTAGTGAAGTATATATAAAAGGTGGAAAATATCCGGTGATTCAAAAGCGTTAAAAATAGGATAAAATTATAGGGACATAACCTAAAATGCAATATAATATCAAATGTATGGGGACTTTTCAACTTTATTTCTTTTTCTTTTTCTTTTTCCTTAAGCAACATGATTCATTCAAATTAAAGTGGTTCAATACAAGATTTTGAATAAAATATTTATTCTTTATTAAATGAGTCGGGCCATTAGAATAAGGAACCCCAAACTTCAAAGAAATTACTTGTACCCTTCTCCCTCTGCATTTTATGACTGCCGTTTTCTTCTTATTAAAAATAAGCGGGGGTAAATTGATATGCCGTTAATCAAATCCATAACTAAGATGAGCAGGTACAAGATGAGTGACATATGAAGCTTTATTCATATCTTATTATAAAAATATAGGTTTTCAAACTTTTAAAAACGAAACCTATACTATAAAATTTTGGAACCACTTTACAAACTATATCCAGTAAAACTTATAAGTTATGAGCTATCTTGTAGAACTTGTAATTTTTTCTTTTTTAATCTTTCTATAAATTTCAACTTCATATGTCTTTTTTTAGCAAATTCAAGTTATATTTATTCTTTTTCATACATAAAAATAGTTTTGTAAACATTGCATGGTACATGAATATTAAATGACATTCTTTATTAGAAAAATAATTCAATAGTAAATGAATGGGGATGCATGCATAAAATAAAAGAAGATGTAAGATCCTTACAACTAACAATAAATATTACCTTCTAAAATTTAAGTTAATATTTTTACACTTTGATTATTAACTAAAGGATTAGGTTTGTATTTGGCTTGACTGATTTCTTTTTAACATTGATATGATATTATTTCAATTCTTTTGGTTTTCTTAATCAATGAAAATATAAGCTTCTTTTTTATCCCATAATATATATTATTGGTCCAAATATATATATTATCTAATAAATTTTGAAAGTGGAATAGAATGTATCAAAAATTGTATCCTTTATATCTTAAAGCATAAGTTATAAGATGAGCATAAAGTATGAATGCTCTATACCCATACTCATACTCTACTCTGTAAGAGTAGGTTCTAAAAAATTCATATCCAAAACTAAGATACAATCCTCAATATTTATCCGAAATTTATGTGGCTAAGTAGAATACAAGTGGATACCTATATAACTAGATTACCACTCATCCATATTCATATCCAATTGATTTGAAGCCAAGTCATAACAATTTTTATTTATTTTCAATCCTATATGGTCAAGTAGAGTAGATATTATGTACGATATGATTACCATTCATTCCTATTTGTATCCAATTATAATAATTCCTATTTATTTTCAATCCTAACGTTGACTTTAAATTTTTGGATATGTATCAGCAACTTTGCTTCCTGATTTGATTAATTTAAATGCTATATTAGCAGGTAGTGCCGAGAAAAGAATTAAAAAGGATAAGCATCTCACTAAGACAAAGGCGTATTTGAAAAAAAAAAAAAAAAAGATTGGGATTTGTTGTACTCTTCCGTTGACTTCCAGGAAAAATCTGAGACTTTTCACTCCTTTATAATTAGATTCATTTTAAGAATCTATAACATACCGAAGTTTACTTCAATCAAAATGGGAATTACTGTACGCATGGAATGGAAAATTTCTGACTTTCTACTTTCCCGGGGCTACTCGATTCGTCCAATTCAATGGAAGATAGCGCAGAATTCAAAAGGGGAGGACTCGAAATCTTGTAACTTAAATTTAGCTCAAACTCAATTCGTCTTATAATTTTAAATTCAATTAAACTTCTAATTTAAAGTAGTATGTGAAGTATGAAGACTTATGATTTATTTGTTATTTAATACATGTGCCTAACATCTGTTAGTTTATCAATAACTGATTAATTACTTTTCTGTTAATTAGTTCTATTAGTAGACTTTTGCTAATAGCTATAAATAGTTAGTATGGGATGTAAATATTGACTTATGTTTTTTTTTTTTTTCCAAATCTAAGAAAATATATACTCTGTTTTCATCTACAAGTACTATTGGCAATGAAACAACACTCGAAGCAAAGTGAACCAAATTAGTCAAAGGTAGAAGTTAGCTTTCTCATAGTATCAGAGCAGTAAGATCTCTATAACTTACCCTCTATTTTAATTGGTTGTTTATTATTCGATTCTTTGCTGCAATTCTTCATAAAGGTAATAGATCATGGCAAATAATAGTGAATTAGGTATTACTGTGAATTAACTTGATACAGTAGTAGATCCTTTGTATATTTCTAATGCGGATAGTCTAGGTTGGAAACATTATCTTCAATGGATCCAGTTTGTTAAGTTTGAGTCCTTCTATTCAGATGGATTTAAGTGCCAAAATGAAGCTAGGATTTATCGATGGTAGAATTCCTAAACCTAATGAAACTTCTAATGATTTGATAAAGTAGATAAGGAGTGATTATATGATGAGATGCTAGATTTTGAACCCAATGACTAGTGAGTTATCACAAAATTTCCTTTACGCTAGTTCAACTATGGATTTGTGGTTGGACCTTACTGATAGTATAGACAGAGTAATGGTCCATTAGTATATCAAATTTAACATGAGATATGCAATGCATAGCAACAAAACATGATTGTTAGCATGTATTTTAACAAACTAAAAGGGTTGTGAGATGAATTGCATTCATTGAATGAAATACCACATTGTACCTACAGAAGGTTAGAATACTATACTTGTGGTTTAGCAAAAAAACATTTTGATCTTGAGTTTCAAAATAAGTTGATTCAGTTCTTGATAGGCTTAAATAAAGCCTATGAAAGTGTGAGAAATCATGTCCTATCAATGGATCAAATTCTTAGTGTGAATAAGGCTTTTTACTTGGTTCAACAAGTTAAAAAAGCAACATCGAATTACTTCAGTAGCTTTTACAAATGTGAATATTTATGCTTTTCTTTTTGGGAAGTCTAATGGAAAGAGTTTTTGAGAGAACAGAAGGAGTAAAAATAACGGTATTAAAAGGCTATTTTCCAAACATTATAAGAGTGAAGGGCATCTGATTGATAGTTGTTTCCAAGTCATTGGGTACCCTGATTAGTACAAAGGAAAGAGAGTCACTAAGGGTGGTAGAATAAGAGTAGTGAACAATGCAACTTTCAGCCATGCGACTGTTATTCATAAACAAAAAGTTTGATACTCCTTTTGAAAATGAGTTTCAACAATCTAATACTAATGTTACTAGTTCAAGTGCAGGTGAAAGAACTGGTAATCCTTTAGATTCAAGACAGACATATTGACTTTATGATGAACTTATAAGAATGATGCAACAGAAACAAGAGCAACAAATGGATGAAACTGAGATGATGGCCAATTCATAGGTAATACTCATTCTTTTGATAAATTTACTACCATGAATAATAAAATTAGATGTTAGATAGTTGATAGTAGAGCTACAAATCAAATGACACCCTTTGTAATACATTTGCATGACCAATACACTTTAACCTCACCAATATATATTAAACTACCTAATGGAAGTATCATCTTTATGACCATTGTTAGAAGATTAACCTCCACACTTACTATTGAACTTGTGTTCCTTGTTCTAAACTTCTCTCATAATCTTCTTTCTCTACAAAAACTACTTGCACAACATAATTTATGAGTTGTATTTGACAAACAATTTTGTCAAATACAAGACTAGAGTAGTAACACTCTCTTCATCCCTCAACAAAAAAGTAGATTGTATCTTGAATATATGTATGTAATAGCAAGCACATTCAATAAAGCAGCAAGCCTTCTTGTCTTTGACTAGAAATGCTCATTCTTGTACTAACAATAATCTAGTCTTTTTAATTCGTTCTACATTAGGACATTCTTTTTTGTCAAAATTCAAGCATTTAGATTGCTATAAATATGTTGATTTCGCTTCATTTTTCTATGATGTCTGCCAAAGGAAAAAATTCATCATTTACCTTTTGATAGAAGTTCTCATCATTCCTAATCTCCTTTTCATTTGTTGCACATTGACTTGTAGGGACCATATCATATTCCTAATGCATGGTACTTTCTTATAATTGTGGATGATTATTCTAGGTGTACATGGACATATCTTCTTCACCATAAAACACAAGTCAGTACCGTTCTTGATGTATTTTTCAAGTACATTCTTAATCATTTTTCTTTCTCTCCTAGAATTGTTAGGACATATAATGGTGCTAAGTTTGTTTCACACTCTTGTGTTTCGCTATTTAATAGCCTAGGAATTTTACACCACAAACCATGACATACACTCTACAACAAAGTGGGGGAATGGAAAGGAAACATTGTCACTTATTGGATACAACCCATACTTTACAAATTCAAGCCAATTTACCTAAACACTTTTGGGAGGAATGTGTGTTAACTTCTAATTTAAAGTAGTACTTAATAAATTTAAGCTACTTGTTTATGTACTTTTTGACTTGATTATTTGAAAAAGTTAATATTTCAATTAAAATAATATTGATGTTGAAACTCAACTTAAATTTGATTGTTAATAGAGCTAAAGTCAATCTCAACTAGATTTACAAGATAGTCGACCTGAATATTATGACATTTGAACTTAATTCAAAAAATCTGTTATAATATATAATCTTGAAAACTAAAAGAAAGAGGCCTTAATATGAATAAGATTTAATTGAATCGATTTTTGATAAAAAAAATAATCTCACATATCATGTATCTTCAATCTCAGCATAAAATATCTTTCATAATATATTATAGTATATTCCTATATTTATCTATTTATCTATGCATAATAATATATAATTTCGAAAGGTTTTACTTGTTACATAATTTTTCATGGATATCACTCTTCAAGAACTCGCTAAAGACTTATTTAAATAAGGTACTATTTTTCTCGCTTTTATTTTCTTGCTATTTCACTTACATCCCTTTTCTCGGATTGTGTGATTTCCGTATTATCTTTTTGTCTCTCTTTCTAGCTTCTGTTTTCTTTTATTTCTTTTTCCTTCCCATCTTTTACGATGGTGATGATAATAATAATGGCTTTAACCTTTGCATTCTTGTTCTTGAAGAAAGGTAGGTTTTTGTTGATTTATTCCTTATTTAAGAAGTACTATGTTTATGTTTACACTTGCCTCCATTTGTTTGTATTGTTTAATGTGTTCCTTTTATGTGATTTAATTTTTTTTTTTTTTTTTGGGATTAACAGCAATGTGTGTGCATAATCCTTGTTACTTGAATAGTTAGAACTCAAGTTTACACTGTGTTTTGATAATCTTAACAACAGTGGAAATGAGTGAAAAATGCGTGGAAAGAAAAAGTGAGAAAATAAAAAAAAAAAACGTTTATTTTATATGTTAAACCCAAAAGTCGTTAACTTTATATACTTAATTTTGCTTTATGGGAACTTCTATAATTTTACATAATTTCCACCCATTTCTATTCTTCTCTCTCCAAAATTGTGAAGAAACAAAGTGACTTTAAAACTGAAAATATTTCTACTAATTTCTAAGCATTTCCACCCTCAATTAAAAAGCTAAATCTAATATTTTCACCGATTTCGTTCCCACAACTTTCCAATGATTTTATCCACGCAAAGCAGTGTTAATCTATTGCTATATTAAATTAAAGTATCTCACGAGTATGTTTGAATCAGTTGCCACCCAAATAATCAACCACCTTTTAATCGAGATGGAGTAGAACCATTTCTTTCTCGTGTTAAAACGTGATATGCTCATCAACCGAACTGAGTTTAAAGATGTAAAATTGACCTCTTCGTTTATAAAAACTCATGGCATTCTACAAATGAGATTACATAACTTCGGCCCATCTTCAAAACATATTTACAATACAACACAAGAAAGAATATCGAGACAAGAACAAAATCGTGATCATATACTAAAATATATGCTATCTACTCAACTCCAAGCCATGTTCACCAAAATCTATCCTTGTTGACACTCAAATACCCGGCCATTACTTTCCCTCCGGTGTTCCTCATACCATCTATGAGAAAGCACCAAGTAGAACCCAATGCCCCGATGAAGAAGTCGGCATCCGACGCCATCAAGAAGTTGACGAGCGGATAGTTCGTGCTCGTTTCTCTACCGAGACTCGCCTCGTACGTCGCCATTGTGATGTTTCCTACTTGGCGCGTCACGTTGGTGTAGTAGAATTTCCAACGAGGATATAATTTAGACTTCTCAGTCACTTCCTGGAAAATGATCCACTTATCAGGTTATGGTAACAACAGAAAACTTCGACCGCAATCAGTTAATTCCGTGAAATCCAATTTGAACCGTACCAGCAATATACAATATATAGCTTTATCACTTTTTTTAATTAAAAACCTGAAATTTTAACTTATTTAATAATATCTCTAATTAAAGATTTAATTATCATAATTTATACTTCCCTTGACTCTAATTCGTTACATTAGTCCTATCGACACAATTAATTAATAAGACAACCACTTATGAGATGACCATTTAAAAAATATAGGTTGCGAAATCCACTCGACATTAGGGTTTGCATGAACCCTCTAAGGTAGTGGGCAACAATTCTATTGATTGATTGTGTCAACTAGACTAACAATATAAATTAGAATTAACTAAGATATAAATCTTTAATTAAATATATGATTAAACAAATTGAAACCCTGAATATATAATTGCAAAAAAAATAAAAAATTTGAAGTGTATAGATAGATCAATTGGAATTCTATTCCTCCTACTAGTAAAATATATAAGAGAGTAAATTGGATTTCGTAGAATCTTCCAATCGGATTAAGTAGACAAGATACATTTGAAATAAAGAGGAGAATTCTTTTAGCAGAGTTCAAACCTGCATCTCGGTGGAAAGCCATATGCGGTTAAGGTGCGGGAAGCGCCTTCCAATTCGATCAGCAAGATGCACATACTCTTCAAATCCAACCACCTTCATTTCGCATGCCTTGTCTCCCATCCTTACGTGCATGCTTAGGAGCGGCCTTGGGATCCAAGGTTTGTGATTAGACCAGACATAATCTTCAATGTCAGACACTATCTTTTGCTCCGCTTTCTGCATAAGCATGGCAATTTCTTTACATAAGCAATTTGAGGAACTGTTAAAGTGATTTCGTAATTCTCATTATTACGTTTTCCGTGTCAAATGCAACCCCAAATGATAATAATCAGATGGGGCGGCTCGGAAATCTCTGGAAAATTTTGATATTACATACCTTTGGCCACTCATCACCCAGATTTGACAGAACCATTTTAGCAGCTTCCTTTCCAAAGGCAGCATGGCGGGCTGCATTCATCAAGCTACAAGTATACTCGGATTGAAATCTCATCAAGTAGCGGAGTGCCTGCGCAAAACAAAAAGTCAATACCCATCAAATCAAATCTTGCCTCAAACCAACCTAATAAAATCCCTTAACAATACCGGTAACTTCATATCTGCCTCAAAGAGTTTTTGAGTTCAATGCTGAAAAAAACCAGATACGATGCCTAGAATATCGTTTTCCGTGGGATTTAAAGCTTGAAAACGAAAAAGTGATGCCTGGGACCGATTGATTTGTTCTCACCTGTGCTCTCCACCATCTCCTGTCCATCTTTCGATGGTGTCTAATCAAAGTGCCATTTATTTCTGTAGTTGGCTGCATATAATCCCAAGGGTTCCCCCATATCCTGTATTGCAAGTTTTTTATCATTAAGATATTATGGCTTTTATCGGTAAGCACGGGAAAGGAGCTAGAAAAGTAGAAGACATGCAGTTGACCTTGGTGTACTACCAGCCCAAATTTCCTTGGAACTGTAGTTTTGTTTTCCAGTAACTATACCCTTAGCCCATGCATCTTTACTCTTAACAAGCTGAAATGCCCGGCTCTGGCATTCTTGAGATGTTTCTGACAAGAAATAGCATGACCAGCTAGAACGCGTTGAACCTGTGAATTATGAAAGTTCAAAACCAATGACATAGTAAATCATCAGAGCCCTAGCATGAATAGGCTCAAAATTAGCAGGCCATTATGTCTGATCACTAATTCAGCATTTCAAAGTTCTAACATTTTGGTATGACTACACCAATGAAACTCAAGATGCCTTCTTGAGCTCTGGGTTGTTTCAAGTTAAATGCCAAGTAATACAAATCAAATTAATGAAGTTATTAGGAGAAATATACTCAGATCTGCATCGTAATTCTGTCATACGACCAACACAGCTGTGCATTGGATTGATTGCAACTTTAGCGTACCTTTACAACCATCATGATCAGCCCTGTTATAGTAATTGGTGACAAGGACCCGTTTTTCCTTGACAGCAATGGCAAGCAACCCGCACATCCCTGCAAACTGAGCTCCAATTCCAAAGCCTGGCAAAGTCTCCCAGTCCGTCACAAGAAATTTCACACTAGGATCTCTGCAGTTCAAAGGATGTTGATGTAACCATAAGTCTCGCTGAACTTTCCTAGTAAGGGGGTAATTGTCCCCATCTGACCCACTAATCTGCAGAATGTACATGCTTTAGAAATACGGATTAAAAATAATTAGAAGACACATTTGCAGAACACTGGACCAAACAATATTTAGAATACTTTCATCAACACTGAAGCCAGACAATTAGGCCTTCCTGATTAGTATTTTTATTCAAATGTGCAACAAACTACTTAGCATCACTTCTTGCTAATTCACTGAATGAGCAGGAAGAGGGGGAAAAACAGACCCTGCAGTTACACAATACATGCTCAGTATTCGATAACAAGAGGGGGGCTAATATATGCTTCAAGAGAAAAGCTTTCACAATAAGCCAATAGTCTTCCTTCATCTAAATGGAAACCACCAGTTAATTTATTCATATGCGATTTGTAACCATTGGAAATTTCCACTCGATTGATCATGCTCATTACGTTACACTACTTGGTGGGATGCAAGAACAAAAAATATATTCACCGATTTTATGCTATTTTTGAAAGGACTGAGAAGAACGCATCAATTGTCATCATTGATTTTGTGGTTTTAAGCACAACTGTATAAACAGGACAGCAATTTTAATCTTCTGCAGAATCAATAAGTATGGTCAACTTTGTCTTGGAAGCATACCCAAGGAGGATAAGAACCTTCACGTGTCTCTTGATGCCTAAAATTCCTCAGCTGCTCATTGTTTGCTGAATCCGGGTGCATGTCCAGCACGCCCCTCCAACTTGTCCAAGGAGGAAATACTTCATTCTGAGCACGAGTATCAAGCCGGCTATTAACTCGTGCGCTTAACTTACAGTTCTCCAAATGCGGGGCATTAGGCATGGCTATTCGGCTTAGTTTAATACTATCGAACCTTTTATTTTCTCCATCCCTAGACTGGGTTAATAAATTAGTCCACGCTGAATATAGCAAGGAAACTTTTTCTTCATCAATATCTTCGTTGGTCATCTGAGAAACTGCTTCTGGCTCTGTTTCTTTCTGACTAAAACCCGGTTTCACATTTGTAGTCGTAAATAGACCTACAAAGATCACCCAAATAAATAACTTAAGAGATCATTTTCACACAGCAGTTTCCTTAATAGTAATTAACAACCAATTCGCAATATTTGCTCAACAGTGGAATTATATTAAAAAAATGCTCTCGTTTCTTTTCCTTTTCTCGGTCTGCTACTGAGTGCCACGAGGCATGCGATAAAAACTGTACATTATAGTTTAATTGCCTTTTTTACTGACAAACTAACAATATTCACATTGAAATGAAAACGGAACAAGTAAATGAAAACTTTCCATATGCAGATCTTATGGAATGTTCAGGCCACTCGCCTTGATTTCAGGAAACTTGATGAATTCCAGAACTATTAATGGCATCATAAATACAAAGTCCATGAAAAAGCAGATCAAAATACGTTACAGGAAAAAGTAAAAACTTGTAAAAACGTTAGTGGAGCTGTTTTAGTCTAGTCAAAAAGTCTAATAGCCAGAGTTTTCAGGGAGAAGCAAGGCTAAAAGTTTCAAAGTTCACTTCCAAGACACCCATTCATCATTCTAATCATGCTTTTCATCAATTTCAACCAAACTCATGAATAAAAAAAAATTAACAAAAATTAGTATGCAAAACAACAATAAAGTGAATTTGGCACTTTTAAATAGTTTTTTTCTTTTAAAAAAGAAAACAATGGTAATACAATTCAACTTCTTTTTTTTTTCCTCAAATAATTGAAGTGGTGGATTTCCCCTGAATACTCAAAAACATACATGAATTGAGCATGACACTGACACCATAGAATGAATCAAGCAAATAAATATAACACTCGTCATCGGCTACATGGATACTGTTTTACCAGTGCACATATCATTTCATTTTTCATTACTCCTCTCCGCATGGACTCCGGTATAACAATGAAGCAAACAACATAAGAAAGAACAAGAAGTTTTGGATATGGAAATATGGGACTTACTAATGATGTTTGTAGAAGAATTCCACTGAGAAACTCCAATTGAAGTCTTACCAAACTGAAAGGACCCAAGTGAAGTAAGAGCAGCCAGGAACAAAGAAGTAAGACAAACCCCACAAAGGAAACCAACAACACAAATTTGACATGGAAATGAACTCCCCATTTGTAGAGCTTTTTGTGAAACCACTCTTTCAATTGTAATTGTCTTCTCCTTTGATGATGCCTCCATTTTTGCTTCCTTGAGACTTTGATCAAACCCAAAAAAAAAAAAGAAGAAGAAAAAACTAAAAACAAAAGAAAAAAATCAGATTTTTTGCCTTTTAAGGGCCTATCAAGAGGGTTTCAATGCTAGCCAACTAACTTTTTAACTAATATCACATGAATTTCCAACCAGAATTTGTACTTTGCCAATTGGGATCTTCCATAATTCCAAAGAGATAATTCATGGTGTTCTTCTAGTGCATAAAGTTCCAAACTTGTGACCCTCAAAGAGCGGTTTCACTTTGAAGTGGTCGAGAGACTATTTTACTGGTCCAATATGTTCTTCTCTAACTGCAACAATAATAATAATAACAAAAAAAAAAATAAACATGGGAAAAGAATTTATATTTGGAAAGTGTCAAGCAAGAGAAAAAGCATGCAAAGAGACAAATGGCTAGTGGTGAAATCTAATACCACTGAGCCAAGATAAGAATAATACTAGAAAAAGGCTAAATATTAGCAACAAAACCGGATGGTTCGTTTTGTTTTCATCTCCTGCCTTTTTCTTGAGATGCTGACAAGAGAGAGGAAAGAGTGAGATAGAGTGAAAAATGGGATAATTAGCAATTTTAGAAAGAGATGATAAAAAAACACCAGAGAAATTGTCAGAAAAGTAGTACTGCTTTGGGGGGATTAAAACTAAATTGGGTTTAAGTATCTCGAGAAACAAACAGACAAGACATCGCTGACACTACTCACAGATATATGCATGTTTAATACTTCATTGTTTATTCATGTTTTTATGACACATAAGACAACATAAGTTCCATAATATATTTTATGTTTCGGATACTTACTAAAAATATAAAATATTTTTTAAAGAATTTTAGTATTAATTATATATCCTACGAAATGTAGGTAAATGAGTTGAAAATTATTTTATTTGATATATTTATCACTATGCGAGGAGGAAAGAAATAAAAAACATAAAATTAAAATTATTACTCGAATTTTGAATTTTTTTTAATCTCCTACCTAATGTTTGACGTTTTCAATTTTATATTTAATCAAATTTTCACTTATTAAATTTAGTAACTCACTCTAATTAGTTTCAATTGTACTTTTATCCAATGAGCATTTGCCACATTATTTTTTTTTAATATGATTGAGATAAATTTGATAATTAAAAATTTGATTGGATGCGATATTTAGCAATTTTAAACGTAAATTTTGAGAACTAAAAATCTGATTGGATATAAGATTTAAAAAATTTTAAATTTTCAGTAAAATATCGAAAAAAAATTCAAAAGTTCATGTAGTATTTTTATCATTACTCTTTAAAAAAAAAAAGATGTTAAGGAAGAAAAATAGGAAAATGGAATCATGAGGAAAAAAAAATTAAAAAGAAGGAATGCAGAGGAAAAGAATTACATATGATTTTTTTATATTAAATTGATAATAAGTTCTTTTCTTGTTTAATATTAAAATTTATTAACAACTAAAAACATAATTATACGTATTTTATCTCTAATTCCCTTGCCTCCTATTGCCCATTCTTCCCTATCTAGATAAACTTTCCCAACCTAAAAAGTTCCCCGGTGTAAGCCGCCGTCGTATTGGTGGAAAATATATTTTATTTTATTTTATTCTTTTAATAAGATGTGGGGGGCAAGCTGTGGACCATATGAACTGCTTTCATTGTCATCACAGCTGTGTAAGTGATATAAACTCTATTTGCTTGATCATTCTTGTACTATTCTTAACGAGTTGCGTAAGTGTATCGGGAATCTAAAAATCGTGATGCATGAATTTGATGATTTTTCGTTTTAAAACAAAAGATGTGTCGGTGGGGCCATGTCAATTGTGTGAATCGAGGGGAAAAAAAAAGATCGAGAGTATGGAAGTACCTTTTTGTTTTTTTTAATCATCTATTACTACTATTAATATTTGAACTTGATTGGTATATATATATATATATATAATATTGGATTGCATAATTTTAGTGATATTAAATTGAACAAAATATTTTATTTTATGTTTAATTTATTATTTTACTTGATGATTAGATAAAAAATTAACTTGATGAATATTAGATAAAAAATCTAGATTTTGTTCTATTTACTCATGGATAAAATAAATGGAAGTCCTTAAGTAAAAACAAAAATATTTTATATTCTCGAAAATGCCTTTTCATATTATAATATTGAGTTAATTAATATTATTTTTTATTAAATATTACAAAAATTATTTATTTTATAACATAAATAATTAATTTTTTAATATAAATTTTATATTCAATATTATACATACTGAATATAGTACAATAAATATGTACGACTGTCTTTACAACTAAACGCTATCATAGTATATAATATCTACTGAAACTCTTATCAAATTGAGGAGTAGAATAATTAAAGAAAGAGAATGAGAATAAATTTAGGCTTATTTGTTTCAAGAAAAGTCTTTTGTTAGCGCAAAATGTTTTCTTGTAAAATTATTTTTTTGAAAAT